>OU426983.1:17753990-18353990 GCA_911387785.2 Aelia acuminata
AAACGGTCTGGATTTCTATAAAGAACAAATAAACAAACAAACAGAATTTCATCTTTATTTATATAGATTAAGTATATTGTACCATATATTAAAAAAAAAAATAGCTATAAATATTTTTAGCATTTTATGCTTTTCTACGCATTCACTCACTAAATAACTAATAAAGTAGTTTTCATTTTTATCTTTGACAAAGTGAAAATGCATAAGATAATGCAGCATTGGGTCTAATTCTAATTGTCTGTTTAGTTGATAGGAAAACTTAATTTAGATTCGTAGTCATATCTTTTTTGAACTGGTCTGTTCACACACACAAGCAGACCATTTCACGGGACTTGGTTATTTGGACTGAGAGGACCCCAAACTTATAATGCCGTAGAAAACCGCAAGGTGAAATTTCGCACGATTGCATTACTTTCATTTACTATGTATTTTATATATAGATGAATGAGAGTAAAAATATTAAATCATGTTGCAATTTCTTATTTATAATGTAGCATGTGATACAGATGAATAGTACTGATATCATTTAAAGAGACCCCCCTTTACCTTTACTCTACCATGATAAGGAAATGTTGGTCAAATTTCAACAAGTAAGCTGCGTTTTTTTCTTAATTTTCGCCTTAACGAAAATTTTAATAGCCGCACGTAACAAAACCGATTTAAATGTCACATCCTTCTATTAATAAATTTGAAGAATAAAACAATAATAATAAAATTACATGCGCCTTTACGCTAGATCAATGTTTCAATTAGGGTTTATACCCAAAATTATTGGTATTTCATAAATGTTAATTATCAATCGAATGGTCCAGCTCTTAGCCTTTGCAGATGATGTAGACATTGTAGGGCGATCTTCTGAGTCAGTCAGAGAGGGTTTTTTAGCTCTGTTAGGGGCCGCCGGAATATTAGGGTTAGAGGTGAATGAAGAAAAGACCAAATACATGGTAACTGGAGAAGAAGCTCATCCTGATGAGACTATCAATATCGGCCCCTTTAACTTTGAGAAAGTGGTCCAGTTCACATATTTGGGGACACTTGTCACTCAAGATAATTCACCTGCGGCAGAAGTGAGGAGAAGAATATTGATGGGCAACAAGTGTTACTTCGGACCCCGCAAGGAATTCATCTCCCGCCTCTTATCCCGGCAGACCAAGCTTCATCTGTACAAAACATTAATCCGCCCAGTTCTATTGTATGGATCAGAGGCATGGACCATAAGCAAAATAATTCAACAAGACCTTTTAGTCTTCCAATTACAACCCCTCCATGGCACCAGAAGAAGGGGGAGACCGAAACTTACGTGGTCTGATGGTGTTGCTGGAGACACTAGAGATATTCTGGGAGTCAGGAGCTGGATGACAGCGGCACAGAACGGAGATGACTGGAGGAAGCTGGTGGAGGAGGCCAGGACTCGTCGAAGAGTTTTAGCGCCAAGATAATAATAATAATTATTATTATCAATAAAAATCGATTGCGATAATATTAATAATTCCTCTATTTTATTGCTAACGACAATTATGGGACGATATTTATATGAGTGAAAATATCGACCCATCTGTTTTTAACACCATTTAATTATAAAATGTTTTAGAAGGATGTTATTATAACATGAATGGAACTCGACAAACGCTCAAACTACAATACTGAAACAACTTATTTCTCAGTCTTTTATTTACAAAAAAAAAAATTAATATCTAAAATAATAACTATTCGATATTTGGAAAGTTACTTGTCTTTAAGTTACTAGTACAGTCAAAAAGATACAAAACGAATCAGAAAATCAATAAGTCTTAGCAAACCTAAAGTAAAGTATTTCCCTCCTTCACTCTCACCCTCCAAAGGGCTTAACATGTACAAGGGGTTGAGAGAATGAGGAAAAGTGTTCAGGTTAATTATGAAACTTTTCCAGTTGGCTCCAGTTACAGGGCCTGGAAATAGTTGAAGACGTTAAACTGCTTGAGCAAAGGGGAGGGGGGCGGGGTATTAACTCTTCTCACTGTTGTCGCCTAGAGCAGCCTATTATACGCCCTCCCATTTCTCTAAGAAGTTCCGTCCTAGTGTTCACCAGCTCAAAGTTATTTCGTTTTGGGCTTGCATGGTACCTCTAAGAGCCATTTTATGGTTAAATTATTACCATATTATTATTTTTATTATATTCTAACGATTATGTGGGTTAAAATAATTATTTTTGAACGAAAATAAGGTTTTACAAAAGGTATCACCGTGTAACTACACAGCAACACAAAAATAATCATATCCCTTGAGCATCAGAACAAGACTAACACTGCTAACCGTCGCTCCTCATGTATAGTCTGAAGCAGAACTGTCTGGAAGGTTCTAGGCAAGCGTAGATTGTATTCGAATATCGTATTCACGATTATATACTAAAACACTTTGTTCCAACTCTTCAAACAAGAAGTCTACGACGACTATTTTTATCATGTGATGCATCACGTTACATTATAAAACTAGCTGACCCATGCGAAGCATTCCTACTCTAATTTACTTAAATCCCACTTAACCAAAGTACGTTCACACGTATGTTTAGTATCGTATAGTGCGTTGTGGGCATATGTGAGGGTTGAAGTAAAGAATAGATGTGTTTAAATTGTATATTATTTATTTTTTTAAACATAAGCTTAAGGTATTTACATAGTATTTACGTGTTTACAGTACCTCTTTCATCACATTGGTTCAAGTTACGATATGGTCATCTGTGATTGTTTGTTGGTGGTTTTGTTGTACACATAGATGTCACTGAAAGAGCGCACATTGGAAAGCGCCACATACTTATGTAAATACACATATTGGTTTCGCTTGTTTTTGCTTGTAACTCGTAAACGAGGGCGGCAATCGGAAATTGGTATATAACCAAAAATGTTCGTCTCGATAAAAATAAAAATGACACCTTCGAAAAAGCCTGCGCGACCATTTTCGCTGAGAATTTTAGTTTCTCGCTTATAACTCACAAATGAAGGGGTTAATCGAAAAAATGTATATAACCGAAAATGTTCTACTTGAAAACTTGAAACGATTGAGACCATTTACAAACCTTTACGATCATTTTTATTGCAAAAACCACGGTTTTTGCGCTTATAACTCGCAATCGAAGACGAAATAAGTGATTTGTATTAGTAGTTGTCCGGTGTAAAGCTTTAAAATGATGCCTCATTCATGAAATTAGATGAAGTATTAAGGAAGTTATGGCGCACCGACGAAAAAAAAGGTCTCGAGGAATAATATATATGATAATCTTGTCTAAAATAAGTTTACTTTAAATGATTTTATTAGAGGAGAAAAGGTTTATGGCCGGGAATCTGACCAAGGCCCTCTGCATCTCCATCGCCATGCTGTTACAACTGAGCTATCAGTGGAGCCGATCCCAGGCTGCGTAGATCTTATCTCTTCAGCGATCCCAACCACCAGATCTCCCCACGTTTCGGGGCCAGACTACAGGATCTAATCGACTTACAGTCACAGTTAAACATTGTATGTTGAAAATTGGTCATTTATTATTTTTAATAAATTTTAACGTATTAACATTGCAGCTTAGTAACATTGGATTTCATTTTCGAAATCGGTCAATCTTTTATCATCTGATAAAATGATTTAAAAATGGTAAATTAATTATTCAAAATTAATAAATCACTAAAATTCAACAAATTTTAGTTTTTAAGCTTTACTTATTTAAAAAAAAAAATTAGTGTCTATCTATGGAACATTGTTTGTTTGTTTTAACCATCACTTTATGATGCTACGGTGGGAGTCTTAAATTTTTCCAATCCAGGAATAATTAGGGAAGGTATCTTTAACGAGTACCTGACATCGTACAGGCTCGGGACCTCCATTTTATGTCCTATCCGAGGGACGGCATAGCCAAGGATTTTTTACTCCTTTTAAAAACTACTACGGGGCTTTTTTACTTTACCCACGATAGTTACTTTTTGATAACTATTTTTTTATATTTTTATTAAATAACACCAGTTATTTAATAACATATGTCTATTTTAAAAGAAAATAATATATACATGAAGGCTAGATTTTAAGAAACGTTGAAGTTTTTTTTATTAATAATGAATCAGATACAATTGAGTCGTGTTCTTAAATCAGTAGAAGAGGCATTTAAGACATTTCAATGGTTCGGAATATTGAATAAAACACGGAAATGTAGAAGAGGAAATTTTATGAAGCTTGCTTTTCACCAAAAATATCTCCAGCATTTATAAGCAATTTGAGTTGTAGAGAGGAAATCGTGGTTATAAATTAAACTATCATTTTTGTTTACATTTGATCTTCTTAAATACATTACTTTAATCATCTGTTCTTCATTAGTATTTATTTAATCTTCTATATAAATGAAGATGAAATTTTGTGTGTTTATTTGTTCTTTATAGAAATCCGTACCGTTTACCCTAAATTCTCCAAATTTCGCTCAGTGGTTCTTTTATACCAGGTGCGAACACCTGTCCATATTAAAAATGCACAACTTCAGCCGATCTTCAGCTGATATTCTTTATTCTTCAAATTTCGCTCAGTGGTTCTTTCAGACCAGGTGCGAACACCTGTCCATATTAAAATTGCATAACTTCAGCCAATCTCTGGGTATATTCTTTATTGTTATAATAATCGTTTTGATTTCGCTTTACATTGGTTTTTACAAAATCAACCGTTTGAGTCGATAAAAGTCTCAGTTTATAGATTTAAAAAATGAAATTCTCCTGGTGAAACCGGTACCTATATACAGCTAGTCTTCTATGTAACTAAAGATGAAATTTTGTGTGTTTATTTGTTCTTTATAGAAATCAGTACCGTTTACCCTAAATTCTCCAAATATCGCTCAGTGGTTCTTTCATACCAGGTGCGAACACCTGTCCATATTAAAATTGCAAAACTTCAGCCGATCTTTAGCTGATATTCTTTATTGTTCTAAAAATCGTCTTGATCTCGCTATACTATGGTTTTCACGAAATCGACCGTTTCATTAGAAAAATTAAATTTCCCGTTGCTGCTGGGCATGCCATACATGCCTTATATATCATTGCGATGCTGCAGCCATCGAATTCGCTGATTGTCGCAGACCGCTGACAGGTGCGAATTAATGTTAGAAGACAAAAAATATAAAATAAATAAAAAACAAATCCCGGGTGAAACCGGGATACACAGCTATAATTTATGCAAAAATCTATATAAAAATCGTTTTGATCTCGCTTTACATTAGTTTTTACTAAATCGACACTTTGACTAACTCGATCGATTTTATAGATTTAAAAAATAAGATTCTCCGGGTGAAACCGGTATATACAGCTAGTAATATAATAAATCACTGTTTTAGAAATAGGTAACTGGTGTGGGTAAAGGAAAAAAGACCCAAACTAGGGCCTCCGCGGGACGCGTACCCGCTACCTTTAGTTTTGTAGTTTGCAATGCTAAACACTACACAACAGGTGACGTCTCTATGGAAAATTTCACAACACATACAACGATACCATTATCTATTATACCATTATCTAGCTATTTTTGGTTTACTGTTTTTTTTTCCCCATGGTAGGGAATTTATTTTAAAATCCGACGACATCAAACAATTATGTAGTGCAATCATACACATTTAATAACAACCTACTGAATAGAGTTAGTCAGCCGATAATTGAGACTACTTCACCGGGAGCTGCAGTCGGAGCCGATGAAGGAGACACTTATTTCCGAAATGTGCAAAGACGTGTAACTCTGTTGGAGAGACAAGATGGACGGGAAGGGCTAACGAAGGTGTATTGAGAACTGACAGGGTCGGCCCTACGTGACCCGCCCTCCAGAGATTGTCCTTACACTGCTCCCCAGGGAACTCCTCCAGGAGAGAGAGCCCTTCAGTCCAGTCTGTCCAGGTAGATATGACGTACACCTCCGCCGGATAAAAGGAAAATTAAAAAAAAAAAAAAAAAAAAAAAGAATACCATAGAAAAAAGAAAATGGAGCAGATTCACTAAACCAATTTAGATTATTGTATACCCTTGTACAATCAGTTACTGCTGAGATTGGTTCCTAGCTTTATTTATTTTTCAATTATTAAAAAAGGCTTAAAATATGTTAATATACTTATTATGGTAACGATAATTTTATTTATGATAAATCTTTTGATATCTTTAATATTCTGCCATAGACATTTTGTCCAAGAGACCCTTCTGAGGCAAATCCAGACTCAATAAAGTGGGTACTCTTAATTGAAAAATAGATGAGGGTTTTGTTTGTTTTTTTAACGCCCATTTTTATGCTATTTAGGCTAATCGGACGATGCTACAGTGGAAGTCCTAAATTTTGCCTATCCAGGTCTAATTAGGATAGGGATCTTTAACGAGTACCTGACATCGTACAGGCTCGGGACCTCCATTTTACGTCCTATCCGATGGACTGCATAGCTAAGGATTTTTTACTCTCATTAAAAATCCTAGGGCCACCGCTGGAATTGAACGATCAATTCGACCGCGATCTTTAGTATTGTAGGTTGCCATGCTAACCACAACAACGCAGGTGACCCCATAGATGAGGGTGTGATGTGACACATAATTAATTGTTATATTATATTGTATGAGGGCTAGGATATAAATACTAGCATTCCCCGTCGCGGCTTTGCCCGCGAGCCTTTAAAATCAATTCTGTGATCATTATCTTGGTATTGATTTAATATAATATGTTATATATTGACAACATATGTTATATATTAACAAAATAACAGGGATCGGAGTTTACGGTAGGTGGAATGTTAGAGGGGGAAGCTGCCGGCTCGGTAGAAGAGAGGGAGACGCGCAATGGAGAGAGTTCACTAAAACCGATGAAACGAAAAATTGCTTACTCGTCGTGAACACTTCATTTTTCGACTTTAAAACATCGTTTTCGACGCCCCGTAAGGCTTTCGAGTTAAACTCGTCGTATCAAGATCTTTAAAATGAGTCCAAATTATATATTTTTTCTCGACGTGCAGAAATAGGTGTCCGTTAGATTCAAACGACAATTTTACCATTTAAACCCCTTAGGGGTTACATTTTTGAATTCCTTTCTTAGTGGTTACCTACATCGTGTTTAAAATTTAAATTCCGAACTTCAAGTTTCTATCATTGGTAGTTTTTGCTCTGCATTCATTCTGTCAGTCAGGACAAAGCCTTTTATATATATATATATATATATATATATATATATATATATATATATATATATATATATATATATATATATATATATAGAGAGAGAGAGAGAGAGAGAGAGAGATTGTGTATGTAGATAATTATGAGAATGATTATATATTTTTTTGATTAGGTGCCCAAAGAAATCGAGTTTATATAAAAATGCTAAGTAATAACGTAGGGCAAAACTTTGTACCCTAAGCCCTCCTTATCGTCCTAGTTCTGAGAAGGCCCCACTCTGGCCCTAGTCTTATATCAGTCTTATTCGAGTCTTGAACAGTCTTAGTTGGAATCTGCTGCCTTGATCCGGCCAACCTCACTCCTTGTTCTATAGCAGGCCTGTATAGTAATATTAGTTACGTTCATTGTATGTATAGATGTATATATTATTCACCAATTATAATTCTGTGTTTTTGCTTGTCCCAATTGTTTGATATTACTAAGATCCACGGACCTTTTTAATTAACCCTAATATAATTAATTTAGATAAATAAAGGGGAATAAACTTAACCACCTCCTAACACGACCGCTGACCAAAAACCCAAGACCTCCATGTTAAATCCTTAAATCCATGATAAACCTTTTACGTATTTTTCAAAAAGCACCTAAACGTTGACAACTGACTGTGGAAACCTTATACCTAACGTGCCTTATGTGTCTAATCTTTCAGAAGATCAAGTTGAAGGATTCATTTTCTGTTATCATATACTAATAAATTTGCAGTAATTGGTATTATATCACAGTAACAATGCATTAATTTTTTTACAGATTTCTTGAAAATTATGTAATTATTTTATCACTATATTTTTTTTTAATTTTATTTTTTTTGGGGGTCAAGAACCCCAATGGTTGGTGATAAATTATGTTTTTTTGCAATTGACTAATCATTTTAATTTAATTATAAATATATCAATTTAAGATTTCGAGACACAATGTAATCTAGAACGAAGGTAGAAACCTTAAAGTTTTGAGTTATGATCTTATAGGTCTAGAGGTCTACTCTAATTATCTCAAAAGTGACTCTAGCGCTATCACCCGTCCGAACAGACAAAATGCCTGTTTAATTTCGATTCTCATTTAGATTAGCCAAACATTAGTAGCCGAGACGGTTGAAAAATAAGCTGTTTTAAGCTTCTAGCAGATTAGTAATTAAATGAAAAATAAATTATAATTGTATGGGTTAGCATAGAAGCCTACATTCCAAAAGGTCGCGGGTTCGCATCCCGTGATGACTCTAGGATTTTTCAAAGGAAGTAAAAAATCCTTGGATATGCAGTCCCTTGGATAGTGAAACGGAAGTCCCAAGCCTGTGCGATGTCAAGGATCCCTCTCCAAATTAATCCTGAATAGGCAAAATTTAGGATTCCGACTGCAGCATCGTTCGATTAGCATTATTGGCATAAAGTGACGTTAATTTAACAAACATAAAAATAAACTTATCATTACTGCTGATGTATTTTTAATTTGACTTCCACTGGTTTACCTTTAGTATTTAAAATTATCTGTTTCTGACTGTTTCTATCTTTGACTCGAATCAAATTTAAACTTTTTATCGAAGTTCTCATTTTCAGTTTCTTGCATACTAAAACATACTAAATGATGAAATTTACATACTTAGTTTTTTATTAATGGCCTATTACGTACAGTATTATTGATTATTTTTGAATGAGAAATTTTAATTTGCAACCTATTACGGTCAAAAAGGACTTTATATTTGATTTTTTTATTACATCAGTTGAATATCATCCATAGTTAATCTTAGATTATCTAACCAATCTTAAATTATAGTTAGTGCTAAGAGAAATATAAATTTACCGACATGCGAGATTTAAAAAGAATTTATTTAAATATATTTATTGAATAAAATCTTTGAGACAGAACGATATTGCAGAGGAAGAGGGCTCACCGGTTTGTTGAACCATGCATTACCGGACCAACACCTTCGCTTAGAGCCCAACACATTTCAGTCAGTTATATTTTCTCTCTACTTCGTTAAAAAACCTATAAAAATTATAAAAACCAAAGTGAGAATACTCATGAAAACTATCGGACACTATTTTTGTCACTTTAACTATATTTCACAGGAAAAAAAAATTGTCAAACGGGTCATTAGATCTATTTTTCCATTTATTCAAACGACCCTTGAACTCAATCATACTACACTTCATAAAACCAGCAAATAAGTCAAGCTTCATAAGGTCTGTTATACTCTATTCATAGCATTTAAAAATATATATATATATATATATATACACAATCAGGTTTGAAATACCATGGATCACAAAGTTTAGTGTTCTTAGCAATTTCATTTTATTTATAATATCTCTAAAAAATAAACAGAAATAGTATATATAGGGAATCAAGTATTCAATTATTAAATTTTTAGAGGACGTGAAACTCGGTATTGTTTCAGGTGGCCTAGACATCTAAAAACATTATTTATATTATATATAAACGTTATATAACATACTCATCCTATTTCTTATATTTTTGTTATATGGAATCAGATTACTGCTTCTTGTGTTAAAGGAATTCAGAATGTTATAAACATTATTAACATTATTATATTAACCACTTTTAACCTCTTCTTTTAACCAGATTCAGGACTTAAAAATTCTAAAATAAACCAAGAAAAAATATTTTTTAAAAATGACATTAATCGTCATCAATATTGCATACCTTATAAAATTTGTTGGTTTACTCACTTTACTAGAATAATTTTAAAGTTCAATAAATAAAAGTTAGCGGTTGATTTTATATTAATTAATCAATACAACATAATAAATTCATTATTTGTTTTTGGTGCCACCATTAATAATGATTGAAATATTTTTTTTTCTTCTCCTTTAATTTATATTATTACAACCTTGTTTAGTGGAATAATCCGTAAGTTGACTATTGAATATAAATTATATTAAGTAATAATAAAATAATTTTTAAAGTTTGAAATACAAAAGCGGTGATTGATATTTGGCTATGTAATGGTTTCTGCAGGATAGAATAGTTTTCTTTTGCTGAAAAAATTAAAAATATTTTCTAGCATGGTAGTACGACTTCTAACAAAAGCCCCTACGAAAATAGTCTGACCTAGAATGATTTAACATTTGAAGAAGCACTTCCAATTTATTATTCGCTGACGAAGTTGTACCACTTTAGAAAACAGCAGTAACATATTAACTTGCGGGAATCATAATATTTATTACATTATAATAAGGCTTTTTATAAAACGCAATGCACTCAATTCATTAACAGTGAAGAGATATAGAGGCATTTCATCAATGATCCATCTCAATACTAATAATAGTACCTATATGTCAACAGAAAGATAAGCGATTTAGTTAAAATTGACGGAGATAAAAATACAAGGAGACTAGTGAAAAAAAATAGAAATTAAAGGGTTTAGCTTTTTATTTTTAAAGATATTTTCTTAGGAATGTAATGTATGTTTTCCTATTTTTTAATAACTTTAAAATATATTTATTATAAAATTTATATTTTAAATCTGAGGAGTAAATAATGGAGCCAGTAGTAGATCTAGCTGTTATCTATAGATATTTATATATCTATTTTATAAATATTAATTTAATTTATTTTTTAAATAAAAATAATGATTGAATGTGCGTTTAGAGATAGTCACATGCAATGTATTCGTGAGCCGAACTGAAACGTTTACATACCGCAATTATCAGATTATTCGTTTACTTTTACCCGCAAACAAAAAAAAAAAAGTAAAAATAAAAGAAATCCTGAATAAGACTTAATTTATTCACTAAAGCAAGAACTTGGCGCTCCCTTTGGGTAATGCTAATAGCGAGATCAAATTATCAAATGAAAAATTAATCAGATTTCGCTGTCTTACCAAGGGGATTAGCTTAGCCCGAGCAAATAATGGGCTATTCAACATTAATCAAAGGATCTTAATCAGAAGTTCGCAGCGTTTCAGTGCCTATAAAGTATAAAGACAACAGTAGGAAGTCTTTATAATATTACTAATTTAAGAAACATAAAGAAATCCTATTCTCAAAAACGACTAGATGTATTTAGTACTTACTAGTTTCCAGTTGCTGTTTTTTTTTTTTGTTTTTTTTTCAATGAATGGCATTCCATATGAGATAAACGGTGGTCTAAACCTTCAAGTCTTGTATTTCAATATGTTTTCAGTTATTTGTTGCATGCATCAATGTAAAGAAAGTTACAAAATTTCAGATTTTTCAGACTTAAAATTTTTGAGTTGGTTTATTTATTTATCAACTACAAATTATATAACAAAATTTTAAATATGCAATCAGCAAATTTGATTTGCAATAAGCAAAGCTTGTGGGCTGCTTCCATAGCGTTCCATTACTGGAGTAAAAATTAACTTAGTTGGTTTTTTTGGCCCCCGCCTTCGAAGTCGTCGGGGTGTGCTGTACGGATTATATCAACTTTTTAACTTTTCTGCCGGTAGACTATTGTTTGTTTGTTTAACGTCCATTTTTATGCTACTAAGGCTAATCAGATGATGCTACAGTGGGAGTCCTAAATTTCGCCTATCCAGGTTTAATTAGGATAGGGATCTTTAAAGAGTACCTGACATCGTAGACTATTGTTATAGACCAGTCTTTGGTGAAAGTTATTATGATTATCTTTGCCGGTACAAAAAATTCTGAAATGCTTAAGTCCGTCTGTATAATATCGCTAATGACATTCGTAAAATGGAGCAACTAATATTTTTTGCAACACTTTCGAATGAAAGGACCGAATTTTTAAACGTTTTTTAAATTCTAAATTGTTTAGAATTAGTAAAAATAAAATCAAAAACGTTTATTTTAAACAGGTTTTAGGTTACATCTCAAAATCTTTTTGATCTAGAAAGCTGTAACAGGTCTCATATTTTTCAGTTTTATGTGCGTTTTCTTTTGATATACGACATGACTATATCACAAAGATATATTATCATACAAAAAGTAATAATAAAAACTTCTTTTTCGAATTTTTGAAAAAAACTCATTTGATTTAAAAAAATAAAGTTATTTTAGCATTCTTTAGCTATAATAAGGTGTGTAAAAATTCGAAGGAGGAAAACAATGGGCTCTCAAGATGAAAAATATTGAGATGTAATATTTTTTGGTTTAGATTTTTGGGCTGGATCTTAAAAACTTTTCCTAAATTTTATCTGGTCTCTCTTGTGATACACAACATGGTGTTCTGTAAATAAAATATTTTTAAAAAGATTCATTATTCTACCATGTAGTGGCTAAAGATGTGCTAAATTTTAGATTGGATAAGATTTGGATTCATCAGATAAAAGATGTTAACATGTAATGACAATAAAAAAATGACGTATTTAATGAAATACCTGCTATCGTGATTTCTGCCTAAATTGGCTAAACGTTGTTAAGTATTTTCTTTTTAAGAGTAGTTTAGATAAAAATTAGGTTCCATAGAGTAATAGACGTAAAGGACCTGTGACTATAAAAAAATCTTCTTTTTCAAATTTTGGAAAAAGCGCTACTTTTGATTTATTAAAAATATAAAAATATGTTATTCTATAATTCTTTTAATGTATATGGGAAAATGATGGTTCTTGAGATGAAATATATAGACTTGTAATATTTTTAGAAGTAGAACTTTTTAGAAATCGTTTTTTTTTTTTTTTGGGCTGGATCTTAAAAAATATTAATGCCTGAAAGCTGGAAGAGGCGTTATTTTTTAAAATTTTATCTGGTCTTTCTTCTGATATACGAGAGGACCGTATACTGAAGATATGATATTTTTCAAGAAAAACTTAAAATCTTCTATTTTCGAATTGAAAAGTACCCATTCTGTTTTTGTTTAAAAAAAAAAAAAGATATATTATTCTATGCTATAATATATTGTAACACTAAATTCAAAGTGGAGAAGGTATGGATTAAAAAAAAAAAGAACAAAAGAAAAATGTTGCCATATACTTAATGACCTAAAAGACATGGCGTCTTATGTGCAATTTTAGCAATTTTTATGATTGCTTTGCCTAATTCATCTAAAAGTTAAGAGCGTAGTATATTTACCTGCATTTTAGAGACTCAAAGATTTTTTTTTTTTTAATTTTCCAATTGCATTTTGATAACAAAAAATTGTATTGAGGGCTTATTAATTAACTTTTTATTAATTACCTTTTTGATAAACTTTTTAAGAGGATTTAACTAGATAAAATCAGGTTCCATAGAGTAGAGGACCTATGGGATATTAAATGGATATTAAAAATCTATAAATTGTATTTTTAGCCACTAGAAAATCAGCGATTTTCACATAGTGATGGAAAAGGTATCTCTATAACTATTAGATAGAGTAGTAGAGCTAATCAGAAATGACGACTATACAAGGTTGATAACTAACCCAAGTAAACAATAACACAATCTACGAGGAGAGCGAAATCTACTGCCCCCACAACAAGGGCCCGCCGTTCGTTCCAGTGACTACAATATTTGTTAGAACCAACAAGGGTAAATTGTTGCCGCGTCAAACAGCAAACAGCGGTAAATTTGTGTTTGCTGTCTCAAACATGTGCTACATCATTAGCGCCTCTCACATATTCCGGATAAATCTGTCACAACTTGGTTAGGTTCAGTAAACAACTGATGTATATTTTCAGTCGGTCGAATACCTTTGAATATGGTAAATTGAAATTTACAGGAAGTCATTTCAGGGATACAATAATAAAAAAATTTAAAAATCTGGTGCGATGCACGCAACGCACAACATTTACATAGATCACTCGATTACTTAGCGACTTACTTAGATTAGAAATTGACAATTTTTGATATATATTTGTATATAATCGCCATTACTCAAATTAATACATTTTTCCACATTCGTTTCCTTTTTTTTTTAAATTAAATTAAATTTTTTTATGCTAAATAAAAGTTTTTACTTGCGATGCTTCGGCAATGCAAGCATAATACTCCATCCTGTCTGATTTTATAAATCTCTATGTACCTAGTTGTTGAAAACTCTATTTGGTTACCATATAAACAAATAATTTTAATTACATTAAATGAACAAAGCGTTTCTATTTGTAAACAATGGTCTGTCATTCAAGGCGTACGCATGCACATGCGTGGGTTCAAGGTGTTTTAAGAGTAGTCAGAACATCTCTTTTTTTCTCCTGTATAGGTATATAGATTTTCTTCACATTTGATATTTATTCATTTCTTATTATTAGGCATAACGAGAGAAATATGCCTACACTGAAAGAACGCCAACCAAAAGAAAGTCTAACGTATTTCATATGAAAAAAAAAAGTTCATTTGCTATTTAAGAACCCTCAGAACATTTTTGTGATTATAAAATCTAACTGATATTGATTACAGTATTTGAGTCTTCTTGAGTCGTTTTTGGGAGGATCCAAAAAACATAAAAGTGAAACTAAATTTATAAAATGAAGTGTGGTGGATTCAACATGGAAAAAAAAAGAGTTTGAATTTCAAATTTCGCTACTCAAAGGTAAACTGTAGTAACTTCAGTAGTAACAATGCAGTTAAATCAATAATTCCAAATTCGAGAGTTTAGTATTTGTAAAATTGATTAAAAATTAAATATAAAAATAAAAAGATAGAAAAAGATAGTGAAAATAGAAAACGCTAGTAACCAGACATATTACAAAAACCATAAATTAAGCAGTTAATTATAAAACATACGCAAAAATAGCTATTATGCAGACATAATAAGACAACTAGATATTAAAAGTAATTAATGGAATAAAAATAGTGTGAAAAGCCTGTCGTGTTGCAAGTTAAAAGTAATAAGACAGGAAAAAGTAAAAAACAGTAGGTATGTGACAAAATAGGATTATTTGGTACGTGTTTTTCCCTTGTAATGGTTGGTAATATAACAAGTTTTATTATAAAAATAAAAAATGTTCCATTATATTTAATAATGGAAAATAAAAATCTGAGTACAATAAAGGAATGAGAGATAGATCAAAAGCTAGTAATAAGATACATGTAGAAATAATTGTATAATTATAGTTCTATTTTAATATTTAATAATTTATTACGTTTGTATTTTTATGGATTATTTATATGGTGAAATTTTTACAAATGGTTAAAAGAAAAACATGGAGATGGAAGAAATTCCGAAACGTAAGTTATAAAATGTAAAGATTTAAATAATTTTTTTAATAACATATCTATATAAATAAAATTGAAATTCTGTTTGTTTGTTTGTTTATTTGTTCTTTATAGAAATCCATACAGTTTGTCCTAAATTCTCCAAATTTCGCTCAGTGGTTCTCTGATACCACGTGCGAACACCTGTCCATATTAAAATTGCGTAACTTCAGCCGATCTTCAGCTGATATTCTTTATTCTCCAAATTTCGCTAAGCGTTTCTTTCAGACCCGGTGCGAACACCTGTTCATATTAAAATTGCATAACTTCAGCCAATCTTCAGCTGATATTCTTTATTCTCCAATTTCGCTCAGTGGTTCTTTCAGATCCGGTGCGAACACCTGTCCATATTAAACTTGCATAACTTCAGCCGATCTTCAGCTGATATTCTTTATTTTTATAAAAATCATAATGATCTCGCTCTACAGTTTTTTTTACGTAATCGACCGTATCATTAGAAAAATGAAATTCCCCGAGTGAAACCGGGATATACGGCTACAATCTATGAATATAAAGATGAAATTCTGTTTGTTCTTTATAGAAATCCATACTGTTTGTCCTAAATTCTCCAAATTTCGCTCAGTGGTTCTTTCAGACCAGGTGCGAACACCTGTCGATATTAAAATTGCATAACTTCAGCCAATCTCTGGGTATATTCTTTATTGTTATAAAAATCGTTTTGATCTCGCTTTACATTGGTTTTTACGAGATCGACTGTTTGAGTCGATAAAAGTCTTAGTTTATAGATTTTAAAGATTTAAAAAATGAAATTCTCCGGGTGAAACTGGTATATACAGCTAGTGAAAAATAAGGAGGATTTTAAATCTCACCACTCATTTTTTACGAGAATTTAGTAGTCACGACAGTTTACCTTTAATGTACTGAATTTATCGGAAACAATCCGCCATTAATAGAAACTCGCGTAATCAATTTAGTCTAACTTTAACTAAATATGTGACGAAATATGAGGTTTATTAGTCGGTAAAATATATTTATGTATATGTATATGTATATATATATATATATATATATATATATATATATATATATATATATATTGAAGTAATTGCGTGACACATAGCATGGTAAGGCATAAATTATTCTATTAATGTGTGGGGACCCTGAGAGGCCATCAGTCAGAGATCATAGGCCATCTGCATTCCGGTCCCGGAGCTCGTCCTCGCCAGCTGCGGCAGTAATGACCTCACTCACCCGCCCTTTTATAGGACGATAGAGAGAATGTGACCATATTTACCACAGTACTCGTAGCCCTTTCCACAATATTTATCTCAATATTTATATTATCTGTATTTATATTTTATAAGTTATATAAAATGTAGAGGATACATGAACGAATATAATAATATAATATGCCTTAGATATATTGTTATTCATAATATCATTGGTCTCATTTAAGAGCAGTTTAAAAGTTATTGTTTTACCGCAGTCCAGCAACCTGGACTACCATTGGCTTTATAAAGCTTTATTACCCATCGCAGTATCCTACATAAATTATATTAATAATTTATATTTAATAATAATAATATTTAATGTCAAAGAAGAACTGTTAGACCTTCATTACAAACTATATAAATGGAATCAGTTTTATTATTACATTGTACCATTTGGTACAATTTGTAATAAAAATGAAATAGAAGACATAGTCTATTTTATTGGAATATTCTCAGTTCTGTTAAGGATAAATATTAGGGAAAATATTGATCAATTAAGAAGAGTTATTAGTCTCCGAATATCGATCATATATCGAACATGCTCCGAAGATCGAATCATATGGTTACATTTGTGTAAAAGTGACGTTACAATTTGATATTTTTGTAAACTTGTTGATTATTTCAGTTTTTGTTGTTATTTAAATCCACATAAGTTTGCAGTATTAATTATTGAACTGTTTAGCTTCGTGCGTAAAGAAAGCGTAACTTAGTAGTTCCAAAATTTTACGGAAATGAAAATAAAACTGTTTTAGTTTAAGCAGGAGAACTCTTTTACTACGATAAAACACGGTGTGTTTTTTTTTCTTTTTCTTTTTTAAAAAAGACAACTTTTGTCTTCGATTTATTGTATCCTTCGTAAGTTATAAAACCTTTGCTGAAAATATTCTTCTAAATAGGTTCTGTGTTACATAATATAATGCAATGTTTCAGTAATAATCAGAATATAGATCTAAATCTCTCTTTAATTTTAATTTTCCACCTTTCAATTAAATTTCCCTGTTCCCCCTTCGCCCATTGTTATAATCACTATTTGTCCGACATCTGCAGAATTTCAAAAATACTTGACTTCTTAATACAGAAAAAAATGGGTGGGTGCTTCTTCTATGCTTGTCAGGAACGATCTGGAATTTTCTGATTCCGACTAAATTTAAATAAGATGATACTTTTTGTAACCTTATTGATTATTCAGTTTTTATTATTTGTTTGACCTTGCGAAGTGTTATTTTCTTATAATAAAAATTATCTCATTCCACAATTGTGTTACAGTACTTGCTGTGGCCAACGCACTTTTTAAATAATTGTTAATTTGTATAAATTAATATTGTAATAACTAGTTAAATAATAATAAGCTCGTAATATTCAGTTAAGAGACATTGAGTTCAAGCGTGGTTGGAAGTCAGCTTCGGAAGCGCTACGAAGGCATCGGGTCACTTCGGAAGACTTCGGGCCGCTTCGGCAGCCCTCGGCTCCTCTCGTTCAACCGTATGTTTAAATTGAAAAACAAAATAAATATTACGTTTAAATTACGGTGAATGTTGTCCGTGGATGTTGTTTGAACCAGTTTCAACTTCGAGGCCTCAAAGCATCTTATTCTCAAGAGGACAAGCATCTATGGCCCAGCAGCCCTCTATGCAGGTTTTGGAGTGCTCACTCCCAAAGTTGTCACCAGGTAACAACTTTTATCACTCTCACGGTGAGCAATTATTCCCATTGAACGAGCAGGTACCTAGTGACCTCGGACCACTCTGGGTAAGGTGTAATTAGCTACAGCGGCTCATTAATATTGAAAAACTCTAATTAATAGATTGTTAACCTTAAAAGACTTTAATATTGACGTTGAAATATTTTACATCAGTCAATGAACATTTCATGTTAATGTTAACGCACATGTAATTTCTCCTAAATATTTAGGCAAATTTAAAAGATATCTTTTCTAATTATTAATGTTAATTTTAGTCTAATATCTGTTTATAGATATTTCTTTTGATTACTATTTTGCCTAATTTTGTTTGTGTTAGCTCATGAGTTATATTTTGTTTTGTTTCCATTATTGTACATAGCAAGGTTCAAAATATAGCCATCCGGCATTAATTTGAAGTTTATTTATGTTTATTTTATTTTTTTTTAAATTTTCACCAGCCTATTGTGAGGTGGTTGGGCTAGGAAAGGCTCACCCTGAACCTCTACCCGCCATCACAGTACTAATTCTAATAAATATCTAACGTTTGAAGGTAATAGAAAATTATATGGTGAATAACATCTTTAGCCACAACATAATATGTCATCGCAGTGTATAATTGGTTAGGACGAATTTAGCACAAAATGGTTTAAATTATTAAAAAGAAACATGGAGGCAGTTCCTTCGTAATGAATAAGTTTATAAGGCATGACGGTCATTTGAAATTTATTTATTATAATGTGCGTAAAATCTTTTTTAATCGGTCGGTGAAAAATTAATCAACTCTAATACCTCATTTCGGAAAGATCTATTCAATTGGTGTATTGGTCGTGATCAGTAGACACTGATGTTACTATTATTGATGAAATTTCAATTGTTACTAATGAAAACTTGAATTTATTCCAATAAAGCTGTACCAGATTTAAAAGTCGGGACCTGAAGTCGTAGAAATTTGACCAAACCACTTTTTCCTTGTGATGACCGATATAGTCAAGATGTATTATTATTTTTTTTTTTAATAGTAAAAATATTTCTTTGAATTATTTAACAGCTAACACAAGTTCTAACACTTCAAAAGAAATTAGTCCATTAAGGACTATAACGAGAAAGAAGCCCCAAGGTTACTAATGAGACGATGGGATACAGTTGCAATTTGCAGAAGGGTCCTTGACTGCAGACTGCTTCTGCAATCGCCCTACAATTTAGCTAATTGCTCGATGTAACACTACTATTGCGCAAGGTGTTTCAATTTTGCCCTAATGAAACATTCAGACACGGACAAGGTGGGAATCCTTGTCCAACCTTTCATACAAATAATATTTTAGTAATAGCATCAGATTTGTCTTAAAATCAATTTGAGAGATATTGTCTATTTTCCCCAAAAAAACAAAGAATTACTTTAACTTATCGCGGTCATCTGTTGTGTAGTTTTTAGCATAGTAATCTACACAACAAAAAGTCGCGAGTTCGGGTTCCGCGGTGGCCGTAGACATTTTTAAAGGGAGTAAAAAATCATGGCTATACCGTCCTTCGGATAGAACGTAAAATGGAGGTCCTGAGCCTGTACGATGTCAGGTACTCGTTAAAGATCCCAAACCTAATTATATCTGGATAGACAAAATTTAGGACTCTCACCATAGCATCGTCAGATTAGCCTCAGTGATATAAAGTGAGGTTAAACAAATAAACAACTTAACTTATCGTTATTAATTTTTTTTTATATTTTATTAACGGAGCATTCAAAGTGCCTACTTTCTAAGTAGAATAAATACTAATTCTTCGCAAAAAAAGAAAAAAATACAACTCTGTGAAAATGTTTGTTGTAGATATACTAAATTTCTAAGTCATTCAGCCAACTTTGTAGATTTGTGTTAGAGCATAGCAAGTTAATTCTTCAATAAACATTTATTCTAGGAATATTATAATCTTTATAAAAATAAATTGAAGCCAATACGAAGGTTTTATCCAATTTGGCCAGCTGAATGTTTGGAAGTACATAATTATAGGTTTTCTTAATTATTCTCAGGAATTTCTTAAAACAAATCACTTAAAATCAGTTGTAAATAAGAATTCATTTTGAAAACCGTAAAAATATTTGAAGAATAAATCGTTAAGACTAATAAAATTAACTGAAGACTGTAATTTTGATTGTTTATTGATTTATATACTATAAACTTTTTATTAAATAAAAATAATACTTAATATGATTGAGCTTACTTTATTTTATTAATAAATGGACCTATCTGTCGGTCTTCTTGATCATACAGCAACAAATCAACTTCTTACCTGAAACAAAAATATACCATAGTTAGTATATTTGATATTTAAGATAAATAAATATATTATTATGTATTTTAGCAATCTGAAAAGTTTGGTTGAATAGTCATTGAAGTACCAATAGTTGGTAAGGTATTAACGCTTTGAATAATAAATTAAAAATATGAGGTGTAGGAATTACAGTCAAAATAAATCTCACAACTTATCTAGTTTTGTTATATTTAGTAGTGACGAAGTTTCGAACCAAATTTTGGATTATCATTCGGGCTAAATGAGAATAATATCCATTAAGTTTATATTGTCATACCTAACTAATGATCTGTAAATTAGTTGTAATTATTGTTTTAATAGTTATTCTCCTAATTTAAATAACACAATATTATGTTTCATTTTATTCATCGTTCAATATTCATTCTAGTGTAACACTCTTTATAGCATACATCTAAGTGCAACCCTTACATATCATGATGTAGCATGCCATAATTCAGATATTTATTCCTTATTATTATATTTCACCTTTAATTACTATCATATCACATTTGAAGGGGTCGGAGCAACACAGTGCCAAGCAACATTTTTAAACAAAAATAAACTGTAGCTGCAGTTTGTTGTATATTATGTAGTACTATATGTCTATGATGGAAATGCCAACTAAGTATGACTGTAGAGTGCTCTATAGTCATATTTCAGGTATACAAGAGAGGCAGCTACAGTTTATTTTTTATAAAAATGTTGGCACTATTTTACCCCGACCCCTTCATTTCACTTTTCTATATATGAAGATCAATTATATTTTATCTTATCTGCACAGGCTTCATAAATATTTACCATTGTAATTTTAATTATTATAATTTAAACTTATTCTGCGTATCAATATTGCTTTATATTTCCTTAGATAAGTTATATATTTATCTTATTTGCTGTTGTCTTTTCCTTCTTTAGCCATGATAAGGACCTGAAATTTGGGTCGAAACGTCAGCACTATTTAATTTGTAAAACCAACAACGTACGTATGTATATTATTTATTTTGACCGCACCCTAACTAATCCCACGGTCTTCTATATTCCACCATTATGTTTAAATTAAGTTAGATTCATTTGGCGATGCCTTAAGTATTACTGTTGCATCTAATATTCGATTATTATATTAAAAAATAATCATAATCTAATTTATTTCAACAGTAAAGATGGTACTGAAGCAAAAAACAGTTAACAATGAACATTGTTATAACGGTCTGTTGGAAACAGTTATCTACTACTACTAGCTCCACGTCAACTTACCTAACTTACTTAACATAAGAATACCTTTCAATTTATTCATTAGATTTAAATCATAGCTCTCTGCTTGGTCAGAACTCTAGTTTTCCTTAGCAGGGAGGGTGGTAAAGCAACAAGTCAAGCAGAGGATTGGAGCCAGTAGGGGGCTAGCCACAGAAAGGCGAGATTGGATTGCGTGGGGACAAAATAAATGTGACCATTCAACTTGGATTGGCTACGTCACTTCGCCACTTGCAGGCTTTAGTCTTCCAATCTTCCCAGGACTTTTCCTGTCTGGTTTTATTTTATCCGGCAGGAAGACAGGACAAATATGTCCATCCTCCCTCAACCTCCCTTTTAGTTTATCCACTTCAATCCTGACTAATCCATGCAATGGAATACTCGATTTCGGATCAGAATGCTTTTGTATCAGCAATGAGGATCTCAGTGAGGCCTTGTCTGTATGTAATAATATATCAACAAACAATAATACTTATATAAACCGTATGTAAATGTCTGCAACATGAAAATAACAATGAACATGGACAGCACAATGTTAAGCGGCCCTAGAAGATCAATATTTACTTAAATATGTTGAACAATATTATTTTTGGTCAACCCACAGGATGAAATATTATTGCGAAGTCAACATTGGAATAAGAATACATCAAGTTCTGTGGCTATAGAATTAGTTGTAGCTTCGAAACTTTACTTTGAAAATTTACTAGAAGTAATCTGTACGGAATCCCTGTACTAAGTGCCCATTCAGCCCACAAACAATATATCATTGATAACATGTTTTACAAACATTTGTTGCTGCGATGTCATTTTCTCGACATTTTCTCTACTGCCCAAGCTGAAGTAATTTTTTTTTTAAGTCAGTTTGAGGTTGTTTGAAGGTGTTGGCGTGCTAGAGATATTAATCTTTTGGACTCATCAAGTTTCTTTGCCTTCTTTTTTGGAGGACCACTCTTGCGATGTAAAAATTATACGTGTTTCAGTAGTATTGCGCAATTTGGCCAACAAACGACGCAATATTTACTTGATTGCACAATAAAAATCTAACTGTTTTTGATTGGCCCGATATATAGCACAATCTTCCAACATGATCTACAGACGCTCAATATTATTATACTTATACATTAATCGTTTAGGGGCCGCTTTAAATTAAATTAATAGCTGAACTGATTTTGAAGACGATTTTAATTTCTTTTTTTTTCTTAAAGCGTGTTATTTTTTATCAGGTTAGTAACTATAGAATTTTCGGATAAAGTCTTTTTTAATCTGACTATTTTTAATGGCGTACTGAAGTTACTCAGTATGATGCAAGAACAGATCATTCCAAAAAGGATGATGTCTGAGAAAATATACGGATCAAGAAGTGTCGGAAACCGAAAATTCAGTGCACAGGGGGAATCTGAGATGACTCAAGACATTTTATAGGTGCGCGGAATTGGATTGCGGCTGCTCAGTATAGGGGACATCCTTCTTAAGGAGGCATCAACTCACCAACATGTTGTTGCGCCACTGGTAATAATAATAATAATAATAACAATTAAATAACCTTTCGATATAAGTTAAGCCTACATTTTTTTTTTACTAAAAATTTATTTAAGTACATATATTTATTATTGCATATGTAGTGATTGGGTTTGTTTACACCGGATTAGACGGATGTTTCATTTTTTAAGAATTATTTCTTTGCTGCTGGCAGTGTCTTTCAAGAAGACCTCATTGTTACAATCTTCCTTGTTATAGTTAAGGTCAATTACTAACGGAACTTAAAATAATTTTGTTGACAACTGCCCCTTACGCAATATTCAGTAGGTGTTAAACTGGAGGGATCAGTGTTTAACTGGCTTAAATATGGTTTTGTGGTTATTTTAAAGATGTTTTTATTTATGAAGTTTTTTTTTTAATGTATAAAAGTAGGGCTCAAATAATAAAAAATTAACAAGGAAATAAATTGTACGAAACCAAAAACAAAATGCTCCTGTCTAAAAATACGTGTATCCGTACTTAGCCTATAAAAGTATCTCTACTTACGACCAAATACTCGGCCTTATACAACACTACTTAATCAACTAAATACTTATCTACATAATGGTAAATAAATAACTACTAAATCATGGGCAAAATGGATGGAAATATTAAATATGTCATATAGTGAGATGAAATAACACCAGAAACAGAAACTTCATGGAAGCTTAAAATACAGATTTATTTGATTTTAAATAATAATGCAACGTACGCAGACGATACAACAATTTTAAGAAAACACAATGACCCTATACCGGTTTCATTAAACTTACAAAATCACTTAATACATTTGACAAAGTGTAATTAAACCATGACAAATCACAACACATAACATTCACACTCCGACGAGATACATGCCCTCCTGTTTATATCGGCGACCACCAAATTCCTCAATAAGACAAAGTACGGTACCTTGGACTAATATTTGACAGAAGGATGACTTGGGGCCCTCATGTCAAAATGAAAAGACAGACTTTAAACAAACGGCTAAAAATACTGTACTCACTATTTTCCAAATCATCAAAATTGAAAATCAGACATAAACTCAATACATACACATACTTACTGAAACACATTTGGACATACGCCTCACAAATTTATAGTTCAGAAAAAAATACACACTTACTAAAACTACAAACCTTCCAATCCAACATTTTACGACAAGTAACGAACGCACCTTTGTACGTTAGTAACAAAACAATACATACCGACTTACAACTACCAACTATCGACGAACAAATAAGGACTCTCTATTCTAACTTCCATATCAAATTACAAGGACGTAACAATAGACTTATTAATGACCTGGCCACGACTGAGATGTCTTTTTTGAGGATACTGAAAAGGAGTTGGATGAGAGACCTTCTCTCCTGAAACAAGTCTGGGATGATTTGTTGCTGGGCACTATCTTCCCTCATGCCTAAAATGATAACATCAAAGCAGTTTATATCACATTTTCTGATTGTCGCTAAGCTGCGACAGGTGCGAATTAAAATATGAAGGAAAAAAAAAAAAACAATTGAAGGAAAAACCGATGCTATTTAAGACAGAGTTTAGTGAGAACTAGGATTAAATCCGGAATTTCTTTTACATCTTTTACTTTAATAATAAAATTAATCGGAAATTCCGAATAATTCTTATTATAAATAACGAGGTTTCTGTCCGAACAAGATCGGATTTTTACAAAAATAATAATACAAATATATTAAATATTTCATAAGAAAATAAACAGAACCCGTCGTCAAGTAAATTACTGGTCATGTGAAGAATGATGAAGACATCAGAGACACAATATAAGCAATAGCGATGGATGCCTGCGGGGTATCAAATGTGGCAGAACCCATAAAAGGCTACAGGCGCAAGGCTGGGGGGGTGGGGTGTTGACAAAATGAGATGAAATAGGCGAGAAAATTTCATGGAAGCAGCTCAGCGGAATATTTCATTCTTCCAGTCCAAGGCTCTTTTTGAAACAGTCCAAACCATTTGTCATATTTGCTCCCATCACGACTTTTTTTATACGCAAACTTGTTAACTGTAGTTGAAAATTTAAAATTGGATGATTTGATCATTAAGAGCTAGAACCCTTTCTTAAAGTACACGAATTTGAAAAATAAAATGAGATTTCTCCTTGTATATTTATTTTTTCATAATATTTGATCAAATTGTCATCAACTATATACTTCTTTTATATTCAACTCTTCGTGTTGTCGAACTGACTGAGACTAAAAAAAATACTTCAACTGACTTTTAATAAAAATGATGAGGCTGGGCAGGGAAGCTAAAATCTCTTGGGCTCCTGCTTTTCCTTCCGCAAGTGGGCAACAAAGCAAAGCAAAGCACGGTGGTTCTCAGAAGGTTTAACAATAATATTATTTATTTTTGACTTTTTTGTTTTAATTATGACAATTATTATTATTTTATAAGAATAAGTTATATTTACTTTAATAATAATACGGTAATTTTTTACTTTCACTTACCTATATATGAAATATATAGTAAGTGGAAGTATTGCGATCGTGAAAATTTTCGACTTCCGGTTTTCAACGGAAATACACGTTTTGGGGTCCCCTGAGTCGAAATGACCAAGTCCCGCGAAATGGTCTGTGTGTGTGTGTGTGTGTGTGTGTGTGTGTGTGTGTGTGTGTGTGTGTGTGTGTGTATGTGAACAGACTAGCTCAAAAACTATAAACCATGCGATCCTGAAATTGGGTATTTAGTGTAGGTATATGCCCGCGATGTGACAGCATAAATTTCATCAAAATTACTTAAAGGGAGGGGGTACTTTACTTAAAAACTTTTTAGGTTTTTTTCGATTTTCTCAAAAACGGCTCTAACGATTTTGATTAAACTGAGTATTTCATCTATTTATATGCCCGAGATATGACTGTAAAAATTTCATCAAAATTGATTAACCGGAGGAGGGACTTTACTTAATAAATTTTGTAACATTTTCACGTGTTTTTTTTATTTACTCTAAATCGGCTTTAACGATTTTGATCAAACTGGGTATTTGATGTATTTATATGCCCGAGATATGACTGTAAAAAATTCATCAAAATTGATTAACCGGAGGGGGGACTTTACTTAATAAATTTTGTAACATTTTCACGTGTTTTTTTTATTTTCTCAAAAACGGCTCTAACGATTTTGATTAAACTTAGTATTTGATCTATTTATATGCCCGAGATATGTCTGTAAAGATTTCATCAAAATTGATCAACCGCAGGGGGCACTTTACTTATTAAATTTTGTATCATTTTTACGTGCTTTTTTTATTTACTCAAAAACGGCTTTCACGATGTGACCAAACTGGGTATTTGATGTATATATACGCCAAATATGTAATAGCCAACATTTCATCAAAATTGATCAACCGAAGGGGGGACTTTACTTAATAAATTTTGTATCATTTTCACGGGGTTTTTTATTTACTCAAAAACGGCTTTAACGATTAATAAAAATAAGATATGAATGTAGAAAAATGTGTGACTTTGGGAAATGATATTTAACAAAACACGTCAATTTCTTATCTAAGTAGGTTGGTAAGTGAAAGTTGTGTGTTGCGCGCACGCACCAGATTTTTTTTGTTTTAACTTCTAACTTATATTTGCACCTGTCACAACTAATCGACAATTAGCAAATGATATATAATATGCTGTTAAGTTGGCATTTTTAGGCATGAGGGAATACAGTGCCCAGCAGCACATTCATTATCCCGGTCTTGTTTCAGAAAAGGATGTCTCTCATTCATCTCCTTTTCAGTCACCTCATACAAGGAATACCAGTCTTGGCAATGCCATCCATAAGTCTGTTTTATGCCCCTGCAATTCGATATGCTTTGTTGGTCGATAGTTAGAAATTGTAAGTCGGTATGTTATCTTTTAATCAAGTTTTTTCTTAAATTCATTATTATTATTTTTACTTTCACTTACCTATATATGAAATATATAGTAAGTGGAAGTATTGCGATCGTGAAAAATTTCGACTTCCGGTTTTCAACGGAAATACACGTTTTGGGGTCCCCTGAGTCCAATTAACCAAGTCCCGCGAAATGGTCTGTGTGTGTGTGTGTGTCTGTGTGTCTGTGTGTGTGTGTGTGTGTGAACAGACTAGCTCAAAAACTATAAACCGTGCGAACCTGAAATTGGGTATTTAGTGTAGGTATATGCCCGCGATGTGACAGCAAAAATTTCATCAAAATTGCTCAAAGGGAGGGGGTACTTTATTTAATAACTTTTTATGTTTTTTTCGATTTTCTCAAAAACGGCTCTAACGATTTTGATTAAACTCAGTATTTGATCTATTTATATGCCCGAGATATGACTGTAAAAATTTCATCAAAATTGATTAACCGGAGGGGGGACTTTACTTAATAAATGTTGTCTCATTATCACGTGTTTTTTTTATTTACTCAAAAACGGCTTTAACGATTTTGACAAAACTCAGTATTTGGTGTTGGTATATGCCCGTGATGTGACAGCACAGATTTCATCAAAATTGGTCAAAGGGAGGGGGCAATTTATTTCATAACTTTTTTTCCGATTTTTACCTTTTTTTCGATTATCTCAAAAACGGTTTTAACGACTTTCATCAAATTCGCCATGTTTAATGAAAATTAGGTGTTCTTTAAAATTAAGGTAAGAAATGAATATGGAAAAATGTGTAACTTTGAGAAGTGGCATTAACACAACGCATTAATTTCTAATCTAAGTAAGTGGGTAAGTGAAAGTTGTGTGTTGCGCGCACGCACCAGATTTTTATTTAGAGTGTCTGAGTTCTCAGAACTCTAATACCAACGCTGCTGAGTGTATATAAATAGTTTTTATTTATTAACTTTTCATCCAATAAAAGCTAACAGAGTAAAAATATAAATAACTCAATTCCAATTTATTTTGCCTGTATATTCGCTTCTCATCGTTTGTGCTATTTATAATAGCTTCTGAGGTATGGAATGGAAAATGGCTTCCCTGGTGTGGGTGGCTATGTCGTTTATAAGTCTGAAGCTCGTTTAGTTTATTATGGAAACTAAACAAGTTTATTCTATTAGTTTATTTAAAGCAAGTCTATTTTTCGCAATTTCAAATATGGCTTTTCATAATATTTGTACCTTTTAACTTCTGTTGCTCTTAATTTATTTATACAACAAACAGTAAATCTTCAGGGAATCTCTCTTTCGGTTTATATGATGGCCTTTTTTTTCTTTTTTCTTTATGGCTTTATAAAAGAGGCAGTAAATTAATTTCAGTTGTTTGTTTCATTAAAAACTCGAATTAGGTAATAAATTAGAGATTATAATTTATGCAAAAACTATTTGAAATTTGTTCCTGATTTGAGTGCTTTGAGTAAAAAATAACATAAAAGCTAAGCTGAAGTGTGGTACATAACTTTAAAATGGGAAATGATCGATTGTTTCCATTATGAATGATTGATCACGTAATCTTCACTATCCTACATAATGATATAGTAGTAAATACGAGTATTTGCAACTTATTTAATGAAGTTATCATCGAAAGGTTTGTTCTAAAATATTAAAAGAGACTTATGGAATTTCTGAACACGGACGGAAATTAGAGAGGATATCAAGAGATTGAGGATTAAACTAAGGATATCTTTTAAACTCTTACGTTGTGTTAGTCTTAGAGCTCAATCGATATTATCGGAACTAATCCATTAGTGCCTAAAGGGCTCACACATAAACTACGGCAGGTTAGATGCGGTCATCAAGCACTAACACACTAACCGTTGGCTACCCACAGTTTGATAGTCCACTAACCCGTTGATGGTCTTCCTCTAAGACGGATAGTAAACCCCGAGAGGAACGTGAGAAATAAATATTAAGAAGTTGGAAAGTAAACGTAAATATGTTAGTATATGAAAAGTATGCACGATACCAATAAAATAGGAGAAAATTTAGAAAATTTTATAATATCATTTTACATTTTTGTAATATATTTAGTATGTTTAAGTACAGTACGAGTTTTTACTAATAATAAGCTCCAGACACTGCATTTACACTGCTAGCCGAACAGAAAAAACACGAACACTAATGAACAAACATATTGGCTGAGAAACAAGTTGTTACCATGATGTTACTTACCTTAAATTATTATAATTAGGGAACGGAATTTATTTGTACATACCTTACATATTATTTTCTGAGCGTAAGATTTCCATTAGAAAACTCAATTAAATCTTTTTATAGCATTTCGAATCGTTTAAACTCATGCTTATTTTACTAATCATATTGTATAAATACCTATTCAGTATATCTTTTTTTTTTTTATTTCATATCTCATTATTTTTATAGCGTCATAATTTAATTTAAAACAATAATGCATACCAACCTATAGTTTTTGTGGTATAGTAAGCCAAAAAAATTGAGTGTTTTGAGTAAGATACTATCCTGTCACTAAAACAATTACTCTTTTCTGATATTTATCCAAGATGTGCTGACTCTTTATTTGTATGCTGAAATCTTTTAATACAGATGACTGCCGAGCATAAATAGTTAATAAGAATGTTTCTGATAAAATCATTTGAGGAAAAACTATTTAAATATTTACAAAGAAACACTTGATAAAAGTAGAGATATCGTTAAAACCGGTATACATTGCTGACATAATAGGTAGTTTAAAAACTTTTTCTGAAACCATAACTACCCCTCTTATTTTAAATCTTGAAATTCAAATAGAGATCAACGGATAATCAGATGTAGATTTAACTAATTTAATGGACATTTCATTTTTCAAATTTCTCCCTATGACAAGTGTGAATGTGGAAAGAAATTTCAGCCAATACAAAGCTTTTTTTCAGATCGGATATACGTTTTATACCATTTAAAAATTTAATATGTATGTACATATTGTAACTGCATGTGAATATAACGTATGTACGAGAAATATATTCTAATCGATTTGTTGATATTTGTTCTTAAATATTTACAATTTTTGTTACATATTTCTTAAAATATTGTTACATATTTTTGGTTTACATGAAAATAATTATAAGTATAAAATAACGCGGAAAGAAAATATAAATAGCTGAAGAATAAAAAAGATTCCTGAAAGGAGATGGTGCATACTGTTGTCAGTGAATGTTGATCTTGTCTTACAATTTCAAAATTACATTTAACAATTAATAAGTATTATGTGATTGATTGAGGAACATAACCATTTCTGAAAAACCTAAGTCAGTGCTTTGGAAGCTTATCCAGTCCAGTTTCTTGATAAGTCGACGTTCCCTACGTGTGGCTATTAGAAATCAGAGAAAGCAACTGTATAAACTGCCAAGTGGGATTTTTTGAATTGTTTACATATAATGTAAAGTAATTCAATTAAAATGAAGAATGTGAAATGTTTTATTTTATTGAAAGGGCCATAGAAGTATTAATGTGTTTCCACTTCTTCAGAGGATAATCCAAAAAAAATATATATATATATATTTATATTTTTACATGAATCATTTATATAAAAAGTCAAATGAAATAAACGAATCGTAACCAAATTTTAACAATTAAAGAAATTCAAGAAAAATATTTCAGCTAACCCTCTGAGAAAATGTTTGATATATTGCAGTGACATTATACCAGGGCATAGGGAAGCCAAGATCGTAAGTCTCAACTGCCAAAACACAAGATGGGGACCCAAAGCAACCTGCCCAAGATTTCCCGAAGGAGTTTTTCCACGTTTTCGTCTCTACCCACCATCCATTATGGATGAAACTTAAGTGCTGTTCTAATATATCTAGAAAATTTATATAGATTTTTTAAATGTTCTAGTAAATTATAAACAAATGATTCCTAGTTAATGTACATTAACTGAAAAACAGTAGATTAGAATCACTTTAGAATAATTTTATTTAAAAACACTTCCAAATTGTTTATTATAATTTTTTTTTACTATAATTAAAATTATACACAATCACATTCCTCAGAAATGCTATTATGAAAAAAATATGTCCAATCAAACGATTGATTTTTCTTTTTTAATTAAATGTTCTATGTGGATATTTAAAAATAGAAAGAAATTAAATATATATAGATAGGTACATACGGAGAAAACGTATCACAGATTCAAGTATTAGCAAAAGAAATGTACTTACAAAACACTACAATACTTCATGCCCAAAATTATATTACTCACAACAGCAACTCTTTGGGAATTAAATTATCAAATTATACATATCGAATTACAGACTTAATACCGACCCAGTCAATCTATTCTCGTTTCAATTATCAATTGAAGTGACAAATACAGTACCAGTCAAAAGTTTAGACTCACCCTTAGTGTTGTAAATAATTAAATAACAACATTTTATTTATTTAACAACATAAAAACTAAACTTTTATTTTCAATTTATTTATAAATTGTTTGTTTTTTGTTTAACGTCCCTTTCTGTTACTAAGGCTAATCGGACGATGCTACAGTGTGAGTCCTAAATGTTACCTATCCAGGTATAATTAGGATAGGGATCTTTAACGAGTACCTGACATCGCACAGGCTTGGGACCTCCATTTTATATGCTATCCGAGAGACGATATAGCGAAGGATTTTTTACTCCCATTAAACAATTTTAGGGCCACCTCGGGACGCGAACCCGCGACCTTTAGTATATTAGGTTGCCATGCTAACCACTACACCACAGGTGACTCCTATTTATAATTTTACTCTAAAATTAATCATATAATGTTTGAAATGTAATCTCTTAAGTTAATGATGATGGAAGATATCCATTATATTCAACCTCCTAAGTTAGAATTATTTTATTAAACTTGAAGATTGTGAATCGGATACAAGTGAGTCTCAACTTTTGACTGGTACTGTATGCTCATATGCAGAGTTGGGCAAAAAGAAGTTGAACTACAAATTACAAAACTACTGACACAGTAGTTGGGAAGTTGTTGAAACTATAACTACTTTTGTAATTTGTAGTTGATGGACCACAACTACAACTACTGTAGTTTCAAAAAAGTAGTTGCATTTTTAGAACTTCAACTAGTAGTTGCAACTGTAATTATGGGCCTGAAACTACAACTACTTTTATTGATAACGAGTAATTATCGATATCTAGTATTATCGATAAGGAGTATATCAAATGCAATTCAGCTAATATATAAAACATGGGATTGATCGAGAACCTAAGGTTAAAAAAAATAATTGACTGCCGGAAATCATGGAAAAAAATTGTATTACGTATATGTATCGTACTATTTTTAAAACAGATTATCAACCATAGTGGAGCCCATTTATCTATGGAGTATTTATCTAAACACAAAATAAAAATAGCGAAAACATGTGATTTAATTAGACGTTGCTTAGCAAATGTAGTTGCCTCTCTAAAACTACATTTACAACTACTTGTTGTATTTGCCATTCCAAACTACTTTTTCCCAACTACTGTAGTTGTAGTTTTAAATTACAACTACTTAACTGGTAGTTGAAAAATAGTAGTTGCGCGCTTCCAACTACAAACTAGATGTAGTTGTCTGTGTAGTTAATTACAAATGTAGTTAACTACTGCCCAACTCTGCTCATATGACAATATACTATCGAGACCACAACCCAAATATTTAATAAATGGCGACGAAAACGAATCTTTATGAAAGAACTTCTCCTCCGAATTAAGGGTTTTTGATATCAGGTCCGGGTAAAAAGTGGATTAAGTTGCAGAATAGCTAGGTAGAAAGAAGTGATCGACTTAGGATTAGAAGTTGCCAGTTTAATAATTGCTCTCACCTGAAATACCGTAAAGCAATCACACTTGCTATTAGAATATCCTCGATATATAAAAAAAAAAAAAAAAAAAAGGATGATTATGAACCTAGTGATAGTATGTGGATCTCTATATTCACGCTTCCATTTTACACATTGCAAGGACCTAACCTCAGACTAATTAGTGACGTGGCAATAACTGATAGGCCTGCCGGAAGGCAGCTAAGAAGAAGCTGGAAGTGAGGCTTCCTCCCCTGCTGTATTAAGTCCGGAAAGAGGTGCTGCTGGACACTTTCATGCCCAAAATGTCTGCGATCTTAATTCATTCTACCCATCACATTCGCTGACAGGTGTGAATGCAACTATGAACATAAGAAAAAATCTGGTGCTGTGAATACTTAAAATTTTCACTTTCAAACCTTCGATGAGTAAAAATGAACGTGTTTTGATAAATGTGTGAGCGCCATTTAGCAACTTTGCAGAATACAGTTTTTTCTTCATCTTTTTGTTATTCTTAAAAAAACTTTATAGTCCTTCAATACTTGTCAGTTTACGACGAAATACCCAAATTCAGGTTTGTACGATTCATGTCTGTTCACACACAGACTCAGGGTACCTCAAAACGTGTATTTCCATTGGAATCGAAATTTTTCACGATTCAATACACCTTAGGTAGTAGATATATAGACAGGTGATAGTAAAAAGGTTTATTGTCGCATGATGTCATTTTTGGTCAGATGTATCTGAAATAATTTATTATAGATATATTTACCCGCCTGATAAGACTGTTACTTTGTTCACTCCCTGTGGACAGATGTATCGGAATAAGAGAGGTCACGTAGAGGATATCGCATTGACTAATCTGCACTGGCTGCGAATGGCGGCACGAATGGCGGAAAGCTTTGTTGCTGTCATGGCCTACGGCGTTTCATTCATTTTCCAATATCCTCATCCCTTTGTGTCTTCTCAGCTGACAATGAGTCATTTATCATTCTGATGAGTTGGATGGAGGATTTAAACGGGAACACGGCGCGTATTTGCATATCTGTATGCACCCGGTATGCTTAGTTGGAGGTATCGCAGCATATCGGCGACTGATAAAGATACGTAAACGCGTTGCTTTGGATGAGGAATATGTCGATTGCAATCAACATGAAAAAGTTGACCAAGAGATAAAAAATACTCACAAGGATTCTCATTGATCTTTTTTTTTAAATATCAATATTATTTGTTAATCGTCGAGCCTAATTGTACGTCTTCTTATTTGGTTTAGTACTTCTACCACTAAAGTGGCATTGGCTTTATTTTGGAATCATTTGAGAGATAGAATATAGAGATCGTATGTGTTTGTCGATAAGGGGCGTTCTAAGCCTATACAGAGATTTCTTACTTAAGTTGCTGCGAGCGTCCGTTATCAGTCTTTAAGAGAGGGTGAAGATGAGCAGAATATGTAACTCGAAGCAAATCATTTGGAAACCCCTCAACAACAATTTATGCCTCAATAGAAGGATAGTGACCTCTTGAAATATCATATTGAAGGATTGAACCAACAACACGCTCCAGAGCTACAAATACTACACTTAGAATTCCATAATGAGGTTTTACATGTAGAATTATTCGCAGATGATAGTCCATAGAGCTGAACCAATCATTAGGCGACTCCAGATAGCAATAAAAATAAAATGTTGGACGAGTTTAGAAATAGAACGTTCGACGGGGTATATATATATGGTATGTGAAAAGTATAGAATTAAAGAATACAAATAGTTTCCGCTCCAATATTTTTTTATACAACTTTTTATATACGATAAAGTAATCCTTTATCAGTAAAAAATGCTTATATAAAATTCAAGCAGTTTGAATATATTTGTGGAGGAAGAGGTAGAATTGAGGATTATTGGATTATAGGGCGGGAGCAACCCCCCCCCCCCCTCAAATACTTCTTATATTATCGTTTTATAGAAGGCGGAGGGGGGCGATTCCAACCCTTCATAGAGGATAAAATGAGAAATATCCGAGAAGTTAGCGAGGGCACAATAATACCACTCGGGTGGCGCTTGTTGCACTCGGCAATCTGTGCTCTCTCTCTGCTCTCGGGATATTTATGTTATCTGCAGTGAAGTACTAACGTCCTCGATTATTATTCCCTTTATGACGACATTAAGGAAGGGCTGTTGTAAGGCAAGTGGAGGGGATGGGGTGGGGGGGGGGACTGCCCGCCAAGGGATATTGTGCCCCGGTCTTACGAGGATACATATATGGGCCCTTTATACTTTAATTGTAGCTCCATCTGTTGCACAAGAGGCTCTTACACTAGACACCTCCCATCTTAAAGGGGTTCAATGTTGAAATTCATGTTTTCAAGAAAATCTTATATCAAATAAGTAATAAGATGTAATTACTCAATCTCAGAAAGAGGCGTAGTATACAGAAAAAAAAAATTTAAATGTGAAGTGGGGCAAGTGCGTTAATTTCTCTTTAACACTTCAACCTGTACGAAATGGTAATGAAATGAAGTGCGAAATTCTTGAATCTACTATAGTACTCTATTGCAAAATGTAACTTTACTGGAACGCATCCTAGTCACACTTGCTGGTTTAGTTTATTGATTGGACTTCTTTCCTCTATTGCTTTAAAACTACTTATCGATTCTCTGTAATAGTTTTTCAGGCCGGGGCCGAGACCTGACGTGAGCTGAGGTGAGGTGACCCAGCAAAGCAGGGATTAAGCCGACTGCTCGCAGGTGGTGCGAAAGTTGAGACGTGATTCTATTGTAATCTGCGGACCCGTAAGGGAGAGTTGGTACATGTGCAAGATTCAGATTAGAGTTTCGATGATCACGAAGATCAATTAATAACAACATTATTATTAAGACACACGGAGAATTCATCCTCAAAAACGAGTTTTCTAATTTTAATTTTAATTTTATTTTTAAATTGTCAGGATGTGATGTATGGTATAAAATTTCCCGGTCCCTGCCTCAATTAATTTTTCTTCCGTTTTTCCTTCACCTGCGTGGCCCAGGCCGTGACAAACTGCTTTAGGATCTCAAACCTGCGCAGCCCACGGTGACTCTAAAACTGCGCCACCTCACCTCACGGCTCAACGTTCGCTCCTCCTTTCTATTCTACTGTACTGGAGAGCGGGGTTGGTTGGCAACAGTTTTCACTTTTTTGATTGTTGAGTCGTTCCTGTTAATATAATCCCAATGGGGCTGATACCACTGTAAACTCCATAGAAAATTGGAAAATTCGTCAATCCAGAGTATGCCAATTAACCCCCTATGTGGGGAAGGTTGGCCTAGAAGGTGGAGTTGTTTAGCCATCTCATTCAAGTACTGTCTGACACATATTATTGTTATTAAAAGCTGCACTATAATGATATAATAATTTTAAATAGGCTTTTAACAGCTTTTAAAGGAAAATAGAAGAAGATAGAAGTTTAGACTGTCGTCAATTTTTGCATAAGAAAAAATGCTCTCATCTTCCTCGCTGAAACTAAAGAAAATTGTTTAGTTTCGCCTTTGTTTATGTTTACCTTGCTTTTGTGAATTGCTACTGCTCCACCAAACCCCAGTTGAAGAGAGCCAACTAACCCCACAGGAGAGATAACATGAAAGATGGCTACCACGACAGGGGAGAACAATCAAACAAGAAACTGGTTAGTCGAAAGGTTAGGTTTTTCAAATGAATTTGGGGCTATGTGAAGAGAATCGGAGTCAAATGTTTTGCCATTTCTTTAAACCAAATTTACCGAACATATAAAAATTTACTTACATGTTGTAAAATCAATCAATGATTGATCTCTTATCTACACTGTTAGCATGGGATTTAAAAACTCAGGACAAGACTCCCGAGGTCGAGCGGGTCACATGGAACAATGGTGGGGCCTTCACAACAGGTGTGACGGAAACTATAAGCCAATGGGCAACCAACCCCGCTCTCCCCTACACTAAAACTGACGTCACGTCACCTCACGCAGCTGCGTTCCAACTTTCGCCCGGTTAGAAGAGGTTTATGCACCCCATTAAGCTTGGGCTATTGCATTTATCGGACTGGAACCTATATATTTTTTACCCCGATAGAAATTTTAAATACTAAAATCAAATTTACTAGCAAAAGGAATAAACTTTATTGTTTATGATGCATTAAACAACCTTAACCTCGCAATGATAGTTTTTTTTTTTTTTGTCCGGTTGAAATTAAACTTTGCACTATATATGACGCGCTTAAGCCACTTCACCATCCACCAGAGTTGGAATTGTTGTAAGAAAATTAATTCGAGAAATGCAAATAAAAAAGTTCATTGATAATGATATAGGCGGTTTGTAAGTTCCAATCTTCTTTCAAAGTTTATTTATTGAGTGCTTTTATTATGTTATTTTAATGTTTAGAGTTTTTCACAACTTTGAATTATTACCTCACCTTCACCCTTGATCCGAAAAAAAAAATCCAACATCGGCGAAGGCTCAGGAGGGAAGAAAGATTGATTCGAGTTATTCATAGTTGCATTTCGTTAAAAAGACGAGAGAGTGAGTGGGTGGAAGTATTTTGCTGCTTTTATTCGGCGGGCAAACAAAAACAACAGTAAAGCAGTCAGTGCAAGACTCAGCTGATGGGGGATTGCTAAATGCCCGGTAATATTTTCCCGCGTAATACTGGAACCATAAAGCACAGCTGACAGGGCTGGAGGCAACAGAGAAGCATCCATCATTCCCCGTTCACCATTTCCACCGAACCACGGCCGCTTAAATTAGATCCCAACCACTATCTAACAGCTCATGGTTTCAAATTGAAGAATAATAATGCACAAGGTTACGAATAAATGAGCCCCAATTATATTTCATTGTACGTCAGCCAGGCTCTGCACTCTTAACAGACCACCATAGATCCTATTATGTGTAGGAAATAAAATGAATTACCAGTTGTATCCCACAATTATGCAATGGCACGCTTAAAAAAGATTTAGGAAGACAAAAATATTATTGTCACCTATGGCTTTCAGTGATAGTTTAACCCGGGAAAAGTAGAGTTCATCTTATCGACGAAGAGACCACGCATTTCTGTTAATTACAGATGAAACCCCAATCCTAGCTGGCCCACCTCCTGGGAGTTCTATCTCCACTTAGTACTAGAACAGATCCTTTTAGTACGAGGGCCAGACCCCCCTGCCTCAAAGTTCAAAATATATCACTAGTTTTATAGAAAACGGACCTAAACCGCGAAAAGGCGCCGGTGACTCGGGCGCATCCAGTCCTCTGCCACATCGTTCAGTTCTCATACACGATATAATTACAGCGGGTTAAGGATATTATTTTGAATGTATAATCGAGCCTATGTAACTGCAAGTTTTTAATTGACAGAAATAATTAATATAACTTTTTTTTTTTAATTTTATAAATCTGATAAATAAAGGATATAAATCTGATAAATAATAATGAATTAATCACAGATTCCACATTATCTAAACCTCACTTCTATTGACATAAACTAGTTATCTTGAAGTCAAATAATAATGTGCTCATAGTAGTAGTTGGGTTACACTGGCTTCTGATCATTCATGAAATTTGAAATAAATGAATTTTTGCAAAGTATTGATTATTTATAGATTTAAAAACAATCAAAATAAAAAAGATAAATAGAAAGTTCTGTAGGTTCGTTGATATGTAGAAATTATTCATAATACAATTTAGGAAGTATATACCCAACACAATTTAATAGCTCACAACAATTAATGAATTATCAATTACACGATGTATATATATATATATATATATATATATATATATATATATATATATATATATATATATATATATATATATTTGTATTTATGTATATATATATATTATACATACGAAGTGCTAATTTCGTCTTGAAAGCTAATTCTATCTGTAGGTGGAATATTATGGACTATTTGGACCTCGAGAAATGTGTCGATTTTGCCCTTGGCAGAAGAGGAGAATGTCAAAATCTTATTGTATTTGTGGAAAGTGCATTTGTGGAGAGCATAGGGTCAAGTTATTTCTAGATTGTAAAACCAGGCTGTGAGTTATATATTATCAATAACTAATGAGAAAATTTATTAACTTAAATAGTAAATTTTTCTATTATTTGTAACTCATTGTTACTGTTTTGTTGGTAGTGCAGTGTATTCCTATTGATATGCTTTTGTAGTTCATTTATTCTATTTACTGTTTCATTATTTCTTTGGCAATTTCGCTTTTGTGACATTTTCTTTGTGGTTTTTTGTATGAAATATTTATTCTTTTCAATAAATCATAAACTAAAAATCAAAGTATTTTGAGTATATTGAACCTTATTTAACCTAAATTTAGTAAGTAAATTACAAATTTCTTAGTTTCTTATCGACAAAAGGCATTAAAGTGTAAATGTAAATAAGTTCTGTTTTAAAGTATTATAAAAACTGCATTTAAATGATAATTAGGCACTCCTGAAGGAGATCACCTCCTCTCATCGACCTAAATTAACTCTTCGAGTGACGCTACCTTTCCCGGGTTAAGCGATCTTCCTCAACGTCTAGTTACTGTAGTTATCTCTGCTAGGAAGAACAAGTCACCTATGTATAGTATCATAGAGCTTTTCCAGAATTCTAAATAAATCTGAATTCAAAAAATATGTTTATTTCAAAAATCATATTTTTACTTAGTGCGATATGTCTTTTTAGAAATCTAAGATTTAGGTCTATTGTGTAGAGTCAGCTTTAGAAGGAAGAGGAAGGACCACATCTTTCTATTCTTTTGTTAATTCATTCATTGTCGTCAATTATTGAATTTAAATTATTCAAGGGATTTTTGGTTGAATAATTTGGTTTACTTGGATAATATAATGATCATTATGATGGATAAGATAATGATCACAGAATTGATTTTAAAGACTCGCGGGCAAAGCCGCGACGGGGAATGCTAGTACCTTATATGGAGAAAAAAATATGAAAAAGCTATCGTCTTTGAAATTGCTAAGTGGCCAAACATAGATGTGTTTGGATCACACCAGATTTTAAGTATTGTTTTCGTACTCTCATAGATAATAATAATAATATATTAAATCATAAAATTTGGAGAAATTCATTGAAATTAGTTCCAGGACTTATATTCCAAATTCATTCGGGAATAGTGAATTTCTTTAATGTGACAGAGGGTTTTTCGCTGCTGCTCTGTGTAAAGAAAGGCACAATGGCCTGACGGAAAGGTCTGTTGTTCAATCCGGCCGCACAATCAACAGCCAAGGCTACAAAGGAACCTCGTGGGCTTCACAGATGTGTCTCCTCCCGGCAAATATTGGGCCGAAAAATCCCTCTCTTCATAAAATACGGAGTCGTGGAATTCAGATATAGTTTTTTTTTTTTTTTTTTTTTTTTTTTTTTTTTTTTTTTTTTTTTTTTTTTTTTACGTTAATAATTTTAAAATAACACATACCTATTCATCTGGACATAAAAGTTGTAAACTGTTTTTTTCCGTGCTGAATTGAACAATATATAATTTTTTTCAAAAGAAGTGTACATCTCTTCTACACTCTCGAAAAGTTTATAAACGGGGAGGAAAAATAGGGATCAAGGACCCATTTCATCATGGTTATGATCCCGGCTTGCTACGATTATAACGAAAACCAATTCGGGTTTCAATCAAACTGGACATCGCCTTGGATTAGTGAATTAATTGCAATCGTGGCATGTTATTGGGTAGATTTTTCTTATATTTCGGATCGAATATTGATTAGTAATCTATATAATAATTAGCCGTTGTTGTCCAACTGATGTGTGGATGTTTGTAAACAATCAACAATTAATAAAATAATAAAATTAGGAGTGAATTTTTTTTCAATTTTTTTTTTTTTAATTTTTAATATCGAAATTAGATATGTTAGATTAACTGTTCCTGGCCATACTCTAGAGGTTCAACCAAATTTTCATCATAATGGGAAGGTCGTGATTTACTACACGAGTCGTGCACTTACACTCTTGGCTATCTCGGCCCATTTATATTCACACTTGAGCAATGAAGTATATAAAAGGCATTGGAAAGGATGATGCCCATCGGTATATCTTCATGTCGTGACTTTGCACTTAAGCAGAGAGATCCCTTGGTCATGCCAGAGCATAATGCTAGGGAAACCTGAAACATTTCCTGAAGGATAATAAGTGTCTAGATAAGGTTATTCAAGCCAGTAACCATTTCAAACCAACATTTTTATTTTGTTTCCTTGTAACTAGAAGATAATGTCTCAAACATTTTATAATTAAGGGAATCGTTGGATGCAGAAAATGATGCTCTACAAATTTTATTCGTGAATTTTTTATTTAGTGTAGCAGTTTTTTTGAGCTTCAGGCCAATGAGAGACCGGTCAACCCTGTTAAGTCGGCGGATTAATGTTACCGTTCTAGGAATAAGAAGATAATCGTTTTAGCTTAAAATGATGCTCTTAATTCTAAAAATCTGGTGCGTGCGCGCAACACACAACTTTCACTTACCAACTTACTTAGATAAGAAATTAATCCGTTTTGTTAATGCCACTTCTCAAAGTTACACATTTTCCACATTCATTTCTTATTTATGTTTTCATTAGCTCTACAAACCCCTCAGAACATTTTAATGATGATAACGCTTACCTGATATTAAATAACACTCAATTTTCATTAAACATGACGAATATGAAGAAAATCGTTAAAGCCGTTTTTGAGATAATCTAAAAATTAGAAAAAAAGTTATGAAATAAAGTGTCCCCTTCGGTTGATCAATCTTGATGAAATGTTGGCTATCACATCTTTGGCATATACATACATCAAATATCCAGTTTGATCAAAATCGTGAAAACCGTTTTTGAGTAAATAAAAAAGACACGTGAAAATGATACAAAATTTATTAAGTAAAGTCCCCCCTCCCGTAGATCAATATTGATGAAATTTTTACAGTCATATCTCGGGCATATAAATACATCAAATACCAAGTTTGATCAAAATCGTGAAAGCCGTTTTTGAGTAAATAAAAAAAACACTTGAAAATGATACAAAATTTATTAAGTAAAGTCCCCCCTCCGGTTGATCAATCTTGATGAAATGTTGGCTATCACATCTTTGGCATATACATACATCAAATACCCAGTTTGATCAAAATCGTGAAAACCGTTTTTGAGTAAATAAAAAAGACACGTGAAAATGATACAAAATTTATTAGGTAAAGTCCCCCCTCCGGTTGATCAATTTTGATGAAATGTTGGCTATCACATCTTTGGCATATACATACATCAAATACCCAGTTTGATCAAAATCGTGAAAGCCGTTTTTGAGTAAATAAAAAAAAACACTTGAAAATGATACAAAATTTATTAAGTAAAGTCCCCCCTCCGGTTGATCAATTTTGATGAAATGTTGGCTATCGAATCTTTGGCATATACATACATCAAATACCCAGTTTGATCGAAATTGTGAAAACCGTTTTTGAGTAAATAAAAAAGACACGTGAAAATGATACAAAATTTATTAAGTAAAGTCCCCCCTCCCGTAGATCAATATTGATGAAATTTTTACAGTCATATCTCGGGCATATAAATACATCAAATACCCAGTTTGATCAAAATCGTGAAAGCCGTTTTTGAGTAAATAAAAAAAAACTCTTGAAAATGATACAAAATTTATTAAGTAAAGTCCCCCCTCCGGTTGATCAATTTTGATGAAATTTTTACAGTCATATCTCGGGCATATAAATAGATCAAATACTCAGTTTAATCAAAATCGTTAGAGCCGTTTTTGAGAAAATCGAAAAAAACTAAAAAAGTTATTAAACAAAGTCCCCCCTCCGGTTGATCAATTTTGATGAAATTTTTGCTGTCACATCGCGGGCATATACATACACTAAATACCCAATCTCAGGTTCGCACGGTTTATAGTTTTTGAGCTAGTCTGTTCACACACACACACACACACACAGACACACACACACACACACACACACACACACACACACACACACACACAGACCATTTCGCGGGACTTGGTTAATTGGACTCAGGGGACCCCAAAACGTGTATTTCCGTTGAAAACCGGAAGTCGAAATTTTTCACGATCGCAATACTTCCACTTACTATATATTTCATATATAGGTAAGTGAAAGTAAAAACAATTCAAATAAAAATATATGAAACCTTTTTATGACTATATATTGACGATAATATGTAAAGTATGCCCAATATATGTAAAACTTTGTAATATCTTCCAAAGTTGTTAAAACAAATAGGCTTCATTTACTTCCGAATAACGATGAAGCTGTCGATCAGGGTACTACGAGTTATAGTAAATAAATGTTGACACACATATATTTGGCCCCTAGTAATGACCATTATCAAGTCTTATACAACCATTCTAGTGGTCACATTGTCACCTTAATAAATACTCTCTATTGAAAAAACACACAAATACCAAAATTGAGGCATTTATGAAAATACACGATTAAAACATTGGTCAGCTATTAGTTGGACTCAAATGTAAATAATGTATAACATTTTTCTTTTATCCCTAACAAAAATGTTTTATGTAAACCCTAAAACGTTTTACAATCGTATCCACAGCAACACGTCACCCTTAGCCACCGTTTCTGCGAGCAATAGCGTTTTCCTTACGGTTGATTTTTGGGACATAAATATTAAAGAAATGGAACAGTTCCTAAGAAATTATACCTCATGTTTCCAAAACCTATAAAACAAAATTTTTGCGACAGTTCTACTTTCTTGATTATTTCGAAACCTCCCAAATTAGTTTTTTTTTTTCTTTTTTACCTCTTCTATTCCAGTCGTCTTCCTAAAATTATCTTTTATTTGATATTTCATTTATCAAAAGCTATGACTCATGAGTGCTCGATCTATACTACTGTATTGTAACGTTAACAAAAACAATAAAAAGATCTTATTGTTATTAATTATTGGAAAAAAACTGTCACAGCACATGTTTGAGAATAGGATATTCGGGTACCATCGACGCCGGCCCAGAAAGTTCTTGACTGTTTCCTTACGACTATATATAAGGAGCGTTGGACTGGAGAGTTAGTGTTTGTTCAAGGGAAGCTCAAGTCATGAGGTCATTGCTGTGTTACGAAGTGGTAATGTTTGTAATCTATCTAATTATTTGTGTGGCATTAAAAATTATTTTCTTTTGCATAATAATTGTTTAACCCACAAAAGTGTTACAGTATTATAATATGCATAATGCAACGATATTTTTATTTTTTATTTCTTCTAAATGAACCAGTTAGTTAATCAGAATATCAAATTCTTCGATTTCTGTTTTGTTATATCTGACAAAGGCTTTTAAAATTATCCTTATATATATATTTAAAAATCTCGTGTCCAGATGTTTGTCGAAGGTAAACTCAGAAATTACTCAACCGATTTTAATGAAATTTCGCTCAACGTGTATAGTTTTGTCCAACTTAAAAGATAGGATAGTTTTTATCTTGATTATTGACCACAATTTTTCTTTTATTGCGAATTATTGCAAATACAGTAGGTCGTGTTTCGATTCATTAACATGGCGTCATATATCGATTTCATGACCTTTTTGTTGTTTGTGGGGGTAAAATCAGAAACTAATCAACTGATTGTTATGAAATTTTGCTCATTGTCTGTAGTTTTGTACAACTTAAAAGATAGGACAGTTATTTGTCTCGATTATTGGCTTCAATATTTTTACTTTCACTTACCAATATATGAAATATATAGTAAGTGGAAGTATTGCGATCGTGAAAAATTTCGACTTCCGGTTTTCAACGGAAATACACGTTTTGGGGTCCCCTGAGTCCAATTAACCAAGTCCCGCGAAATGGTCTGTGTGTGTGTGTGTCTGTGTGTGTGTGTGTGTGTGAACAGACTAGCTCCAAAACTATTAACCGTGCGAACCTGAAATTGGGTATTTAGTGTATGTATATGCCCGCGATGTGACAGCAAAAATTTCATCAAAATTGCTCAAAGGGAGGGGGTACTTTATTTAATAACTTTTGACGTTTTTTTCGATTTTATCCAAAACGGCTTTAACGATTTTGATTAAACTGAGTATTTAATCTATTTATATGCTCGAGATATGACTGTAAAAATTTCATCAAAATTGATCAACCGGAGGGGGGACTTTATTTAATAAATTTTGTATCACTTTCACGTGTTTTTTTTTATTTACTCAAAAACAGTTCTAACGATTTTGATCAAACTGAGTATTTGATCTATTTATATGCCCGAGATACGACTGTAAAAATTTCATCAAAATTGATCAACCGGAGGGGGGACTTTACTTAATAAATTTTGTATCACTTTCACGTGTTTTTTTTATTTACTCAAAAACAGTTCTAACGATTTTGATCAAACTGAGTATTTGATCTATTTATATGCCCGAGATACGACTGTAAAAATTTCATCAAAATTGATCAACCGGAGGGGGGACTTTGCTTAATAAATGTTGTATCATTTTCACGTGTTTTTTTTTTTTATTTACTCAAAAGCGGTTTTAACGATTTTGATCAAACTGGGTATTTGATGTATGTATATGCCAAAGATGCGATAGCCAACATTACATCAAAATTGGACAAACGGAGCGGGCACTTTATTTCTTAATTTTTTTCAAATTTTTACCTTTTTTGGATGATCTCAAAAAGGGCGTTAACGATTTTTATCAAATTCGCCTGGTTTAATGGAAATTAGTTGTGCTTTAATATCAGGTAAGCTTTATCATTATTAAAATGTTCTGGGGGGGCTTTTTTTGGAGGGGTTGGGGCCTTTTTTGTTTGGTTGTTTCCTATAAAGTACCTTTGTTTTTGTTTATATGGAGAAATTAACTGTCTCTCGTTACGCCTAAAAATAAGAAATGGCTATATATGAGATATGATAGAAATAAAGAAAACATAAAGAGGAGACAAAAAGAAAAATATTCTGTCAACTCATAAAACTCGTTGAGCCCACGCCTGCGGAGTACGCCTTTAATGACAGACCATTGTTCATAATTAAAGCCGTTCTGTTCTTTTAATGGAAATTACTTGTCTCATGGTAACTAAATGAATTTTCCAACAAATACATAGGGAATTATAAAATCAGTCGACTTGGGGTATTATGATTGCATTGCCGAATTATCTCAAGTAAAAACTTTTATTTAATAATAAAAGAAATTAGTGTTTGTTATAGAGCAAATGAAAACAAAAATAAAAAATGAATTGTGTGTTCATTTGAGAACTGGCAATTAACAAAACGCATTAATTTCTAATCTAAGTAAGTTGGTAAGTGAAAGTTGTGTGTTGCGCGCACGCACCAGATTTTTTTTATTGCAAATTAAATACTTAATATACTACAGTTGAGTGAGAGCTTATTATTTATAAATTCTATAAATTTCCAACAGATGGCGGTGTAAGTTTATTTATTGACACAATATTTCATTTAATTTCTATATATAGGATGGTTAAGCAGAAATTGATTTTTTCCGGCTTGGACTAAAAAAAACGCGTTTTTCCCATGGTTTTAGCAAAAGACAGGTTAAACAAAAGCACCTATTAGCACTACAGTAAATAGAAATTGTGAATTCTAATAATAAAAATCTGGTGCGTGCGCGCAACACACAACTTTCACTTACCAACTTACTTAGATTAGAAATTGACGTGTTTTGCTAAATATCATTTCCCAAATTCACACATTTTTCTACATTCATATCTTATTTTTGTTAATCGTTAAAGCCGTTTTTGAGTAAATAAAAAAACACGTGAAAATGATACAAAATTTATTAAGTAAAGTCCCCCCTCCGGTTAATCAATTTTGATGAAATTTTAACAGTCATATCACGGGCATATACATACATCAAATACCCAGTTTGATCAAAATCGTTAAAGCTGTTTTTGAGAAAATCGAAAAAAACCTAAAAAGTTATTAAGTAAAGTACCCCCTCCCTTTAAGTAATTTTGATGAAATTTATGCTGTCACATCGCGGGCATATACCTACACTAAATACCCAATTTTATGATCGCACGGTTTATAGTTTTTGAGCTAGTCTGTTCACACACACACACACACAGACACACACACACACACACAGACCATTTCGCGGGACTTGGTCATTTCGACTCAGGGGACCCCAAAACGTGTATTTCCGTTGAAAACCGGAAGTCGAAATTTTTCACGATCGCAATACTTCCACTTACTATATATTTCATATATAAGTAAGTGAAAGTAAAAAAATGTACATCATTGTTGTAAAAAGTTATAAATTTGTATCTATCTCATTTATAAAATTAAATTTTAATGTATTGATAAGTAGCATGTTAAACATTCAGCATGGTTTGAGGTTGCTCGCTTTTTACAGCCTTTTTAGGTAGAACATATTGATACGATATCTCATATCATCATGTTTTATATTCTGAATTTAATTAATATGTATTAGGACAAAAGATTAATTCGGTACATTTTAGCTAACTGTCTGTTGTGATTGTAATAAACCCTATTCCGATTGTATTCTTTACTAGTTCCTTTTACATGTGTTACTTATATTCAGGGTCGTATTTATGAACGATCCTAAAGAACGCGTTACTAAAGGCTTCCTTAAAATGCACACAATCAATCAATCGATTGATAAGAGTACTTCACCGCTAGGTGTAACCTCCCTTAACCTGACATCAGTGTTAACTTCACTCTTGTTTACTGTGTTGTTTCGAGTATTTTAAGTAGTTAATGTGGAAATTACAGCTCTAGAACTATAAGAACATGATAATTGGAGTAGAAATCACTCAAAGTTTAATAGTGTGCAAACATTGTTAGTGCAAAAGAACAAACAAATGTATACAATGTTTCATCTAACCGATTTCAAAACAACTTAATGGATGCTTCAGGATAACAATCAAAAATATCTTTATTATAAGATGAAGATGCAAATGAGAGTGAAAAAGTGTGATAAAACAATTTTAGGTAGTGTTAGTCTCAAACTTTATTTCTCTTCAGGTTAGCTTGGGGGATGAGACACTGCAATATTCTTCTAATTGAGATGTTTGTGATATACTATTGTATATTTATTATATATTTCTTAACAATCTTTAAAATATTCTTGGATGGTTTAGTTCCAACCTTCTTCATGAGAAGGAGTTGTAAATTTTAGATATGTGTAAATTAGTAACCAACTTATTTTTAAAAAAAGATGTGTGTTGGAAATGTTAAATATTAAAGCTTCAGTGTTCTTAATAAATAAGGTGAAATTTATTTTCAACAACTTCATATTCTTATATGAATTATTAAAAACTGATTGTTTACTTTAGAATGTTATTACTTTTATATTAGCATATTAATTATTGAAAAATCTTAGTGGGTGTATATGTGTTTTGACATTTTATAAAGTATTGGTTTATTAGTGCGAATTATGATTCTGTTATTTATTTTTCATTTTTATATAATAATAAATAAAAGTTGTCTATCAATTTATTTCTGTTCCTTTTACATTTCTCTTACCACTCTTCCGAAAACTTGTTATACCAAACTTATCTAATTTCAACAAATTCCATGAAAGCCTTTTATGTAAAATAGGCATAGATAAATAAATAAACTTTAAAAATGTTGAATTGGTACTATTAAAATTACATTTAATTTTCTCAAATTGGATTCAGTCTATATTTCATATCAAGATTTTGTTTTGTCTATGAGTAATTGAGTGAAAATATCTTCACTATCCATAATTAAGATTATATTGCTCATTACAGTAGTACTTGCAAAAGAAAAAAAGGAATTCACTTAATATTCTTTCAGATGTTTATATCACCAACTAATCAAATATTTACAATTACAGCTCTAATACTGGCTACTGAAACATAATTAATGTTAGAAGTGTAAAAATGGAAAAGATTCAAATGCATCTGCATCAAAATGTTTGTGATTAAAGTTGTACACTTAAGTAATACTATCAATATACTAAATAAGTATGCATTCATTAAAAATAATACATCTTTTGTTTTGATTTTGCTTATATGAAGAAATTATCATTGTGCCTAGTAATAAGAATGGCAACATATGAAAACATTTGATAAATATATAAAGGAGAAAAAAAGAAAAATATTTCACCAAGATTAAAATTTTTATTTCCGTTAAAAAGTGCAATAATATTTCACCGCCTTTGCTGTTTATACCTCATATAAATAAAGTAAAAATTCCAAAAAGTCGTTTTGTTCTTAATAAATGGTTCTTTTTAATAAGTATTTATTTCCTGATATTTGTTTTCTGTTTTTATTTCTATTATTAAATAGTTAAGGAGAAGCTAAAGGTAGCTAATCACCTACCTTAGCCATAAGAGAGGAAAACAGTTCATATTTGTAGGAACACCTTAGGATCTAAAGCGTCCTTAAGATAAGAAATCGTAAAGGAACGTCAATATAATGAAAATTGTGATGGTTAGCTAACGGTGTGCATTTAGTGAAGCCTTTAGTAACGCGTTCCTTAGGATCGTTCATAAATACGGCCCTTAATCTCACCTCTGCTGAAAAACTCCAATAAATGGTATGGAGTAATCCATATAAATAATAATAATATAAATAAATGGATCGTTAATAATTACTATTGTCAAATATGAGATGTACAAAATTAAAACTTTAACCCCTCTAAATTCTTTACCAAACAATTTTAAATTTGGCGTGAAGTTCTATTTTAAATCCCTTTGATTTTTAGATTAGCTGGAACGTTATATTTATCATTAAATTTTGATTTGATTGTATTAAAAAGAATAGGATATAATTAATTCATCGCATTCTTGCTACTGAGCCACAGGAACGCGTGGCTGGGACTTCTCGTAAGTAATATATTTATATTAAAAACGTTTAAACTCCACTGCTGTGATCCTATTGACTTTAACCGGTGCTGTTAGCCGGGATTGTAGGTGTAAGTACAGAGTAATAAAGAAGGAAGAAGGAGCAGGTATCAATTAAAAAGTTAGAGGGCAGGAACAGGAGTCCTAATTCTGTTAGTGTGGGCCCAGGGTCCGCTGGGAAATCAGGACCCTCAACCGCAGACCTCCCTCTACTCTCAGGGTATACTCCGCCATCTCCTATTATCGGCTCACTGGAGGAAAACTGAGAGATCCAGAGCATTTTCCTTAGGCTAAATGTCAAGGATCATGTCAAATATATATTTCCTCTCTCGGGGAGGGAATCCAAGCGTTAATAAAAATAAAATATTATCTATTCATATTTGATTTATTTCTTGAAGATATTAAATCCTTTTGTAATATCACATCTTTATACATAAGTCAACGTTTCGGAGTAGAGGGAAAAGTAGACTGTAAGTAGACAATATATTATAGTCTTGAAGGTGGGCAAAGAGGACTCCCAACGTTGACGAGGTTTGAATAAAAACGTGATATTATAAAAGGGTTAAATATCTTCAAGAAATTAATAAAATAGAAATATTATAACCCCTTACCCAAAAAAATAAAATTCAACATAGGGTAAACCGTACAGTTATTGACACCTTTAAGGCTACATTTCTGTGGTGAAATAAAAAAAAAAAAGTACTTTTTATGAAGGGATCAAATTGAAACTTCCAATAGCTCCTGTTTATCTATCCTTATAAAGACTCAATAGGTTTTTTTGGGTCAAAAGTTCAATAGTTTCACCATATGGAAATATTTGCTGTTAAAAGTGCACAAACTAGTTATTGACACCCTGTCGATTTAATTGTTAAATCATCCCTATGGTTAGTTTGTTAAAGTCTTGCTTCATAGATGACTTAGAGGAAGGACCCTTCAAACATTAGATTCATGTATACCTTGAAATAAAATTAGGACTTGTTTACTTATTTCTTTAAGTTAAAGTTGGGGTGTCAATAACTGTCTGGTTTATTCTACCTAAAATTTTATCTTTTTTCTAATGCCTTACAGTTTTCGTCTGATAAATTTTCATTCATTTCATTCATTTTCACATAAGAAAATGTGAATGATATTGGGAGTATTTATTTTAAATTCCAACTCTTATAACTAAGCTTAGGATTGAGAAAAGAATACTTGTCTTGCCTTCAGATCAAAAGAGCTGTATTTGATTCTGTGTTGCGTGAGGAGATTCAGTATACATTACAAAGAAAAAATGTCTCTCCTAATCTTTCAGAAGCTACAAAGTCAGCCTACTAAGAGTCTAATGGAGTCGTTCACCTCAATAAAAAAGAATCAGGATTCTTGCTCTTTGAAATATCAAGTTTGAATCAAGATGACAGCATAAGCCTCCTCTTCTTTTAAAAATGAATGGACGAGATCCTCAAGATCTGCAGAAGAAGAACTCTGCGGATAATTGTCGTGCTTGTGGGTGAAGATTGCGAATACAAATGCAGATGATATTGTGCTGATAATAAACTCTAAATAATCTAAAAAATGATGTTTTAATGTGGATATCGGCGGAATTAATCAGAAGGGGTGGAGATCAACGCAGCCGAAAATAAATTAATGCCAATTGGAAGAAACCAAGAAGTATTAGATATCCACTGCAATGGAATGAGTTAATTCTTAGAAATATGGGGTGTGATTATTAATAGAGAAATTGATCCTGACATCCTGAAACGAGAGTGAAAAAAACAAATGGAGACTTTTAACAAATTAGTAATGCACTAATAAGCAAGAAGAAGATCGATAGGAATAACTAATATATGAAATCGAATATTGGACGGCTTTATAGAAAAAGAATCAAGAATAAGGAGCCCAGAGATAATTTAACTCAGAAAAATATTTCGAAAGACATATAGTCGAAGTTATCATATGCTTTATGTAATGAAGTTATTAACGCTTGTTCACAAGGTTAATTTTGGAACAATATGTTGCTTCATTTTTTGACCACCAGGGGCGATAACTATAGTAGGTAAACTTTTTTTATCAATATTAGGATGAAATTGATTTTTTTCACTAATACCAGAGAATTAGTTCACTTCATTTTCATCCCATGATTGGTAAAAAAACAACAGTTTACTCAAGTCTATTCGGTCCATCGCCGTCTACTTGGACTTGTAAACAGGCCTTTAGGGATTACTTGAGTATAGTCTTGCTAAAATGAAAAATAGAAGAGCGATCACTCAGGATATGTATGGATACCTTGAAGACCGAATGGTACCTGGAAGTACGGAGACCAGTATTATTGTAAGATGAAACAAAACATATGGTTTAGAATAGACTTTTTTTTGGAACTAAGTAACAGTTGTAACAAACTGTCATATTACATGTTTGTGACTACGCTGTTGTGCAACCATCTAACGATCCATCTACGATGGTCAGACTTCCAAGTCTGTCCTCTTACGACTATATACAATGAGCGATGAACTGGAGAGTCTTGTTCCAATTGGTGTATTTCTGTGTTACAAAGTGATAATTTTTGTAACCTGTTCAAATATTTGTGTTATTGTGATTTGTATGGCTTTGGAAATTGTTCTTTTCGTTAAATAAAAATTGTTTAACCCATATAAGTATTAAGTTATATAGTAAATGAAATAAAAGGGTTAAACGACTTGGGATGATGGATCATTGCCTACTACAGTTCTCCATTCAAATTTCGCCAGAACCAATGAACCAAAGCTATTTTTCTGTTTATAATTTTCATATGGAAAGTTAATTTCGTCGAAGTTTCGACCCAAATTTTAGGTCCTGATCAGAACTAAACATTAAAAAAAGGCAATAAGTTACTAAGAGGAAGAAACAACACTCTGACTATTTTCCCAATAATTACTACAGTCAACCAAAGTTCCAGCGTTATGAATTATAGTTATTCTATTTTAAATTTTAATTTAATAATGTGAAAGCTTTTCTGTTAATTGAAGCGGTGCTGCTAAAGACTGATATTTAATTAGTGATACAAGACTAAGCGAGCCTTAACGAAATTAGGGCCTGAAGAAAATAAATTGTCGGGGCCGGTGGTGCTTCGGACGTGGACAGCTTTGAGAAACCTCACCACTTAGGCCACCTCTCTCCTTTGAGTGTCATCCTCTTGGAGAGCTCTTTCAGCGCCCATTTCACAGAGAAGTGCGGACCCACATTACTCCACATCTCCAACTTCCTACCCGATTCCGGGCCATCATCGCAAGAAAAAGATTTGGAAAATATTCACGGTATAGAGCAGGCAACTTTCAAAGGTTAAAATCACGTCTATAGAGGAATTTTCACGACTCAAGTTGTTGCCTTATATATTGTAACGGAAGAAAGTTATACAGATGCTTATTTCTTTTAAGTAGGTAATGAGGTGTAGAACGGAATCGGGAATGTTCGAGATTGCTCGTCGGCCTAAGATATTATACAAAGGAGTGAAGAATACGCCATTGTTAGCCTGATCAGCGAAACTAGAGTAACTTTCTGTCGCTGTAAAATTTATAGTTCATGTAATAGCAGCGAGATGAAAAAAATGGGCATTGAAAATTGCGAAACTTAGTACTAAACGAATTCCGAAAAGATTATTAAGCGCATTGCCGTGGATGGGCAAGACGGAGGTGAGAGGATTGCGTTAAGGCAGATCTTTCGAAGTTGCATCTGGATGGCAGTCGGTGGACAGAGGTCTGCAGGGAGCAAGTTGTGGTGTAGGCATCGAACCTTCGGGTTCGTTAAGCCTTCATTATCATTATTATTATTATTATTACTATTACTGTAAATTTAAACTGTTCCGTTAACTTCATTACTTCTGTGTCCTCATTGTTTAGGTATTTGGCATTACCGATAATTTACGCCAATCAACGATGTCTCAAATTCGTATTAGTGTTACCATATTTGTGCAATGCTAGAATCAAAGATGTTCAGAGTTGAATTATAATGTCTGATGATATTGTAACACTTTTGTGGGTTAAAAAATATTTATTAAACGAAAATATACAATTGTCAATGCTACCCGAATTATAAAAACACAAATATTAAAACAGATTACAAAAATTATCACTTTATATCACAAATAATCATATTGTTTGAGCTTCACAATCAAGATAAAGATTAAGACTAACTGGTCCAGCCACTCGCTCCTTAAATATAGTCGTAAAAGGACTGGCGTGGAAGGTTCCCGACCTGCGTGGATTGAACTCGATAGTCCCAAACACGTGCTCTGACTGTTCGCTCCAACCGCTAGTTCGTTCCAAGAAAAGATCTGGGACATTTTGTATATCACATGAAGTATTATGTGATTGCCAAACTACGATGTATCGATGAGATTCTGCAGAAATCATGCGTCACCCCTTTTAGGTTTTCATCGGAATGGTAAAAGGTAGAGCTTTAAGCACAACGGTTGATTGGGCTGTATATTTAATAGATTTTAAAGTTAATTATGCTCAATTTATTTTCTGTAATTATTTTTATTGGTATTTTATGTTTTTATTTTATCGGTAGAAGGAATGGTTTTTGCTAAAATTAGGAATATGAATAAGGTTGATGAAAATGTTGATGATGGTATGTGATAGCAACCTTTGCAATATTATCTAATGAGAATCTAAATGAAACGAGAAAATTGGAGAGGACTCCGGGGCGGAATGCCTTGTATTGTCTCTAATTTAAAAATATTATTTCCACCTTCCTTAGTTCATATATAACTTTTACTTAAACTATTCGGTCCTATTTAGTATATAAATTTATTAAGCATAAAATCAGAAATTCTGTAATAAGCACTTATTAATTTATAATAATTGATTTGTGAGATATCGAATCCCCCTTATTTTTCATATGTTCATTAAAAACAAGTCAAATCTTTATAGTTTTCAACCTACAATTCTGAATTACTCCCATTTTCGGGGTTTTCAGGGGTTTTTAAAGGAAAGGAAATCTTTAAAATGACACCTCAACCATCAAGTATGATCAAGAATCAAAAAAGTGATGGCGCATCAACAAAAAAAGACCTTAAGAAAATATATACAGAATTCGTTGATATTTGTATTTATTATTTAATGTATGTTTGATATATTTATTTGTAACATTCTTGCTATATAGACAATTATATCCAATATAATATAAAATTATATACTTAAACAAAATAAGTTATTTTCAAAAAATGAAAATTCGTGACATACGCTCTGTTTTTAAAGCTAGGTGCGAGTTAATTATTATAAATTTAAAAATATGTAACGACAACTATGACAGCTTTGCTCACTTTGCAACAGAAAAAAAAATTGAAAATAATCATCGTTTTATAGCGTTATCCCTGATTCTGTCCTCATCCCAAGTTAAATTCTATAAGACAAGTCTAAGCTATTGAAGAAGTTATTGAAATATTAAACGGTAAAAACTTAACGCGTTGATAAAATACTGCTGATTAGCCTAGCATTACAGAAGTAGATCGGTAAAGGAGTTCAATTACTGATATAGTAATTTTATAGAAATAATTGATGGAAATCAATTGATTTGTAAATAGTTAATTGTTTACAAAAATTAGTTTATTTTTACTATATAGTTAATAGAGTAATTAATTACACTGTCTAGTAATTATTTTTATATTTTAGGACTATTATTATTAAGTTGAGGATTATTTTGTGTAATTTAAACGTGTATGGTAAAATTATTATAGGAAAATTTCGTTTTGGATCCTATCTTAACACCTATCTTATTTGATAGTAAATAAGTTAAGAGATAAATAAGTTAAAACGTTAAGTTATAATGAATGGCAACTGACTCCGGCTGACGGCCACAGTGACCAATGCCACAAAAATATTTGTTTTAGTTTAAAAAAAAATCTGGTGCGAGCGCGCAACATACAACTTTCACTTACCAACTTACTTAGATTAGAAATTAATGCGTTTTGTTAATTGCCACTTCTCAAATTAACAGAACGGCTTTAATTATGAACAGTGGTCTGTCATTAAAGGCGTACTCCGCATTCGTGGGCTCAACGAGTTTTATGAGTTGACTAAATATTTTTATTTTTCTCTCCTTTTTATGTTTTCTTTATTTTTATCATATGTCATATTTAGCCATTTTTTATTTAAGGCCTAACAAGAGACAGTTAATTTCTCCATATAAACAAAAGCAAAGGTACTTTATAAGAAACAAATAAACCAAAAAGCCCCCCCCCCCCAAAATACTCAGTTTGATCAAAATCTTTACAACTTTTTTTGAGTAAATAAAAAAAAACACGTGAAAATGATACAAAATTTATTAAGTAAAGTCCCCCATCTAGTTGATAAATTTTGATGAAATTTTTACGGTCATATCTCGGGCATATTAATACATCAAATACTCAGTTTAATCAAAATCGTTAGAGCCGTTTTTTAAAAAATCGAAAAAAACGTAAAAGTTATTAAATAAAGTACCCCTTCCCTTTGAGCAATTTAGATGAAATTTTTGCTTTCACATCGCGGGCATATACATACACTAAATACCTAATTTCAGGTTCGCACGATTTATAGTTTTTGAGCTAGTCTGTTCACACACACACGCACGCACGCACGCATACACACACACACACACACACACACACACACACACACACACACACACACACACACACACACACACACACTTGCTTATTTGGACTCAGGGGACTCCAAAACGTGTATTTCCGTTGAAAACCGGAAGTCGAAATTTTTCTCGATCGCAATATTTCCACTTGCTATATATTTCATATATAGGTAAGTGAAAGTAAACATTAAATAATAATTAGGAAAATAAAACCATATTGTTAATTATTAAAAAGAAATACTTGTAATTGTTTGAATTATTAGTACTGATGATGCATTCATTAGAAGCAGAGTAAAGGATCCTCCAGCAGCTTTGAGGTGAGAAATTGCCAAGAAAGTCAAAGTCTTCCGTATTCCTTGGCGAGGCGTTTTTCAACCGTGTCTTACCTGATTAGTTAAATTGTCCGTGACTTCCCTGAGCAGGGCTATTACTCGCCTAAATTAGGTGTCCAACTTCATACACGGAGCCCCTTTTCTAATCTAACTTGGAATGATCAATATGCGTCCCAGTGTTCCCCTTTGGAACGAAAACCCTGCTAGAAAAGAATTTCAAAGTCAGTCAGGCAGAATTCTAGAGTAGTTATATTTCTTATTTTTATTTATTTTTTTGAGAAATAGAAATTTGACTATTAACAATTTGGCTTCCCAGTTAGAGGCCAGTTTTGTCGAAGTGTGATTTAAATGAATCCTATTTTTTATTGTTTGTTAGTTAACGTCACTAAATGCTGTAGCTCTACCTACAAATAAATGAAATAAGCAAATAAATAAAAGTGTATATGGGTACCTGTAACCTATGAATAGTTATACTTAATATGAAAAAATACAATTGTTTAATTTATCGCCTACGACAGAAGCATAAAGAATTTTGTTACATAATTCGATTAAAATTAATTACAGATATTGTTGTTTGATTGTTTGTGTAACGTCCCTCTATGTTAGTAAAGCTAATCGGACTCACTCACCTGAGGGGTGAGAATAAAGATAGCTATTATTATTACAATTTCTACATAAAAACGCTCTCTAAAGTTATTACTTTATATTTTATGTTTTGTCTTTAAATAAAAATGGATTGTATTTAAACATTTATTTGTGATTTTCAAAGCAATGTGAAGCTATCTTAAATTATTTCGTTTTAAAATTAATATATTTTCCTCAAGACTATGGAATAAAAAAAAAGCATTCTGGAACCAATGCTGCTTCCTCATAATAAAGAAAAGCAAAAAGTATCCACACAGGACGCAGAACAATAAAAAACGTTAAAGATCTGAAGATATTTCAGTTCAAATTGAAGATGTTAAAATATGAATAAAATATTAAAAAAATATATAAATTGTTTTTCTACGATACATTATTTCGCCCAAAATGGAAGACAATACAAAATTACTAATGTGTATAATTTAGGTTGCAGTAAAAGAATTAAATGGAAGTCTTGATCTGACCACCACGATGTACTTATGAGGATGTAGTTAACAAATTGCTTGCGGGCATAGTTTAAAAACAAATACAAAAATATTGTTTGTTTAACAATATTTTATGTCACTAAGGCTCATCAGATGGTGCTACAGCGGGAGACCTAAATTTTTCCTATCCAAGTATAATTAACATAGGGATCTTTAACGAGTACCTGACATCGGAGAGGTTCGGGACCTCCATTTTACGTACCATCTGACCAACGGCATAGCCAATAATTTTATACTCCCTTTAAATAATCCCAGCCCGCCATAAGACGCGAATCCGCGACCTTAAGTATTCGAGGTAGCTATGCTAACCAGTACACCACATGTGACCATGCGAAAATATTTTAACAATTAAATAAATAATATTTAATTTCAATAATATCAGTTATAATATATCGGAGAAACATATGATCATAGTAAAAATAATTGATAATCAATATATATTATAAAGCAAAGTGTACAATGTGCGTGCCGAAAAGGCTCAAAAACGACTGCACGTAGTGTAAAATTGAAGAGAAAAGGGCTGGAATTTTAAGCCTCTCGCACTATTTAATTAGCCTCTCTAAGATTGAGATACGAGTTTATGAATGAAAAATTTAGTTCTAGCTCCAGGCTACTAGGAAGCGCTAGGATGGGTTTCTCTCAATGTTTCTTGTCCATTCATATAGTATGCAATCGTTCTATATTTTTTCAGCTGTTCTTTTTAAATGACTAAAAAATTAAGAGAAAATAATTAGTTTGCGTTCCAAAATAAAATAAGTACTTTAAATCTCAGCAATCAATTAGAAAACCAATTGGATTTCTTAAAAAATTAGTTTTCTCATAAGAAGGCTAATATATGATCAGCACATTACATTTAATCTATATATAATATATACTTAAGTAAATTTAATGCAATATGAGTGAACATTTCGTAGTAGTACAGTGAGCGAATAAAATTAGACATAAAAAAAGAGATGAATTGACTAAATATAAATCGAAAATAAAAAGTTTGAAGTGTTCTTATTGTATTTATGAAAAAGAAGTTGGTTTGGTTACTAGCATTGTGAGCATTCCAGTTGACAAAACGACTAACTCCAATAACAGCATTCTAGATTTTATCATCCCTCATAGATCAAGATAAAAAAAAATATGATGAAAAAATTATGCCTTCAAGAAATTTTGGATTTCACTTTGTAATAGTAGTAAGATTCTAAATACGCAGAAACCGTTCAAATTACGGGGGGGGGGGGAGATATCTTAAGGGAGGTTGAAATGGAAGAAAGGTCTTAAAAAAAAGTTTCTATGAATCTTCGGTAGTTTCTATACTTCTGGATTAAATAGGACCACCAAACCCCCTGAAAATTATACAGGGTTCCTTATTTGGGCGGACTCTGCAGATCTCAAGTCTGCAGAATATTGATACCAAGTTAAAACCGAATTTTCGAGAAGGTGCTAATTTTGTTCTATATTTCCTTTAATTTTAAAGTTTTTCTGTTATTAAAACTACCACACAACTACCGGAGCGAAGCCGGGCACCATAGCTAGTAAAATAATAAATGCAATAACCATCGCATTATATTAATAATAAACGGACTTCTCTCTCGCAAATAAGGGTCTGGCCACACATATCCGCACCGGATCCGCACCGTAGCAATAATACAGGTTATGTTCAGAATATTTTTAATTTAACTTACATATTACCTTTAGTTATGCCTAAAGTGGCCTGTGTCTGACATGTGTGGATTGAACTTTAGGCATAACTAAAGGTAATATGAAAGTTAAATTAAAAATATTCTGAACATAACCTGTATTATTGCTACGGTGCGGATCCGGTGCGGACATGTGTGGCCAGACCTTAAGTCGGTCTTTATATGATTGTTACAGTTTAATAATATACCTGATAGAAACAGCCAGAATATCAGCTAATATTTTATAACATTGTGGCCTGTTGGTCTAGGGGTATGATTCTCGCTTCGGGTGCGAGAGGTCCCGGGTTCAAATCCCGGACAGGCCCTCTTAATTTTTTTTTATTTATTATTATTATTACTATACTTGTTATTTAAGTTGAAATAAATCGTGATCAAATAAATCGATAAATGATAAAACAAGAGTAATAATTTAATTATCATTTTTGAATGCACGAGGGGACAAGAAATTTAATATATATTGGTCCAAACCGTCCAACAGCGTATTTATAAATCGATGTTTCATTGATAAAATAATTAAAGGTAAAAAAAAAAGTCTAAAGCTTCACAGAAAGTAAAAGTTATAATTTTTAACAAAAATATCTTTAAAGGTAATAAGTCTACCATCATTGCTATGCTTGGATCTAAACAATTTTCTCGGAAACTGGCAAAAAGCGATATAAAATATTTTCAATGCTTTATGAACGGGTCAAAAGCTATAAAACAAGGAGGGTAACTGACTGCTTACAATTTTAAGATATAAGCTTTCCCAAAGGGTTTGGAATGAAATGGAAATATATTTCCAACGTTTTTATTTTTTTTAATTATGCGAGTAGATGGTATATTTAACAAGGAAATAAAGTAAACTTTAAAGGAAAAACATTTCTACCATTATAGATTAATAGTATGTACTATAAAAATGGTTGTAATCAATTTAGATTAATACATATAAGCAGGTTTAATTCATAAAAATTTGTTGTTTTAGATCATGAAAAGTTAAAAACTGTTAAGCCAAATAGATCTACTTCTTTACTATGCAATTAAAAAGAAATGAAAAAAAAGAGTGAATTAAGTTTTTAAAAATGTATGTTTTGTATTGATTGGAATCTACGGAATCTTTCTGAAAAATTACCTTCCAATATATTTGGATTCAGAAATATAATTCCTTACAAATAATGGAAATTAAAAACGAAACAAATAACTGTATTTGTATATACTTATTTATTTGTATGGTAAATTTCAAAAAGTGGTTCATTTTTTTTAAACGGCCCTGCTCTGTAATTCCCATTAATTTTTTGTATGTTTTTCTAGAATCTAAATATTTAATTTTTTGAAAATATTTTTACTCTTCTGGGTGGATTGTCAGGAATAAAGGTCGAAGCAATGATAGGAGCAAAAATAGGAGCAAGTGGGCTCTGATGGTAATATAGTAAAAAGATAAAAAATTAGCGGTATTTTTTGATGAATTTATTTGTGCCAAAATAAAGACTCTCAACCATAGCAACCTACAATACTAAAGACCACCGGTTCAAATCCCGCGATGGACCTAGGATTATTTAAAGGGAGTGAACTCCTTGGCTATGCCGTCCCTCGGATAGGACGTAAAATAGAGGTCCCGAGCCTGTACGATGTCCGGTACTCCTCGAAGATCCCTATGCTTTTTTATACCTGGATAGGCAATATTTAGAACTCCCACTGTAGCATTTTCCGATTAGCCTTAGGATTTAGACGTGCATGCAAGGATTGGAGGACCCAAATAGATAAAATCATGTACAAATAAGAGAAAATGAATGAATACAAAAACCACTCAAAATAATTCATAATATTCTAAAAAAATCATATAAATAATTATAAATAATCAGTTACGCTAATAAATGGCAAATAATCATTAATATATATACTCACAGGATTTAGAAATATTAAATATCCTACTAAAATTATTGAAACATACATAGATAAAATTTTATGTACGAGCTAAAATATTTAGAAATAACCATATCATACGATTGGGCTGATGGAACCCGTATTGAATATCAGGTGAGTGGGATAAGGTAAAATACTTGAAGCCAGAAAGGCATATATATAGGCGAGTTCCTTGAATATTTTATAACATAGTCAATAGCACCTCTCTCGCTGAATATCCGCAGTCGAACAGTCCATTAAGTTCAAGTAGGAATATAAGCTATATGCTAATGCATTGAAAAATAGTAAAAAAAAAAAAAAAGTTTATACGAATATTATTTATAGTATTATTATATTATATTTTTAAATAAAGTATGAAACTGAAATAATCCACTAAGTTTAGATTAATCAATATACATTTTTTCGGTTTATTAATTAAAGAAAAAATATATATATAATTTCAGTTGACGTCAGTGGTTCCATCCTGGGAGAGTAAAAGCTTTTGTCATAGAAGGTAGAATAGAATAGAGTCTTAACGAGCCCTCCTCAACGAATCCTCCCACATTCGTCTAGGTCTTCTACCCCTAGGTAGACATACATACAGACCTCCATCTACCAACAGTCGACCAGCACATAACGACTCTTTACAAACGTTTTTTTATCAACTTAAACGGAAATCCTTACAGTTTAATCAATAATATGGCTGACATGCGCACGGATACGAGGAGACTAAAAAGGCGCTGGATGAGAGATCTGCTCTCTTAGACAGCCAAGGTAATTGACTGAAGCCAGGAAGGGGGTGCTGCTGGGAGATTTCCCTCCTCATGCCTCACATGTCATTATTTCCTATTGCGACGATCTCATTCGCTGATTGTCAGCGATTGCTGAAAGGTGCGAATTAAAAATTGAAGTAAAAAAATAATAATAAATCATTAATATTTTTTTTTATATGATGACCTTCATACCCACGAAGCAGTAGCAGACGATTATAAAAATCCCCCTCACTAAAATCCTCCATCGGCCAATCACAGATGCCGTACAGTCGCCCTGATTTGCATGGATCGCTTTGATCTCGGTGCGGAACCCGGAGAAGGCTGGAGGGAGATCCAAATGGAACTCCAAAGAGAATGCGATGTGTGAAGGCCCGGGTGACGTTTATAACTGTTGAGTGCCCCGTCCCCTACACGAAGGATATTTCACTATACCAGTCTCTTCCTCTTTGTTGTATGATTCAATTTTATTTCGGATAGACTGGTTTATTTCTAAATGTTTAATAAGAATCAATAAATTCAATTTTATGCCTTAATTATCTATATCTTAATGTAGCAACTTGTGGTGACCCCCATTTATTATTTATTTTTTTTGTAAGAGGGCTATGCATTAATAGGCTAATTATATAATAATTAGTAAAATTATGTGATAATGGGGCATGGAATATGTTGAAGTTGATGAATATGAATAAGGCGAATCATAGAATATATACATTTTTTCTCTTCTTTTTATTTAAATTTACAGGAAGGTTAAATTTTTTTTTAATTATTTCCCTTGTCAATTAACCATGAAAATTCATCATATAATTTTAACACATTTTTTTATAAGAAGAGCATAGATTGGCCGGGATTCGAACCTGGACTTCCTTTTCACTAGTAAGGGGCTCTTGCTACTACAGCTACTAGGCACATATACTAGCACACAGTCAACTCAAACCTTTCTCTTCACCGACCTCTTTCCCAGAGACCAGTTCTGGCTCGAGTGGCCAAAAAGCTTTACTGACAAGGTGAGTGATAAGGAAATCCCTGTTCAAATCCTCACCAAGGAGAATCTTTTCTCTTCTCATAAATAAAAAAAATCTGGTGCGTGCGCGCAACACACAACGTTCACTTACCAACTTACTTAGATTAGAAATTAATGCGTTTTGTTAATTGCCACTTCTCAAATGAACAGAACAGCTTTAATTATAACGCATTGGTTTGTCATTAAAGGCGTACGGCGCATGTGTGAGCTCAAGGTGTTTTATGAGTTGACGGAATATTTTTCTTTTTTTCTCCTGTATATGTTTACTATACATCATATTTAGCCATTTCTTATTTTTAGGCGTGATGAGAGACAGTTAATTTCTCAATATAAACTAAAACAAAGGTACTTTATAGAAAAACAAAAAAAGCCCCTTCCCCATTTAAGCCTCCTCAGAACATTTTAATAATGATAAAGCTTACCTGATATTAAAGAACAACTAATTTTCATTAAACAAAACGAATTTGATAAAAATCGTCAAAGCCGTTTTTGAGATAATCGATCAAAAAGGTAAAAATTGGACAAAATTTATTGAGTAAAGTTCCCCCTCCTGTTGATCAATTTTGATGAAATTTTTACAGTCATATGTCGGGCATACAAATACATCAAATACCAAGTTTGATCAAAATCGTTAAAACCGTTTTTGAGTAAATAAAAAAAAACACGTGAAAATGATACAACATTTATTAAGTCCCCCCTCCGGTTGATCAATTTTGATGAAATTTTTACAGTCCTATCTCGGGCATTTCGAAAGATCAAATACTCAGTTTAATCAAAATCGTTGGAGCCGTTTTTGAGAAAATCGAAAAAAACTTAAAAAGTTATTAAATAAAGTACCCCCTCCCTTTGAGCAAATTTGATGAAATTTTTGCTGTCACATCGCGGGCATATACATACTCTAAATACCCAATTTCAGGTTCGCACGGTTTATAGTTTTTGAGCTAATCTGTTCACACACACACACACACACACACACACACACACACACACACACACACACACACACACACACACACACACACAGACACACAGACACACACACAGACCATTTCGCGGGACTTTGTTATTTTGACTCAGGGGACCCCAAAACGTGTATTTCCGTTGAAAACCGGAAGTCGAAAATTTTCACGATCGCAATATTTCCACTTACTATATATTTCATATATAGGTAAGTGAAAGTAAAAATTAAAAATTATATTTTGGATTTTCATGTTGACATGACAAGAAGAATAATTCAATTAATATTTTTTTAAAATATGGAAATGGTCGAGATACCTCAATAAATGTACAAGTAATTCCACTCCCTCGTATAATTCTTTGGAAAAGAGATGATTGAAGAGAAAGGATTGACTTCATCCGAATATGTGCCTGGTGGCTCTAGTGGAAGAGCGTCTTACTAGTGATAAGAAAGGCCCCGACAAAGGACAGTCTTTTCCTCTTCTTATAAAAATTATATTAAGGATTTTTTGATGTTAACATAATGAGAAAAATAATTAAATTATGATAATCTATATAAATAAAGATGAAATTCTGTTTATTGTTTGTTCTTTATAGAAATCCATACCGTTTGTCCTAAATTCTCCAAATTTCGCTCTGTGGTTCTTTCATACTCGGTGCAAAAACCTGTCCATATTAAAATTGCATAACTTCAGCCAATCTCTGGGTATATTCTTTATTGTTATAAAAATCGTTAAGATCTCTGTTTACATTGGTTACGAATTCAACCGTTTGAGTCTGAAAAAGTCTCATTTTATAGATTTCATAGATTTAAAAAATAATTATTTCTTTTAGTTTTATATAAATTTTTTTTGTGATTTACCGAGTTGGAACTTTGTAGTTTAACGATAAAAGCCTCAGAAAATACAGTTGAGTATTGGAACTGAATGCTAACTAACACCTTCAATGGAGTTAGTGTCCCTTCTAGACAATGTCTTTGGTTTACGATGGGCAGTAAACTCAGTGTCCGGGCAGTAATGTTCTACTTCACAGCAGTCTGGGGCATTGCCAATGGCAATGCATCCATCATTAGTAGTCATCCCGTGCAGTCTTCGCTTTATTTTAGATTGAGTTTAGCTAAAGTGTGTTCTGCTTCATCTATGGCCATTACATAAGGATATTGATTGACTCATTTTTGTTTCGACATGCGATAGATTTAGTCTTGTAAAGGGAGACAGTTCATTAGCGCCAGGATTTGTTTACCTGATTAAATTTTTTTATCATTCTTGAAATCAAAAAGTAGTATGTAGTTCATTTATAAAACAGTTAATAACAAACGGAATTACATCCAAAAATTGTTAAGAAACCTCAACCATATAGACAGGAGCTCATTTAATCTCAACGATTCTAACAAGTTTCTTAGGGGAAGGATACATAAGGAATCCATAAACTTAAAACTTTGGAAAAAAACATAATTTTAATAAATGTTCGCATTTAATTCTTTCAAATATATATATATTTATTACATCCAAATATATTTGTACTTATGCATAAGAACTCAATAAAGTTCTTGTTATTTTTTAAATTAATAAGTATCCTAAAATAAGTCTGGCTGCACTAATTGAGGAAAAATCTGAACAAAAGTTATGAGCGCTGAGGTTGAGGACCGAACAGTCCAAAGTATCAGATATAAAACTGGTGTGCGAAAAGTGGATCACAAGCTGGAGAGTCTCGAGAAGAGAAGTTGTATTATATCATATGTGAATGGGGCATTGCGAATGCATACAAGGATTTCTCCTCCGAGGACTTGAAGAACCCAGATCCCAAAAATTTTATAATGTACCCCAAACACCTTTTATAATATACCCGAAACACCTTTTAATAAACTGTTCAAAATAGAAAGGTGTCCGGAAAAAAAGACAGTGTGAACTTTTAAAAGATAATGAAGATAAAATAGTTACTTTTTTTAAATACCTTAATTACTAAATAGTTTTAAAAAAAATATCATACTATAACAGAATAAAACTGAATACACCGCCAATGATCTAGTGTAGAGGTGAAGATATAGGAAAAATATTTTATAATATTTTGCTTAACCATAATAAATCAAAGATAGAAATTTACTTTATTTAAAAATATCTAAGGTGTTATTCGATAGTTTTACTATCGCATTTAGGTGATGTGTAGGTCATATGAAGGTTGGATCGATTTTTTAGTCCATATCTGTTTAGTTGTAATATAATATTGGGTCATTTCTGAAACATATATGTAATGGTTAAGTGATATTGAAATAATTACTGTAAATAAATAAAATTTAAAAGAAGTTAGTTAAGAAGGAGTTATGTTGCAGGTTATCTTTTATTAGATCTTTTTTCTTTTTCTTTTTTGTATATTATCATCAATCAATTGTATCATGAAGAAGCTTTTTATTTTATTTATTTATTCACTATGATATTGAAACAAACTTAGTCAATTTAAAATATCTGTAATATGCGCCTATTATCGTATATGTCTGAGTGAATGTATGTGTATGTGTGCCTGATGTACGTATAATTATTATATTACATATTTTCAGCAATTCAATTAATGTATGGCCAACTCCATTTGTATGGGAAAACCCCAAATGAAAATATAAACAAAATATTTAAATAATGGTGTCAGTTTTTTTTTTTTTTTTTTTTTTTTTTTTTTTTTTTTTTTTTTTTAAGTTGAGAAGGAGAGGATGGTACCATACCACAGTTACCTTGGTACCATACCATACCCAGATCTGGTATAACCGATCATGAGACGAATATGTATGACCTCATCACTAGCGACTGATGGTTCTTCATGGATTAACTTCGTTCTTCATAACTTCTCTCATAAATCATGGGCTCTCATCCCACATGGATTGCCCTACAGTTTTCATTTCCTTGTGAGATCGGGGCTTCTTTCGTTGTCAACGGATTAACTCAGTTTAAGAAGTAGTACTAGTACATTTCGCTATTAAGTCAAAAGCTCTTCCAAATCGAAACTGAAAAGAACTTACAAAGTCACTTTTAAAAGTGAAGCTTATGAATAAAAATTGGTATAATGAACATTAAAAGTATGCAATTTTTACTAAATCAACAGGTCCATCGGCATTAGCGTACAATTAGGGGCTGTGCAAAGTTCCTCTAATTATCGATAATTATTTGTTCCCAGTCCACTAAGCATTTCTTTGCGGGAATTCGCTGGGCTGTTTGAAACACGAAACGTTCCTGACATCGCTCCCAGCCCTTTAAGTGCCCTCTTTAACGAACGGCTGTACCGCAATTATGATGTGAATTCAGGAATAGCTGATGATTGATGGAATAATAAAGTCGTTAGATAGGATTATAGAAAAGAAAACTATATTCTGAGACTAAATAATGACCAATGTGTACATGAATGAAAAAATAATTTAATAATACTCGGCATTAATCCCCCACTACATTAATCTCCCCTCGCCCGAGAAACTCCGTATAGCCTAAATGGTTTTTTGTTTTTTTTTTATGTTACTCTAAGTTTCTTGAGGTTCAGTCGATAAATAAACTACTAGATTATAGTGACGTATTGAAACTATATTATTGTTCAGAAGTATTTAGACAAAACATAATAATATGTGAATATTTTTTATAAATGGGGATTTGAACCCGGATTTCCTTATCACTAGTAAGGCGCTCTGGCCACTTGAGTCACGAGGCACATATCGAGGACAGGTCAATCCTTTCTCTTCATTGACCTCTTTCCCACCGATCTCGCACTTTTTTCAAATTGAACAGTACAATGGACAGTTTGTAAATTATGTGAGGTCTCTTGACAATTGTCATTTTTAAAAATATTAATTCAATTATTTTTCCCGTCATAAAAATTCTTAGTATACCTGTTTTTTCACCGAAGTCATTTTCAGTACATAATATTTTCTTAATAGTGTATGTAAATCTCGCAACCATTTTACGTTCGAATATTACTAATTGATAGCAAAAATTAAATATAATACAAGTCATTTAACATAATATACGAAATAGCCATTATAATTCCCTTCACAATATTTCTTTGTCTTAAACCCCTCTTTATTATTAATATTTCAATTTTAGCTGTGTTCAAGTATGCGACAATTTTGAGCTCTAAAAACCGCTGATTACTCCCTTTTCATGTTAACTTAGCATCAAATATGTAAGATGGTAGGTAGCTTTGTGGGTAAGTGCTTTAATATGAGACCTGCCTATGAATATTTTGAGGAGGCTGAAAAAGATGCAAATGAATGATCTCATTTAGCTTAAAGACAACTGATGCATTCCAGGGAAGAGATAATATTGTTATGCGGGTTAAAATGATATATATTTATATCAGAGATATTAAAATATTCTTTAAAATAGAGTTTTTTTTTTTAGATAATGACAATATTTCAGAAACAATCCGGAAAATTGAGCTTAATATTTCTTTAATTTTACTTTTTCCTCCTTTTAATTAAATTTTCCTGTTCGCCCTTCTCTCATTCTTATAATTATTATTTTTCCGACCTCTACAGAATTTTAAAAACAAGTAGGATTCTTGACTTCTTGATAGCTAGAAAAAATGAGTGGAAGTACATACCTTTGATCTCCCACTAACCAATTAACATTTCTCCGTTGGAACATTTTTAGTTAATCTTGCATAATAGTTATTTCTCCGTATATGTTGAGTTTATTTTAATATGATAATGAATACTTAATTATAATGCTATTTTGGGCTTAAATAATTTTTATTAGAAGAAAATAATAATCCTTGTCTGATAAACAATAACAACTCGTCCTTACTTTAATACTACTTACTTTTATTTAATTTAGTACTTACTTTACTTTAATTACTACGCCCTTTTAAAATAGTTTAAATTTAAAAATCAAAAGAACGTAATAACCGAGCAGTTGACCGTCCAAATAAAATCTCAATCTAATCTAATAACTCAAATAATAGTTTTTTTAACTATCGATAGTACTATCGAAAAATTTGTTTTCAATGGGGAATAATGATACCCTCTACCTATAAACACCCTTATGTTTTATAATTCACTTAAATGGAAAATAAAAAAAATTGTAACACTGTAACTTTATATAGTAGTCCAACAAAAAATGCTTTACTACTCTATACAAAAAATATTATCTTCACTTAAAAAAATATAAACTCAAATCAACCGAGCATCCTTACACCATTCTGATTAAATTTCAAAAATATACGTAAATTTGAAGCTCTGCAACTTTTATTTAAAATATTTTTCATTTAAACTAGGTGTTTTTGAGTTAGAGACGTTGGAACACGGTTTCCACCAGAATCGTAAATATTACATATTTTTGATGTACCGAACCCGGCTAAACCACTAAACGGATTTAAACTTCAAATATATCTTTTTTCTATTATGTGTATTTTTTCAGGAAAATTTTATACATCCAACACATTTTCATTCTAATTGTCATCTTTATTTTTCTTACATTTGTACAACGTTTCGGACTTGTTTGTCCATTTTCTAGTACATATCTTAACTTCCTACTACATTAACACTATGAAATAACTCGTCATTATTTTTAAAAATAAAACCGCTCATTGAGCGGGTGAATAGTGAGGAGATACTCGTAGTTTTTTAAAAATAATGACGAGACATTTCAAAGTGTTAATGTAGTAGGAAGTTAAGATATGTACTAGAAAATGGACAAACAAGTCCGAAACGTTGTACAAATGTAAGAAAAATAAAGATGACAATTAGAATGAAAATGTGTTGGATGTATAAAATTTTCCTGAAAAAATACACATAATAGAAAAAATATAGAACATCCAAAGAAATAAGAAGAAGAAAGAAGAAGAAGAAAAAGGAAAAATGTTCAAATATATCATTCTATTTGCAATAGTATAGCCTCTTATAGTAAGAAGAAAGCAATACTTTGTAATCTGTATTTCCCGAATTATATGCAAGAAACTAAAAAAAAAATGTTTCGCTCAACCGAACGGAACGGGAGTTATTCGAAGGCATAATGCAGTATTGACAATCCAGCAATAACACAATAAACAATACTGCCTCAAACCCAAAAGTCGTGGAAAGTTTTGTGGTTGACTAGAGTGTCCGATGCGGCAGTCTTGCGGGCCACCGGTGATACACACCGGCGTGAACCTATTTAAGAATTACTAATTAAATTTGTTTAAAAAAACAAAAAAAAATAAACTTAGTGAATCGTTCGTTCCCTTAGTTTCAACGTTCGTTAGAAAATACAAACAAACATTAAAAACTCGGCGTTTATAATGATCATTGTTATTACCTCGGAATTCCGAGAGATAGGAGCGAATTCGTGGCAGAGCAATAACATTTGTATAATGTTGCCCACTGGACGGTTGATAGGAACAATTAATACGCAAGAGCCAACTGAGTCTAGAACAAACTGAATTATTTGTTCTGACCAACAAACTTTGCGGCAAACTATCGCCCAACTTCCACTGCCCAGGTAAAACTCTCATATCCGTTTCAGGTAGGTCTCAGCAGTTTAAATTACCCCCTCGCCTCGTATTTCTAATTAAATTCGCCCAGCCTCAAAGGGATAGCTAACGTTAAGTTTTTGCCCCCCCCCCCCCCCATAAACACCTGTTCTGATGTATTGATTACTCAACGAGATAATATAACAGCGAGAACAGAAATGGTGGTGACACGTACGAGCATAAAGAATGGTTAGGTTACATAAAGATAATACAGCCCTACCGAAAAAAAAAAAATTGGTGCCTAGAATCTTATAGCTGATATTAACTATGTTTGGGGCGCTGATTCCAATAATGCAATTAGATTTTTTTTCTATCAGCTCTACTTTTTTAGCTTCAGCATACCTTAACAGTAGTTTTATTAAAGGAAGTCACGAAAAAGAATCTTCCGAAGTCTGAAATGGAGTCGATTTGAAATGTAATTGGTTTCCCTTGGTAAAAGCACAACAAAAAACGTTAAGTTTATTCACAAAGTGATTATGTAAATAATTTGTGAGTTTATATGGTTTTAATTAATTTATATATCTCAACAACTAGAGCTGGTAGAAAACTACTGAGAATTTAACTACAGAAAGCTAGAGGAAAACTAATGCAAATTTGTTTGTTTTAACGTCACTTTATGCCACTAAGGCTAATCGGACGATGCTACAGTGGGAGTCCTAAATTTTGCATATCCAGGTATAATTAGGATAGGGATCTTTAACGAGTACCTGCCATCGTACAGGCTCGGGACCTCCATTTTACGTCCTATCCGAGGGACCGCATAGACAAGGATTTTTTACTCCCATTAAAAATTCCTAGGGGACCTTTAGTATTGTATGTAGCTATGCTAACCAATACACCACAGATGACCCCAAAAAAAAAATCTAAATTATTATTAAAACATTTTATGGAATTGATTTAAAATCCCTTTTGTTGACACTTATTCCTATTGTTGGACAAGAAGAATGAATGCTCTTTTTTTTTTCTTTAATGGTATATTTTTGTTAAATAATACCTTTTCCCTTACGTAAGGGAAAAGGAAGTTTTTACTTATTCTTACCTTTCCCTTCTATTGTGGTTTACAGATTGGACTCGTTCATGCATATTCGCCAATGCCTGTCAAAAAAAAACCATCATTGCCTTCAGATCTGGCCTTTGTTGCTGGTAAAGGCCATTCAGGTATTCGAGAACTTGGGGACAGAACATTCTTTGGCAGATAAGAAAATGTCTCTGGGACTGTTTTCACTTCAGAACTTCACTAAGAACTGTTTCTTTACAAATGAACTCTTGTTTGGTTTTTTTTTTAACCACTTTTAACTAAGGGTGAAATAGTTAATGAAAATAGGGGAGTTGGGCATAATTTTTTTAGGTAATGAACATTTTTGGGGATGAAACATTCTAATGATGGAAAAACTTATTAAATCTTAACCCGAATATTACCAACGTGTATCGGACTTCTTATTTTTACCAAGGTGGCTCAACGAACCCTTTGTTTGATTGTTATGTAATTTATTATGTGAGATTACAATATTTGCATGTTTATAAAACTGTGGAAAAATTATAGAGGGAAATTAAAGTGATTTTTCGAGATAATTAGAAATGTCATATCCGTGTTTTCTAAATTTTATCATTCATGAAATATGAGATATTTAACTAATCTAAACTTTTAAAAACTTTGTTTTCATGTACATTAAAGAAATAATAAATTAAGATAATTCCTGATTTTTTAGCATCTTAAAAACAGTTTTTTCCTTAATTCGTAGCTTGGTGATAGCGCGGGAAATTTTTTTGACGGATACGAATCAAATATAACAAGAAAAAATTACAAAAAAAAAAAAAAATAACATTTACAGTAAAAACCGCTGAAGGTTTTAAAGCTTCTAAATTATGATTTTTATAAACAGATCAGCGATGATTCAAAGACCGGAATTCTGAGACTTCGGCTATTTTCCTGCTACAGTCCACCTCACAATTTTCCAAATGAAAATTAAAATTCCGCCGCTTCCTATTGTTGGGTTTCTCAGATCTACTTTCAATGGATTTCCAAAGACGCTATATGGTCCTTTTTGACAATTTTCATTAAAGCTTACTTATCTAGATTTAATTTTCGGAAAAAATGAAAGAAATATACTCTCCTTCATGTTAAAAAATCATTCCTGGACTTTCTTATTGGTCTCTTGATCACATTTTCTTTTTCATATTTATTTAAAAGATCCAGTTATCTTCGAGAAACAAAGTCCCTCATTTTTAGTTGTTTTATCTTTTATAAAAAATAAAATCGGTTTTCTAAGAATAGCAATATTATTTATTCGTTCTCTTCTCTAATATATTGGTAATTATTGACAAATTAGTGACAACTAATAAATTTAAATGTTATAGCAATCGATGTTTTTGTTTTTGTTTTTTTTTTCTTCGGTACCCCTACCTGGCCATGTGTGGCATACGGGGGGTTACTCTAGAGGTGTAACCAACCTATTCTAACCATGGTGGGAGGTTCGAGATTTATTCCGTGGGGCCTCCACGAAATAAAATTCAACCCTCCCAGGGCGGATTCGAACCGCCGCCGTTCGGCTCGAGCGTGCAACAGCGAGTCGCGCTCCTACACGCTCGGCTATCCCGGCCCATAGCAATCGATGTCAGAATTTTAGGAATGAGGAAGAAAATTGCCCAGCAGCAGGCTTGCTCATCCCCCCTAATGACGATGGCCATTTCCTACCCCCACCCCCTCAATGAATTTTATCACTTTCCTCTTGTTAAAAATGGTGCTATTCAAAGAAGATTTAATAAGGATGTACTTTACTTAACCCTAGGATTACCAAGGGGGGGGGGGTCTCATGGAGCCCATTAATATTTGTCCTCCCTATTTTCCACTTAAATTATTTAATAAAAATCTGAAAAAATTATTAGTTGTCAGAAAAACATTCAAGATTAATTTAAACATGAATTGAATTTTTCGATATGATTTTCTATCCAGAAGCCATAGTGGATTAAAAAAAAAAAAAATCGCAGGTGAGCTCGCGAATATAATTTAAAATAATCCACTATAATCTTATCTTATAAAGGCATTTATTTTTTTTTTTTTTTTGTGACTTCAGGGCTTCCAGTGAAGCCCTATACTGCCCATACTAACACCCATGGCACTGGGTGATACTTCTCCTACGAAAGAAAAGCACCACCCAGGGCGGGACTCGAACCCGCAGCTCCGGCATGGGAGTACGGCGCTTTACCGCACAGCCACACCGGGCCCCTTATAAAGGCATTGATAATAAATTTCAAACAATTAATGTTTTTTGTCTTTAACGTACACAGTTTTTAAAAGTTTAGATTAGGTAAATATCTTATATTTCATGAATGATAATTTAGAAAACACGGAATTGACATACGTCCTCGAGCCACTTCAGCCGTGGTCTCCCTCGCATTCGTCTTCCTTCAAGCGGTTGATAGAGCAGACTCCTAGGTAGGCGATGTTTCGGCGTTCTTTCCACATGGCCAAGCCATCGGATCCTCGCCATTTTGATGAAAACCACTATGTCTGGTCAACCATAAATATTCAGAAGTTCTTGGTTCTTTCTAGACCGTCGTCGTCCTGCTTCGTTAATTTTTCCAAATATATTGGACCTTCCTTTCCCAAACCCAAACCCCCAACGTAACCACAGGTCTGACGATTGTCCTATATATTGCCACTTTAGCTCTGAAAGATTTCGAAAGCGGAGTACCCTCTGAAGTATATGCAGACACCTACTCCCATCTGCCAGCCTTGCTTTTATTTCTTTCTTGATATTATTGTTTGTGGTTGTAACTGACCGTAGGTATCTGAACTTGTCAACACTTTCAAAATTCTGGCCGCATACTGAGATCCCTGCCTATCCCTTCTAGAGAATCGCATGTATTTGGTCTTTTCATGATTGACATTTTTATGTTAGTAACGGTATAATACACAAGGACGTAGACATGCGAACAATTTCGGAAACAGCCAACGAAAATGATAATAGCTTTCACCAAATACTGACCTACAATACAAACCCTTTAACGAACTTTTAAGATGCACAAGAACCCGTAACGCCCACCACGACGACTACAAAGGCGGCGACCAAGAGATTTGCTGAGCTAATTTTTTAATTTGACAAGGAACTCTCATGAAGCAGTCAACAAAATTTGCTCATTGCAAGTAATTTTCAAATCGCCAATTCATCATTGTCGGAACGGATAGGTCATACATAGAAGAAAGAATAGCCAAACTGGAAAGACTAAACTTCGCCAATAGGCGAACTTTGTTTACTATGGTAAACAAATAAAAGAGGAACTGGGCAGGCTAAAAATCACAGATAAAGATTGCTTGGATAGAGAGCTTTATAAGGAAAAATTGAAAGGGGTTGGGGTTATTGTGGGTAGGGAGGAGAGACGAGGGAGAAAATGGACTGAGGAAGAGAGAAAGGAACAGTCCAGGAGGATGAGGGAGTATTGGAGTAAGAAGGAGGCAGATGGTATATGGAGCAACGAAGCTGATATTCGCTTACTTGTTGGCCGATTCGTGTTAAAAAAAAAAAAAAATATAGTCGGAGGAAACTCTTTGATACGAATTTCCGTGATATAAATAACTAGCTAGGGTGCCCGGCTTCGCTTCGGTAGTTGTGTGCTAGTTTACTTAACAGAAAAACTTTGAAATTAAAGGAAATATTGAACAAAATTAGCACCTTCTTGAAACTTTCGTTTTAACTTGGTATCAATATTCTGCAGAGTCCGCCCAAATAAGGAACCCTGTATGGTGGTCCTATTTGATCCAGAAGTATAGAAACTACCGAAGATTCATAAAAACTTTTTTTAAAGATTTTTCTTCCATTTCAACCTCCCTTAAGATATCCCCCCGTAATTTGAACGGTTTCTGCATATCTCGAATCTTACCACTATTACAAAGTGAAAACCAAAATTTCTTGAAGGCACAATTTTTTCATCAAATTTCTTTTTATCTTGAACTATGAGGGGTGATAAAATCTTGAATGCTGTTATTGGAGTTAGTGGTTTTGTCAAATGGAATGCTCATCATACGTAATAACCAAACTAACGTTTTTTCATAAATACAGTAAGAACACTTCAAACTTTTTATTTAAGATTTATATTTAGTCAATTCATCTCTTTTTTTATGTCTAATTTTATTCGCTCACAGTACTACTAAGAAATGTTCACTCATATTGCATTGAATTTACTTAAGTATATATTATAAATAGATTAAATGTAATGTGCTGATCATATATTAGCCTTCTTATGAGAAAACTAATTTTTTAAAGAATCCAGTCCTTTTCTCTTCAATTTTACACTCTTAAGAGAAAAACGGAAACCTTCTTCTCCGTAAGGGGTCATATGGCTAAACGCAGACATAACTTCCTTCATCCTACTTGGAGTCGTTTTTGAGCCTTTTCGGCACGCACATTGTACACTTTGCTTTATAATATATATTGATTACGTTCATGTGATTTTATTTTGTTGTTGGAAGCTACATCTATTTAGCTCTCTGCAAAGTCTTAAAGGGTGACAAAAGAACAGTGAAGTTCATTACATTAGGAACGTGCCGAAACAAGCCTGGCAAGTTATTGGCTACTATTTTTATCCCTGGGGTGGGGGAGAAGTTATGTTTGAGGAAATTAAGGAAGAAAATACTGGGGAAGGATCAGGGGGGGGGGGCGGTGGTGGGGGTAAAGTTGGTCCCTGCGTTAACGGCCCTGGGTCACGTTTTAGTTGAAAACCGTGCGAGTCCTCTTTGATAACTTCTGACCTCATGTGCTGGTCTTGATTATTTCTGCTTTTGATCAGTAGTTTTTTCTTATATTGGTATACATGTTTCCCACTTTACATGTTTAAAATGAAAATACTGGCTCATAAAAAAACAAATTACCGTTATCTGTTATTTTTTTAAATCATCGAATGAAGTATTAACCCTTTGCACTCGAATGGCGCCCCTTAGGCGATATCCTATTCATTACTGCAACTCGAACGGCGCCCGAGAGGCGCCATTAGTAATTATGATAATGTTGTACCTTAAATTGTACACGCGTTGTAAATTTTTTTACTAGGTGTGATATCAGTCCGGTGTATACCACATGGTAGACACTTAGATCCTTCGGAGAAGAAAATAAATTTTGAAATTAATATAAAATTATTAAACAAATACAAAATTAAAATATTTTTTTGAATTAATAAAAAATTATAAAAAAAAATTGATTTTTTTTTTTTTAAACTATGTGTTCTAGAAGGTTCACAAATACATATAACCCAAATTTAATTACAATTACTTACTTTTTTGAAAACTTTTGCTGAACAATATTACGTTTTCCGGGTGTAGGTTTTCGCGAATAAGTTGCGTCGAGTTGCTGGTAGCTAACGTCCGAAACGGTGGCGAGTGCAAAGGGTTAAACAGAAACTGAATTATGACTCAACCAAAGCACCAGAGTAAACGACTGAACAAACCATAATTTCAGACCTCCACTAACTTATAATTTGTGAACTAAGATATTGTAGCGGAGTTTCCAGAACCTTTTCACAAACTTTTCTTTAGAGATTCAACAGACACCTAACTAGAACGGAGGAACTAGTTTCGCAAGTCCCTTTCAATGTAGTAAAAAAAAAATGATATGGTTGAAATTTGAAAAACTTCAATATTATCTCAAGTAGGAATGAATAAAATGGTAGGAACTGCTTAAGAGTTGTGAGTGTTTTCGAAAAATATTTTTCATACTGCAAAATTTGTTTGTAGTAAAAAAAGCCTCATGTCTTCAATGTAAGAACGTCTATTAATTCATCAGCCAATTCATAAGGTGAGGCAGTCACAGACTTATTCAATTTTCACTTACACTCCTCATAGTGAAGATAAAAAGAAAACCATTATTACACCTCGAACAAAACATTGCGAAAAAAACCAATAACCCTCATGAGGCCGATACATAAACAGGCCCCTACACTGACAAAAACTCTATTTGACTAGTGAGAAACAATAATTCAAGCTCCTAAAGCGTTTTCCACAAGGGCTAGTGTAAGCTCATCATTTTTCACTTAAGCGTTGAATGCCCGTTTTTGCCGCGCCCGCCATGTTTTGCGTGGGAGTAGACCAACATTAATAACGCCAACCCCCCCCCCTCTTACCCCCCTTATCTCCCCCCCTGAGAGACCTCAAGAAGAAACCAGAGGTGGAGCACCTGTTCTACAATTCCCTTAGCCGACCCCCCCCCCCTTTGAATTCAATATTTCTCTTTATTTTTTAACAGTACTCAGATCATGAAAAACAATATTTTTTCTTTTACTTTATCTTATATAGGTACATATATATATATATATATATATATATATATATATATATATATATGACAGGAACTCGAGATATACGTCTGGCTCTCTTCAAAACGAAACTCTGGAGAAATGCTAAGTTCTATGGGAGTCACTTATATTGGTTAGCATAGCAACCTACGCGCGGGGGCCTAGGATTTTTCAAAGGGAGTAAAAATCCATGGCTTTGCCTCCGGATAATACGTAAAATGGAGGTCCCGAGCCTACGATGGCAGGTACCCGTGAAAGATCCCTATCCTAATTATATCTAGATAGGCAAAATTTAGGACTCCCGCTGTAGCATCGTCCGATTAGCCTTGGTAGCATAAAGGGACATTAAACAAACCATGCTATTTTCTATGAAATGTTGTTTTTTCAATGGTGATATAGAACTGATAGAACTGTATGTGTGAGATAGAACTGTAAAAGCAATAAATAATTTCGATATTTTGATTTTAGAATAAACACTTATGCCGGCAGTGAGATAGCTGAAACATTTTGGCGAAGGATGGATTCGATTTCGAGGCCTTATAAAAACGATCCAACAAAAAGGAATAATAAAAAAAATAAATAAAAACGATATCCACTGAGGATAATAAAGTAAGGTATGGATACGCAAAAAGAACTTGTGGCAATGTTTGTAAAATTGCAGTCAGAGAATTTTATTTTAAATTTGTAAAGAGGCATTAAACAAGCGACTGAAAACACTAAACTCGCCATAAAAATTGAAATTCAGAAAGAAAATTCGTACATACACTAGGTATTTACTGAAACCCATAAGGACGTACGGCAAAAAAGACACACAAAAACTACAAACCTCTCTATCCAAAACTTTATGACTAATAACGAACGCTCTTTTGTAGGTACGTCAGTAACAAAACACTACATACGGACTTACAACTACCAACTATCGACGAACAAATAAGATCCCTCTATTCCGGATTTTACATGAAATTGCACTGACATAAAAACATAAACGTAATAACATGGCCACGACTGACATGCCTTTTATGAGCAGCAGTTTTCATCATCTCATTTGCTGATTGTCGCTCATTATTATTAACGTATAAAACGTTTATTTTTTAGATAAATATGGTGCTAAGCACTGAAAGCTTCGCTGTATAATCCAATAAATAAAAATAAGAGACTGTTTCAAAAAATGGTAAATGCTTATTTATTAAAAAAATAAAATAACAGTCTATCATATTAAAATATCCAACTTTAAATGGTAACTGTAGTTAGTTGATGTTAAATTTTTCAGGACTACTTTTAAAAACCCTGACACATCAAGTATAGGGTTATATGATTTAAAATACATGTAGAAATATCTGACTTGATTAACTTTGTTACAAAAATAAGGTTTTGAGAGAATGAGATTTTAAAAATGAAAAAAAAAAAAAGAATATTTGAGTGATCTTAGAGTATCTTTTAATGATGTTGACCACGGATTTTGAAATCCGTGATGGACTATTCTACATCGTTTAAGTCATTAAGGAATAATTTCCAATCAAAAGTAAAAATATTTAAATATTTAAATTTGATTGGCTCGCTGTGACATACTTTTTTTTTTTTCATCATCTGAATTAAACACCTGTTAAGCGATCAATAATGGAAAAATAGAAAAAAAAAATCATTCTCTAGAAGAGTTAGAATTTAAGGACATTTAATTGTTCGAACAAATTACTGTCTGTAAATACCAAACGGGGAATGTTTATTTTATTGAATGAATTAAAATTAGAGTATTAATATTAGAGCTTTAAGGACTCATCAGCAAAATAACAAAAGCTACTAACAACACAATTGTAAATAAAAAAAATAAAAAATGTAAACCTGGAAGAAGGAAAGAAAAAAAAAATAACAATCACAAAAAAAAAAAAATGAAAATACAGTCATTCATAAATACGTATAAATGAGACATAAAAATGTAATCTAAAGTGGGGGAATTTTAAGACTTAATTTAAAGTATGCAAACGATAGGTATGATATATTTAATCATAGGTATAGATCATAATTACTTTAATATTTTTTTTTTATGAGAAGAAAATATTTATATTGATCTATTAGCACCGAGTGTATCACCTCATATACATATTATTTCTTTTTTTTCCTATTTTTGTCGTGCATACGATTCAAGTAGATCGATTGAGAATTTTTCCTTTTATATTTTTTCACTAAATAAAAATTTAAAAAATGTCACTGACGAGGTTCAATTTTTAGGCTGACGATATATCAAATTTTTAAAAAAAAAAAATAAAAAAATTTTTTTTTTTTTTTTTTTTTTTTTTTTTTGATTGGCGCATTAGGCCTAATGAGACCTTTGGCCGCGCAGTGTAGTCTTCTTACAGACATTTGTTTTGCTTGCGGGAGTACAGACAGCCTGGAGGGGGTAGCCCAAACCTCACGTTGCTGCAAGCCATGGTCACCATGGTACAGCAGACTGCCCATAGCTCCATAACCAATCCCGTTGGGGCCAATTTGGCAGAGCCCTTCCCACCGATGGCGTCAGCTCTCTCGGGTTCAAGGACAGTGACAAACTGGTCTAGGTCCAAGGATTATGGTAGCTCAGAGTCAGCAGACTCTGCAGAGTCAGCAGAGCAGGCCCCGAGGACCTATATTTCTTTCCCCGAAGCATACCGTCCCTGAACCAAACCTCCGGGCGGTTACTGACATCCTGGAAAACCACACCACGATTCTCGATGAGATACACGGGGAAGGTTCATCACTCCTACGCCCGGTCGGTGTGAGTCGCCTCCAGTAGGCTGACGGGCCTCACATACCTGGGGGTGGAGGGTGGGGGTAGACTTGGACTGCGTGGCTTTTATTGGTGGGCGGTCACCCGAATAAAGCGGTCACCCATCCAAGTACTGACCACGATGGACGTTGCTTAACTTTGATTATCTATTGCAAGGGCCCTTGTCCACTCGGCCATCCCGGCCCCGTTCTAAGAGCGTTTAACATAATTAAGTGAATGATCTGAACACTAAATACTTAAACATTAATTTACTTTTTAATTAAAAATCTTATTTATAAATATTTTTCCTCTTCTTGTATTTTCTTCTCCTTCAAATCTATTTGGATGTTTCAATTTTTCATTACGTGTTTTTTTATCATTTCAGGTTATTTATACATCCCACATATATTCAACTGTCCTTTTTATTTTTCATTTATAAGTACAACGCTTCGGACCTTTGTCCATTTTCAAGTATCTAAAAACATTATTTATTCTATTTAAAAAAACAATATGTAAAATTACATTATACTTAAAAACAACATAATAACATACAAAAAACTTTAAATTTTAAATTTAATCTTTAAAAACCATTTTATTTTATGTTAACATTCTAAAACTATTTTATAAAAAAAAGCTTATTTATGTATTCAGTTAGTATTCTACAACTGTTAGCAAAAATAATTATATTGTTATCGTTATAAATATTCATATTTAGTTAGATACAAAAAAATTGTAATTTCAATTAATATAATTTACTACTAATTGTAATTGCTGCTCTAAGCTAGAGGTTCTTTTGGGGGAGAGAGATCGATGGAGCAATTAATGGACTGGAAATAGAAAACCTCAATCAACAAGCTAAATAATCCGGACACGATCACTGGTCATTATTGCGAAGCAATCACCCGGTTAGGAGCTGTGGTTATTATGGTTCTTAAAGGGGAAGATCTTCGTTAAGGGGAAGCTGATTATTTGAGGATAGTAAGAAACTAAGAGGATTTTAAACGGGACTTTGAATAAGGGGGGAGATTTTAAACTATCGTAGCGGTATTAGAAGAAGTGGAAAATTAGAATTAATAGATCACAAAGTATGATACATAAAATGACATAGTATTCCAGAGAAAAACTTTTTATTAACAACTTTAACAAATTTTTATACTGTAACACTTATGAGGTTTTAAGTAATTTTTATAACCGAAAAATTATAACTCACAATGTCAGACAAAAAATAACTACTAAAATAATTAACAATGTTACAAAAAGTATCAACTTGTAACAAAACAGTAACACAAAAGTGATTCGATCTTCCGAGCAAGACTAACTCTCCAGTCCATTGCTCCTTTTATTTAGTCTGAATTAGAACAGTCTAGGTTTCAGACAAGCATAGATTATTCTCGAACAGTCACGAACACATACTATAAAAGTTTGTTCGAACAACAAGTCTAAAATTCCTTCCGATTGTTTTTTTTTTTTTTGTTTCACGTCACAATACAATCGATTTCAATTTTTTATTTTTTACCTCTAGAATAATTTCTTTCATAAAAAGTAGTCAATGCACTAAGTCCCTAATAATTAAAAAGGTTGTGTAGCTAAAAATAAGTAAATAATGTAAAATATCGCACTGCAAGAATAAAAAGTATAGAATTGGGGCGTAATTAAAAGAAAAAAACATAGACCATAACACTGATGGTCTATGGGTTCTGTCTGATATTTTTAAGCTCGTCGACATTTGGTATGATAGGACTCCGACCATAAATATAATTGCCCTTATAAAATTTTGAGATGAGTTAAATATTTCATGAACTCAACATATAAAAAAATTTCGACTTCCGGTTTTCAACGGACACACACGTTTTGGGATACCCTGAGTCGAAATAACCAAGTCCCACGAAATAGTCTGTGTGTGTGTGCGAACAGACTATCTTAAAAAATATAACCCGTACAAAACTGAAATTGGGTATTTAGTGTATTTATGTGCCCGCAATGTGACAGCCAAAATTTCATCAAAATTGGTCAAACGGAGCGGGTACTTTATTTAAAGAATTTTGTCTAATTTTTACGTTTTTCTCGATTTTCTCACAAACGGCTCTAGCGATTTTGATTAAACGCGGTATTTAGTGTATGTATATGCCCGGGATGTTACAGTCAAAATTTCATCAAAATTGATCAATTGGAGGGGGCACTTTTCTTAATAATTCAGTGCCTGAGAAAGAGAAGGGGCTATGCCACAAACACATTTTTACACTAACAGTTTTGAGAAAAATTAAGTTTTATTAGATTCTCAACACGGTAGTTGGGAAAATTAAAAATAATCATTATTTAAATTTTTTTATTAAGATTACTAAATTAAAATTTGAGGTTTTGTGGCATAGCCCCTTCTCTTTCTCAGACACTCAATTGTGTTCTCATAATCACATTTTTTTTTTTTTATTTACTCAAAAACGGCTTTAACGATTTTGATCAAACTGGGTATTTGATGTATGTATATGCCAACGATGATAGGGCCGAAATTTTATTTACCGTATTACGAAGATAAAAACTTATTTATTAATAAAAACATTTATTTTACTTTAGAGAATAAATACGTGATGCTTAGATTTGTTAAAGCATCGAAGGTGTGCAAAAATATGGTATAAGATAATAGTTTATAATTAATTATATTTTAGTCTAGAAGCTTTTGTTCCATAATAAATTTTTGAAAGAATTGAATATAAAGGGATTTTAGAGGAACAGTAATCGTTCTCGATTTCCAGAAAGGCATAAGAGACAAACTTTACAACCTTCAAGAAATATTTACAAAAAGCAACTCGTAGTGAAAGACAAGAAAGTATTAAAAAAACTTGACTGTTGATGAAATTAGGTTTCTTAAAATAAATAAAAATAAGTAATAATGAATCGAAAAGTACTGAGAACGTCCAAATTCTGCTATATAGATACTCTATAACTTAAGAAGATATACAAATATAAGTATATAAATGTGGAAAAATTTGTGAATAGCGTTTACAAATTATCGAAACACGGCGATTTCTAATCTAAGTAAGTTCGTAAGTGAAAGTTGTGTGTTGCGCGCATCGCACCAGATTTTTCATGATTGATAACATAACCAGACCCTGGCACACTTCAAATTTAGCGCCAATGCAGAAGTAGGCGTGGCTAATTTACGCTCCGCCCTCAGGCAAACTTGTTATGATGCCGAGCTATATCTATGGACGGTCAAGAGTGAATCATTCCGTCAACACGAGAAGCATCTAGCCAATGAAGGAACTGGTAATTTTTGAAGGGTCGGACCCAAATTAGCCGGAGGGCCCTTCCGCCCCGGTGAAGGGGATCATCCCGAATAATCCTCTTCCTCAAAGGATCTCCCTCCAGGATTAAACCACTGATCCTTCCAGAGCCTTGTTCCAGGGCTGGAAGGAATCGCTGGCCCAGTAACATTCCTCCGGGCAGGGACGATCAACTCGAGGTCCCCTGCGGTTTTATTGGATCAACCCCTTCCTCGGAGTTTGTGCCTCCGATCCTTTATTAATATTTTATACGTTATAAATATTCCTGATAATAAAGTTTAAAAAATAAAAAATTGGCATTCATGAAATCCTTCTTTTTTTTTTCATATTTATCCATCTTTAGCTTCGCTGATGACAGGGCCAACCTTTCAGCACATTAAAATCCTACAATCGCATTATTCGCCCTTCAAAGCAATCTATTTGGACTAGAAACATGGTTCGGAAAATGGAGAATCAAAATTAATTCCACCAAGTCAAGTCACGTCAGTTTTTCTTTACGAAAATCTGCTAGCTCACCTGTGACAACTGACAACAACCCAGTTCCTTCAAAGAATTTCGTACGATACCTCGGACTGTACTTAGACAAACGATTTGCTTGGAACATACATACCAAATTTACAACTAGAATTCAACAGCCGGTACAAACAGCTTTCACATCTCATGGACTACAGACCATTACTCACCTTAAGAAACAACAATTTACACTACTATTTAAAGACCTATTTGGACTTACGGAGCAGGACTTTAGGGTTCCGCGAAACACATCCACATTAACAAAATACAAATTTCACAATCCAAAAAATCACAAATGCACCTTGGTTTATTTCAAATCATTAACTTCACATTACACGAACATACCGACAGTAAAATCTTCCATACAAGATAAATACCAAACATTCCACTCTTCAACACTACATCACCCTAACCCACTCATCCATTCCCTTTCCTCCTCCCTGTTACCTGGTCAGTCTCGACGTTGACTGAAAAGACAGTGGCCAAGAGACCTCCAACTACAATAAATTATAAAATGCATCAAGAAAGTCAAAGTAAAACAACAGTGACCAAATTTGCTTGATGCGCCACTGCGCAGGTGCAAAGCTACATGAGGAATAACAAATAAAGCAAAAAAAATATATTTATTATAATAAACAATACAACAAGTAAATATGAAATAATTAAAGTAATGACGTTAACTAGGATGTATAGCAGCTACCCATTGGTTGCACTCAACTTATATATCTAACTTAAAAAGTCCCGAAGTCATTTTCTTTTCAGACGATGATTGCTAGGAATAGAGGAGGATGTGACGTTAGAAACAAGTGGCTTTGGTTGATTCAGGAGTTTACAATCGAATGATAGTATCTGAATAGGGTTTTATGAAAGGAACATAAATTTTACCATCAAAATTACATTAGTAATTTCTTAACAGTCTAAGAATTGGCTACACAGGACTACCAAAAGGTTTCTTAGTAAACAACGGTAGACCGCCGAGACGTCAAATACGCAGTACACAAATAAGGATATTCAAGTTCTGGGTTTTTGTTCTGTTTTATTTTATATGCCAGCACATCTGCTGATTGTTAATGTTTGTATTTAACAGGTGCGGATAAAAAAATAAAAGTGAAAAAAAAAAAAAAAAAAAAAAAAGTTCTGGGTGATAGCTGCGCAAACGAAGGAATACCATACGAAATCCTAATGAAATTCTACCTGATTCATATTATAAGAATAAAAATAATGGGGATATTTCAATAAATATTGTCAAAGAAACTTAACTCCTTAGATGTAAGTTTTGGCCCTGGTAAATAACATACCTAACCAAAACAAAACCATTTCAGCAGATTATCAACGTACTTTTTGGGTAGTATTGTTAAATCCTGTGATTTATCTTTCGTGGATAGGAAGGCATATAAAGACATCACTCATCTAGATTCTGTGTTTGGAAACCTCTCCGGTAGTTTGTAATATATTAGCTAAGATTCGGTATATAATTTGTTCTTATGAAGAATAAGGCAATGAAATTGGTGATAGGTATATTTGCTCAGTTACATGTTCGAGCCTTGTTTTGCTTATTTTGGATTACAAGGTAATTCAAGATTTTAAAAAAATATATTTTAAAGTATTATTCATCTAATCGCCGTCCAATTGCGTTACAGGATTGAAATTTTTTACATTTAGGGTAACTGTACCAATATTTGACAGTTCAAGAAAAAAAATTATATTATTGACACTGTTTACCAATATATTGATGTTAGGATTATCTTTGTTATCAATTTAGTTAGGCCAATCCCTCTAGAAAACTAGGAATACAATAATCTATATACGGTTTTTATAAAAAAGGTTTTCTTATGTGCTTCTAAAATGAACCAATAGTTGACACATCAAAATGTAAAGGTTTGGAAAGTTGAATAAATGTCGAGCATAAAGTTGACACAAGCATTAATTTTTGATTTCCAGTGATTTTTAATAGTTAACAACGACTGCAATAAAAGTTAATATTTTTCTTATTTATAAACTAGTAAGTTCACAACGGAAACAAAATAAAATTTTCACAATTTAATTATTTTATACATAAAAAGCTTAAATTAGAGAAAAAAACAAACATATTTAAAGGAAAAATGAGATTATCTAGTTATGTAAGTATGATAAATAGATTTTAATAATGTCCAGAAGTTTGCACAATTTTAGACTTTCCTATGATGAACTTCAATCTTCCTGTTTTTTTTTAAACAGTAAAGATGGCTACATTCATAGGTTGGATGAAATGAGTAGTATTTTGATAGAGTGCGACTAATAGCAAGTACCAAATGTTTTTTGCGCAAGTGGGAAGTGGGGAGAGTAAGATGAGACGCGTGCCCCTCCAGGAATAGGATTATTGGCAATGCTATTAGAAAATAGAAATTGGTAATAGAAAATTTGCCATTATAACCTCTCACAAATAAGCTTGAGTTTTCATCAAACTAATCTCGAAGGCAGCACAGATAACCACGGGCATCACAGCCGGGCGTTTGGAAGGAGAGGACCCAATGTAAAAAAAATCTGGTGCGTGCGCGCAACACACAACTTTCACTTACCAACTTACTTAGATTAGAAATTAATGCGTTAATTGCCACTTCTCAAATGAACAGAACAGTTTAATTATAACGCATTGGTTTGTCATTAAAGGCGTACGGCGCATGCGTGAGCTCAAGGTGTTTTATGAGTTGACGCAATATTTTTCTTTTTTTCTCCTGTATATGTTTACTTGATTTTCTTCATATATCATATTTAGCCATTTCTTATTTTTAAGCGTGATGAGAGACAGTTAATTTCTCAATATAAACTAAAACAAAGGTACTTTATGGTATAGAAAAACAAAAAAAGCCCCTTCCCCATTTAAGCCCCCTCAGAAAATTTTAATACTGATAAAACTTACCTGATATTATTGAACACCTAATTTTCATTAAACATGACGAATTTGATCAAAATCATTAAAGCCGTATTTGAGATAATCGAAAAAAAGGTAAAAATTGGAAAAAAGTTATAAAATAAAGTGCCCCCTCCGTTTAACCAATGTTGATGAAATTTTTACAGTATTATCTTGGGCATATAAATACATCAAATACCAAGTTTGATCAAAATCGTTAAAACCGTTTTTGAGTAAATAAAAAAAACACTTGAAAATGATACAAAATTTATTAAGTAAAGTCCCCCCTCCGGTTAATCAATTTTCATGAAATTTTTACAGTCATATCTCGAACATATAAATAGATGAAATACTCAGTTTAATCAAAATCGTTAGAGCCGTTTTTGAGAAAATCGAAAAAAACTTAAAAAGTTATTAAGTAAAGTACCCCCTCCCTTTGAGCAATTTTGATGAAATGTTTGCTGTCACATCGCGGGCATATACATACACTAAATACCCAATCTCAGGTTCGCACGGTTTATAGTTTTTGAGCTAGTCTGTTCACACACACACACACACACACACACACAGACACACACACACACACACAGACCATTTCGCGGGACTTGGTTAATTGGACTCAGGGGACCCCAAAACGTGTATTTCCGTTGAAAACCGGAAGTCGAAATTTTTCACGATCGCAATACTTCCACTTACTATATATTTCATATATAGGTAAGTGAAAGTAATAAAAATAAATGAATAAGAATGCGATTTTATGAATTTATCGGAGTTTAACCAATCAAATATAGTAAAATATAAATATCAAATATTAGTTAATTACAGCATTGCTATTGATTGATTACACTGGTCAACAAAATCACAATTTTTTTTGGCACAAACATAATGACTGCTAAAACTGATTTATATATTCAAAACATTTAATTACGTCTAGTTTTCCATACAAACTTAGCGCTAGATTTTCAGATCTATATTAAAACATTAAATATAAAATTAACTTAACGATAAAATAAAAAAATATGGTTGTAATACTTAAGTTTTGCTTCGTTTCTTCAATGCTCTATTATAATGAACACCAGGACAATCATTGAGAGTTGTCCAGCAATAATCCGCTAACATAGATGATGTCCACTTTCCTTGATAACGTTTTTCCATTGATGAGATTTCCTGGTGAAACCGCTCGCCATGTTCATCACTCACTGAACCACAATTTGAGGGGAAAAAGTCAATGTGTGAGTGGAGAAAGTGACATATTACAACCCATTTCCTTAAAAGAGTCTAAAAGATTTTCAGCCAATTCATTGTAATTGTTTGCTTTGTAGTTACCCAAAAAGTTTTGAGTAAATATCTTAAACGCTGCCCATGCTTTTTGTTCAGTTGCATTTAAAAGTCTTTCAAAATCGTTGTCATAAAACATTTTACGGATTTGTGGGCCCACAAATATTCCTTCTTTGACCTTTGCATCACTTAATTGGGGAAATTGTTGACGGAGATGTAAGAAACCTAGATCGTTTTGATTTAGCGCTTTGACGAAATTTTTCATCAATCCTAATTTTATATGCAAAGACGGAAGGATCACTTTCTCAGAATTTATCAAAGGAATATACTTTACATTTTTCGTTCCTGGTATGAAATTTTGTCTAACTGGCCAGTCTCTTTTTTGTAATGTAAATCCCTAGCACGGCTATCCCATTCGCATAGGAAGCAACAAAATTTGGTGTACCCAAGTTGTAATCCTAAGAGAATAGCCACAACTTTCAAATCGCCACATATATGCCACTTATATTTTTCGTAGTTAATGCTTTCTAATATTGTCTTCATATTCTCGTACGTCTCTTTCATATGTACAGAATGGGCTACAGGAATGGACTGTAAAATATTACTATTGTGTAATAATACAGCTTTTAAACTTGATTTTAAAGCGTCAATAAATAGCCTCCAGTGGTCTGGACTATGTTTTATATTAATAAAATTCATAAGCTCCTCAATGTCAGAACAATAAACTAAGTCGTCTTTCATTGCGAAAAATGCTTCTATGCCTTTTTGTCAATTTCGATAAACAGATATTTTTGCATCAGGCGCCAACCATTTCCATTGGCTTAATCGAGATGCAAATAATTCAGCCTTTGATTTGCTTAAGTCCAAATCCCTAACTAAATTATTAAGTTCATCCTGGCAGATTTTGTGAGGGGAACTAGATCCACTAGATGCTTCAAAATCAGAATCTTCACTTTTAGGATCGCATATTTCTAAGGCGCAAGCTTCACCTGGGTCAGAATCTTCATTTCCAGTAAAGTGTTGCAAATATTTCGGTGGTATTGGAACTGGCAAATTGCTACTATGATGAACAGGGCGATCTACTAATGACACATTAGGATATAAAACAGAGTGTTTCTTATTTTTATTAAACCCTTTTTTAAACACATTTGGAAACTGACAAAAATAGCAATCGTTCAAGTGGTTTGACTATTCTCTCCAAATCATTGGAATAGCAAATGGCATTGAAGGTCTATCTCCAGAAAACCATTTCATTAGGTTCGTCACGAATTTTAAACAAAATACATGAGGAGCCCAAGGTTTATCTTGATGACTCACTTTTAAACCAAAATATAAAAAATATATTTCTTTTAAATTATCTAATCTTAGTTCGTGGCTGGCCACCATTTTAAATTATTTTTAAATAATTCACCTTTTGAAGAGAAAAGACTTGGCTCCGCCGGGAGCCGAACCCGGGCCTCCTGCTCCACACGCGAGGACGCCAACCACTACACCACAGAGCTCGGCCCAAGGCAGAGCAAATCCCTCCTCCTCACCGACATCCCCCGACATATTTCTTTTAATTTAGGGGTAATGTTTATTCGTTGTGGCACAAATGTCAGCTCACCACTAACATAACAAAAAGCATCTGGGCCATTTAAACACTGCTCACGAGGAATTTTAAGACTGTCAATAGAATACAAAACCGACTTACAGTTCAGCGTGATCCTTTTACTACTACTGTGTGGTTCTGTCTGGTTCCGTATAACTAATGAACACTACCTTTAGTTTTAACATATACACTTATTGATGAGCTTCCACTCAGAACATAACACTATACATAACTAGAAACATCAGACTAACTATATATAATCCCTACATTAACAGCTGTTTTATTACAAAAGAATCCTTACATTATCAGATGTTTTATCTAATATAACTCCATACACCTACTGTCTGTTAATGTTGTCGATTCATCTTAAACCTTGTTACACCAGGAATACAGCTTATTATTGCCTAGGTAATCACATTTTGTCCTTTTTAATTCCAAGTAGGGTGAGAAAAATGCAAACAATAAGATAAGAGTAGGATTACTTTTATTCAAGTAAACAAATCTTAACAGAAGAAGGGTAAATATAAAATAAGGAAAAATCTTGAAAACTAGCGCTAACATTTAAGAATGTTGCTTATGTACTTCAATGGTAGGTCAATACTAATTACTTTTTGCCAAGAAAACCTTTGTGGCAAAATTGTTGTTGACCAGTGTTATACCCAATTTCTCCATCTAATACCTTATTTTCATAAATCGGCGCTGTGCAGCTTTTTTAAAAGCATCGTCAGGCGTATCGTATGTTTGATGAATTATATATTTTTTATTTTAGCTTTAACTGTTTTGTTTTATGAATTCTTTAACTAAGTCGCATCTCCGGAATAGGTCTCCATTTCCTTACTAAACTAAGCAGCTTGATTCTACTTTCCGTCAACTCGATGAAGCTTATAGAAACTGATGGGAAACAATGAAATTAGTAGGATCATCATTAAAAGGAGAATTTGGACAAAATTCAATCAAGAAATTTAAGCCTTCAACATGAAGCCTTAGCAATTTATTCTAACTGAGACATAAATTAGCAAGTTTTAAGAGACTTTATTTATTTATTTTGAAGCCCTACCTTGCCTGATTGGCAAAACGGGTTTTAGCACCAGTTGGATGTTACCCATTCCTGGGTAGCAAACAACTGCTGCTTGTAAAACCATATAGAAATAATCTGCTGTGACCATTATCTCATTTCTTCGTCCTATCATCCCAACGTGCAGAATGGACCTTGCCTAATTTCTCATTTCAGGTTTCCTCCGCTTTAAGTTTTTACTCTGGCGGTCTTCCCAATGCTGGTCCTCTTCTCCCGAGATTGAAGAGCTGTGGTCCCACAATATTTTTCACCCGTACATGAATTCCTTGTAGTAAGGGTAGTTCCTTTCTTCCATTAGTTTAGGGAAGTTGTTTTCTGTCAGAACATAGAGCTCAGCTTCCCTCATTTTTACCGTCCCCCACAGTAATTTGGTGCTGTTGACGCCCATGCAGCTAACTTCACAAATAACTTCGCAAATTACCGCAAAATTGTGAACAAAAATAATCAACCCTGAATCTTATTATTCATACTTTTTGTACAAAATGGAAACTATTAGAGCACTGTCAACTTATGGTACAGTTACCCTAATCAGTTCAACAGCAATAAAGATGTGAAATTACGGCGACGTGAATTTTATTGATTATACGTGAACAACAAAATTATAAATTGTAGGTACTATCTCAGACTGATGAACGCACAAGGGTTGTTTGCGTTTTGGGCTTTCATATTAAAATAACAAAAATGGGGGACCCTGGAGCCTGAATAATATCTTCCATCTTCCAATTACGGTATAATAGAGAATTATGTCTTGGATGGGGGGTCGATCTCTCCTCCCCCCGCGTTTCTCATCCTCAACAAGACACATAATCCACGTCTGGTAAAATATTTATGAGGAAATGCATATTTTTTACAAAACACTATTACAATAAATATAAGGAAATTGATGAGGTAAATTATTAAAATATATATCATAGCTTCTTACGATCAATCATCGGATTAAGTAAAAGAAAGTAGTTAAACTCGAATATTTAACTTTTCATTAGTCTTAACCGAAAACTATATTTTAATTAAGTATGTTTCTTTTAATTATTCATTTACTTATTACTAATTTATTGGATTAATCGTTACGTATATAACAGGATAAATGTACTTATTTTTATTGATTGATCAAGAATAGATTCAGTATATAATGTATTTATTTAGCAAACCCCTGCAGTAGGAAAAAATTACTTTATTACTCAATAAAGTATTAAGCTCTTATAAATCGTAAGTATGCAAGAACAAATTATACACAGTTCATTTATTTAAAACTAAATTTTCAAGTATCTAGATTTGTACTTTGTTCCTCAATTGCGAGAAAATAAAATAAAATATGGCGCTAAAATAGTTATTTTTATACTTCGAACCAAAAGTGGTTATTTTCGATGGGCGGTCGTGTTTAACCATTAAAAATTAGACCAAGCACCAAAAACTAACTTTTGACCCTTGTTTTGAACACTACTTTTCATCATACCACTCATGCTTGAATACATTGAGTCACGTTTTTACATTTCATTAATAACTTACAGATATTAAAATAAAAATACGAAATTAAATAAGCAGTTTTTTTTTTTTTTTTTAAACATCTGCTTAATAAACAAGAAGAAAAATACTTATATAGGGTCTTCCCAAACAAACGGGCAAACTTCAGGCATAGAAAAACTAAGAAAAAAAGTCCTCTTTATTAATTTAATATTTTTAGTTTTTTGTTATTTTCTCGAAAACGGAGCGAAAAGGAGGCATATGCCAGAGCACTTTTTTTCTTAGTTTTTCGATCTTCTATCGATCCCTGAAGTTTGGCCGTTTGTTTTGGGGACACCTTGTATATTAACATTAATACTTACCTCTAGTAAAATTATTATTATTCACTATATTAAGTCCTTTGTTTTTCATTACCTTACGAAGTACCGGGAACTTATGATTTACGGAAACTCAATTTCCAATTCAAAGTGTCCAATGATCTTCATCCTCTATAACAACAGACGTTGACTCGATTATTGTTAAATCAGAAAACCCTCCAGAACGAATCTTCGTATTTGCATCGTATTTTGCACTTCAAGCATTGTATTAAGAAAGAAACAAGTTACCACTTTTAAACAGATTTTTATTAATAGATATTATTAGTAGGTGAGTCTAGCACACCGAAAAGATTTTAGGACCGAAAAATACCAATTTACGGCCTCAAAATGCATATTGAAAACACATGTGTTTGATGTAATATGGTGAAAAGAGTTTTATATAATAGAAAGATAGTCCTGAGAAATATATATTTCTTGAAATCGTACAAAATTGCATTTCTCCTTTCTCTAAAACTCTATAGAGCCAGGATGAGCAAGTCCACTAGGTGTAAAGTGCTTTACTAAGTTATCCCTGACAAAGCATAACCTCTTTCAGTGGACACAAAAGGTCACTGCGCAAAAGGAATAATAAAAATATGCAGAGATAGCAGGAAGAGTTTCAGTCAAAAAGAATGATGTTTTATTCACTTCGGTCCGTGGGACACACAGCAGTATGTTTGCCCTGTCTGATATAGCATGTGTAAGCAGCATATGGGAATCAAGAGTTAGCCACCCTCCTAACATCAAATATTTATAAAACAGTTTATTTTTTATTGAAATAAAAATTACTATAATAGAAATAAACTTTTGCGATAACTATCTTATTATGTCGACTGGTGGTTCTTCATCTATTAAAAAAAAATCCATTATTAATTATCAGGGATAGGATTTTTATACAATATGGATTTATAATTAAAAGATTTAAAAAGTTCAGTATTCACATAAAAATAAATATAAATTTAAAATACTTGTAAAATATCAAAATTAAAGTAAAGTAAAGTAAAAAAAAAAAAAAAAATGGAAACGTAAGAACACATATTAAACTTCCTCAAACGTTGCAAATAAGATGCATTCCAAGATTTTCTGGGGATAATCGACAGAGATTCGTTTCGAAGTAAAGCTTTGTATTTCCTGAAAGACCTTTCCACGTCGACTGACGTAACGGGTCTGACTTTAAAAGCATTTTGCTCTTTAAGTTTAAGTCCAAATCATTCTCGGGTGTTTCCCTTTTGTACTGCCGTGCACTATTTTTCAAGTCAAGTCAAAGCTTTTTTTTAAACATCTTTTAATTTTTTTCTACAAAGGTCCCGTTATTTCCTTTGGCTTCATATTTTTTTTTTATTTTTAAAATTCGTAGTTGAAAAAATAAGCATGTTTAGGAGTGGATCAAAGTTTCTGAGAAGTGTCGATTTTGCTTTGTGCCTATTGATTTTCCAAGAATTTTTTTTTAATTCCTTTCATTCTCTGCTTTACTTTAGTTATTGATTGAATCTACGTAAAACAAGTATATAACTAACAATATTTTTAAAATAAAATTCCCTAAGAGTTGTAAAATATGGACAAAAATATGTATTTATCAAAATATAGATAAAAATGTAAAAATATTTTTTTTTTTTTTTTGGCTTCATGTTTCAATTAGCGCCTGTCAACAAACATCGACAATTAGCAAATGTGCGCTGTGCTATTGAAATAAGGGCATGTCAGGCATGGGGAAGGATGGCACCCACCGGTACCTCTTGTCTGGCTTGTTTCAGGTAATCTGGATTTTTAACGAAGGAGATCTCTCATCCAGAGTCTTTTTAATCTCCTATTTGTGGGCATATCAGCTGTTGCCATGCCTCTAATCAGTTGGTTGAGATGACCGTGTAAGTGTGTATGGAAACGTTTGTAAAGTGTCTTTATATGTTGGTCTACTGTTTGCATGTGTTGGTATTGTTGGTTACGTACCATGGTGCTTTTACTATGAGTCTTAATATTTTTGATTGAAAGGTCTCAATTCTTTGTAAGTGGGTCTTTTTGGCTGTACCGTATAGATATGCGGTATGGAAAGAGTATGTCCATATTGGTTACAGTAAGTAAGTAAAAATATTTAAAGCATTTATCACATGATTTAAAGCATTTATCACATGATATTTACAGCATTTATCACTTGATTTTATACAAATACAGTTCAAACGTTAAAAGAAGGGTCTGAAATTAACTTATATTTTCTCGGAAAAAGCTAAGCCTATCATAGTTTTTATGTGTAATAGAAAAAATTAATCCTTCCCATTTCAAGTGAACTTTACCCGTATGACAGAGAACATTTTAAAACATTGAACATTTTAAAAGGGTGACATATAAATCTTTCTTTTTTACCAACACCGATAATAAAAAAACAACAACAGAAATGGTGTATTTTCTTTTTACTTACCATAACATTATTTTTTTAACCGACTTCGAATGAAAGAGGAGGTTACTCAATTCGATACGTATGTGACTTTTTTATTATATTGAAACGTTAAATAGTCAAATATTAACCCATGGTTTAAAATCCCAGACCGTTTGTTGGACCGAACTAGCGGTTGGAGCGAACTGTCAAAGCACGTTTTTGGGACTAGATAGTTCGAGCCCAATCCACGCCGCACAGTGGTCCCGATCTGCCCATCATGGTGCAAAAAATACTTACAGTTGACCAATCTTGTTCAAACTTTGTATTATTTTTAATCCACTATTGTAGAGTTGTTTTATATAGGTTTCATGAAAATAGGTAAGGGAGGGGTGGGAGAATTTGTGTTTATTAGTAGATTGTACAGTTGTTTTACATAGGTTCATACTTCATTTTATATTAACTTATCAAGTAAAATCTCTAATTTATAACAAAAAGAACTCTTTTAATGATCTTCAGAATTACTCATACTAAGTAATCATTTAATAAGTCATCACTAGAGCAGTTGTATTAGGTACATTATATTTTTATAATTTAATAAACACGACATTTTAAAACACGAAAAGAAAACATATGTGCACATTTACAAAAGAATATAATAAGAATGTTCACTTTCAACAGTGGAATAAAAAGAACACGTTTTAAAATGCACATATTGAATTTCAATTATATAAGCCTTTTTGGAAAGCGTCAGTCTCTACTCGGCAGAAGCGTGGACATTAAAAGCTAAACAAGCAGGTAGGCTCTTAGCCCTAGAAATGGATTTTTGGAGGCGAGCATGCGGAGTGTCCCGAATCCAAAAAATTCCCAACGAACAAATAAGACGGCGGGTTGGGAAAGAAACATCCTCCATAGTATAGAAACCATGAGGTTAAAATGGTTTGGACATGTTATGAGGATGAATGAGGGAGCTTAGCCAAAAAAATTGCTGAAATGGAAACCAGAAAGAAGAAGGAAAAGAGGTCGCCCGAGAAAACTCTGGTATGACGGAGTGGATAAGGGAGGGAGACTGGGAAGACCGAAATGGAGAGCGCGGAGAGCGCAGAGATAAAAATTAAACACAGGACATTTCATTTTCCAGTAATTAGTGATTTATTAACTAACTCAATAGAAATTAGGACCACAAATATCAAATTAAGGTAGCGCACCCTTCGAGCCGGCCGGCCTTGACTCATGCTTTATCTCTAAAAACTCCCCTTTTCCTAACGTTGTGGGGTCGTGTGGGACGTGAGACTTATACAAATTAAAACTCAGATAGTTTCTGTAACGTGTAGTGGCAAAAACATTGCAGACAATCGCAAACAAAATTATTCAGACATTCACCAATATGAAGAATAGGTGACCAAAATTGTTTACTTTAAAAAATAGTTCATTCGCTTAAATCAGTGGATACAGAAATCATTTGGATGGTTGTATATTGTATATGGAATGCACATTCAAGGTGACATAAGTAAAAATTGATAGAAATTAACTAGCGAATGATACAACCATTGGTTACCGGGCAGCAAAAAGGACCATCATCTTTGAAATGTTGTAAATTCCACAAAGTTTATTCTATTTTTGTTTCAACTATATATTTAAGGTCTAGCATTCATATAAAAACCAAGACAAATTATTAGATCCAGAAAAAAAAAAAGTTGGTTTTGGAATTTTTTGCACCGTAATGCTAGAATCGGGACCACTGTGCGCCGTTCCATAAGGTTCTACGAGAGTCTAGACCATCTCCTTACGACTATATATAAGAAGCGATTGACTGGACAGTCTCAGTCTTGTGGTGAAGCTTCTATGATTATTTGAGTGTAAAAAAGTGATAATTTTTGTAACCTGTTCTAAGATTTGTGTTGTTATAATTCGAGTGGCTTTGAAAATTTGTATTCTTCTTTGAATAAATATTGTTTTACCCATAGAAGTGTTGCAAAATTTATTTTTAAATATTTTTCATTTTACTTATAACAATGCTTAGGGGAGAGCGGGGTTGTTTGGCATAGGGGGTAGGTTGGCCATGGGCTTATAGTTTCCTTCACACCTTTTGTGAAGGCCCCACCATTGTACCATGTGACCCACTCGGCCTCGGGAGTCTTGTCCTGAGTTTTTAATCTGATGCTAACAGTGTAGAGAAGAGCTTTCTTCATTGATTGATTTTACAACATGTGAGTACATTTTTACATTTTCAGTAAAGTTGGTTTAAAGGAATGGAACAACATTTGACTCCGATTCTGTTCACATACCTCCAAACTCCTTTGAAAAATCCCCTCTCCTCGCAGCCATCTTTCATATGATCTCTCCTGTGGGGTTAGTTGGCTCTCTTCAACTGGGATTTGTTGGCGCCGCAGCAATTCACAAAAGCAAGATAAACATAAACAAAGGTGAATCTACCAAATGTCTTCATTTCCAGCGAGGAGGATGAGAGCAATATTTCCTATACAAAACGACAGTCTAAACTCCTATCTTCTTCTATTGTCATTCAATTTCCCCTTAAAAGCTGTTAAAAACCGATACAAAATTATTATACCATTATAGTTATACTTTTAATAACATTAATATATGTCAGGCAGTACATACAGTACTTGAATGAGATGGCTAAACAACTCCAACTTCAAGGCCAACCTGCCCCAAATAGGAGGTTAGTTGGCATACTCTGGATTGACGAATTCTTCAATATTCTATGATCTTAGTATTAAATACTATGTGTTGAAAAAAAATACTTTAAGTACTCTAATACTTGGAGTTTACAGTGGTATCAGCTGTATTTGGATTATATTAACAGGAACGACTCAACAATCAAAAAAGTGAAAAACCGTTGCCAAACAACCCCGCTCTCCCCTATCATTTGATTTTTTTTTCATTCAAAAAATTGCAACTGCGTTTCAGTGTAATAGATTTTCTTGAATCCTTATATATATAAAAATCTCGTGTCCCGATGTTTGTCATTCTATTTCTCAGAAACTACTCAACCGATTTTAATGAAATTTGGCTCAATGTATATAGTTTTTGCCAACTTAATAGATGGGATAGTTTTTAACTTGATTAGTGACAAAAATAATTCTTATATAGTGAATTATTGCAAATACAGTAGATCGTGTTACGATTTATTAACATGGCTTCACATGTCGATTTCATAACCTTTTTGTTTATAAGCATGCTATTGTAATACAGGTTATCATTATTATAATTTTGTATTGCGTTATGTGAGTGCAGTTATTTGTTCCTATATTATTATTTTCCACAGACAAATAGTAATACAAATCTTTGTATTTATTGTTAATTTTCATTAAAGAATAAATAAATCAAGAAAAGGTTACTAGCTTAAGTTACTAGCTAAGCGCTGAAACGCTTTGCTGTGACCCACCCTGATACCAACTTTTAGTAAAGTAACTACATTTTAATAATTTAAATTAGGCTATTATTTGAAATAATACTCTATAGATGTTGTAACAGCACCTACCTAGAAACCTGACTTGGGGAGTCAGTGTTGCCAAAAATTAGCGAAAATTAGTAAGCTGGCTACACTGCGGGTAGGAACGTACGATACCAACAAAGTAACGATACCAATACTCATTTAAATACTTTCATCAAATATTCGATACCACCATGGTATCGAAAGGAAAGTATCGATACTTATGAGTACTCATATACAGTACTAACAATATAAAAAATAAAAATATAGTTAGCACTAGCTACGTCAAACTATTAATTTAATTACACGTTTTTATAAGTTATTAATTATAAGATTGGTTTTATGGCCCTTAATGTCAAATAAAATTGTATTTTCTTACTACATTTATAATTTAATAAATACTCGGGGATGATTGATAGCCAGGAATTTTAGACATAAAACATTTTCTTTATTTAATCGTTTCGATTCAAAATGGGGGTCTTCATCAGGGCTAAAACGAAACAAATATTTAAGTATAAAATATAACACAACTTCATGACTATCAGTCATCTCCGAGAATCTTATAGAAAAACAGTCGACTCAATACCGATATCGGTACTGATTCCAGTATTTTATGTTCTAATATATTCAAGTAATTTATATTCGAATACAAGTAAATATTCGATATCAGGTCGATTAAGTTAAATTAAGGAGCTCGATAAATAAAATTAAATGCAAACAGTTGCAATGTTTGATTACTGGATCCGTTTTCAATGGGGCTCTCAACGCATTTAAATATCGGGATACTTCATCCTGGAAATCACCTTTACTTATAGTATATCTTTACCAAATACTTTTAAATGGTGTAATGCTCTATTCTCAATCACGTTGGATTTTGATTAGCTGAAAGGTTTTCATCTTTATCAATGAATATTGGTATCACTGTATTTGTTTAAAAATATTAGGATATAACTACTGAGCCACAGCAACGCGTGGCCGGGTCTGCTAGTAAATATATAAATTAAAAAGGGTTCTGTACTGTATAAGAAAATAATAAATATTGTATTGAAGTATTGTGCACATAAAGGCTTTATATATTTTCAAAATATATATTAAAAAAGTACAGATAATTAAGAAACATTCAATGGAACAGATGTCTTTAAGGATGGCGCAGGCATTGCATATTCACAGAACTAGATTTCAGATCCCTTCCTCCTTCGAGGAATTTACTTAAGTGGGATTTTCCTGGGACGTGATCCACTCAGCCTCGCGTCGAAAACTTAGCAACTACTTGAATATAGAAGTGTAGGATCACATTCTCAATTATTCCTAAACGGAATAACATTTGCCAGGAGAACACAAACTTGGAATCGCTTTAGTTATCTTTTCCATGATATTTATTTCTGTCAGAATGAATCCGAAGGAATTTAACGTGAAAAAAAACAAAAAAAAAAAACAGAAAAACAAGTTTTAGACTTAACGTTGGAACAAACTGTTCTGGTACATGCTCCTGACTGTTCGAGAATCATCTGCGCTTGTCGGGAACCCTCCAAATTTCTATAATTCAGACTAAATATAAGTAACGATGGACTGAAGAGTCTTGCTAAGAAGACTGAATCAAATGGTTAAGTTTGTGTCGTTACAAGTTGATACTTTTTGAAATTTGAGTTTGTATTAGTTGTCTAACATTGTGTATTATTATTTTCGTCCTAATTATAATAATTTAAAACCACACAAGTGTATGGTCACCTGTGGTGTAGTGGTTAGCATGCCAACCTACAATACTAAAGGTCACCGGTTCGCGCCCTAGGATTATTTAAATGGATAAAAAAATCCTTAGCTTTGTCATCCCTCGGATGTGACGTAATATGGAGGTCCCGAGCCTGCAATATTTCAGGTACTTTTTAAAGGTCCCTACCCTAGCTACACCTGGATAGGCAAAATTTAGGACTCCCACTGTAGCATCGTCCGATTAGCCTTAGTAGCATAAAGTGACGTTAAACAAACAAACCACACAAGTGTTATAGTAATTATTACTGAATTTTGTAGCTTATTGCAAAAAGAAAGCGTAATTTAGCATTTCCCAAATTTTCCGAAAATGAAAATAAGTAAAAATTATTTTAGTTCAAGCAGGAGAATTCAAGTATTTATACTCTTTAACTAAACCCACGCGTTTTTTTTTTTTTTAATAAATGCAATCCTTTTTCTTCGATTAATCGTATCGCCGCCCTCTTAAGTTATAAAACTTTTGCTGATAATATCCTTCTAAATAGAGTTACTCTCTTGCACAATGTAACGTAATGTTCTATTAACAAATCAGAATATTCAGCTAAATCTTTCTTTGATTCTACTTTTTATCCTCAATCATTTTTTTTATTTTTAAATAGTTTTTCTTTTTCCTCCTTTTAATAAATGTTTCCTGTTTCCCCTTCGCTCATCCTTATAATCATCAATTGTCCGACCGCTATAGAATTTTAAAAACAACTTGGAATTTCGACTTCTTAAGCTAGAAAAAATGAGTGGGAGTTTTATAGCCTTGATCTCCCATTAGCTAATCAACATTTCTCGATTGGAACATTTACTATTAATCCTGCAAAACAGTTCTCAAAATTGTTGAGTTTATTTTAATACAAAAATATATACCTACTTAATATATTTGCTTATAGTACAATTATATATATATATTTAAATTATTTTATAAAGATTTTTATACAATATATAAATGTTGCACTAAAATATATTTTATATATAATAGAAAGAAATATGAATTGTGTTTTTGTTTTGGGATCATTATAAATTTAAAATTCACACCCCTGTCGATTTCAAACAGAATAATTTTAAGTTCAGTGGGGTTGCTATTGATAGCCTGATGATCAGCATTTTCGGAATTGACAACTTAATTTGAGAAACAAGCAACCAAGAGAAAGTTCGGTAGCTACCTAAGATTGTCCCTAGGTCAATTCTCTAACTTAGTTGAAGCAGTCAGCAGCATTAAACTTCTAATCATTAGCATTAACGATCTAATCAAATCGATTCATTTATAGCGAGTATCCCTTCAGTATCGGTAGTGTTTTATTATGCATGATGTATTTTAGGAAAAAAGTTACGGACCTTTGTGTGCGTGAGAGAGTGTATGTTAATGCTGGCGCTCCAAACTCCAAATACCCAATCACATTTTCAATGTGTTATAATTAGAGTAAGCCCTCATTATATAGAATTTTCAGTATACAACCTTTTTTAAAATCAAAGTCTTGTATACATTTTAACTTCGAAAATTTAAGTGGGTAGAGCGCTGTGTATTTGTATTCGTGGATACAACTCGCTCAAATCAGGTAGGTATGTGTCTACACCCTAATCGTTCGATCATTTCGACAAAAAATGTCAGGGTAACAGATAAAATTGAACTAAAAATATCACCCAATTATTGCTCTTATGCCGACGTTTTGAAATATTTTGTAATCCTTTTTTTCGAACTGGAAATTAATATAAATAGATAACAGTAAAAAAAAAAAAAAATTACCAAAAGTTGAGCAAAAAAGTTAATTTCTTGTTCCTAAGGAATTTTTCTGAGAAACTCATTTGAAATAGTGGTTATCTATTGAGATGTTTCCAAAGAATATTCATAATATGATCCTAAAAGACACACTTTACACAGTAAAAATAATAATAAAATCACTCCATTTATTTAACAGGTTAAATAAATATTTGAAAATGAGGCTTGTAGATTCAAAACTAGTTGCATCTAAATTTAAAAAAAAAAATCAGAGAACAACAAAACTTCGTTACTTACGTCAAAAGAACTAACTCCCATGATTGTTTCAGGGTACTTTCAGATCTTCAGCCATTTTAGGGTTATATTTTGGATGGAGGTTTCGGAGCAACTTGGGTAATAACTGCCATTTCTATAACACCAGTCAACACCTAATTCTCAATATTTTTTTTATAAAATAATGACCGGTTATATTTAGTTTTCTACATCCCTAATGAGCGAAATTGTGGCCAGGGGAGCAAGATGGAGCTTATTTTTTCTTCACACGCGTTATTTTGACAATAATTATCGCAGTTAAGGATCAGGTTGTAGTCCTTGTTTCTTAGTATTATATTCATTGAATATTACGATAACTAGAAAAAATGGCTTTTTCGAATAATGTAGATAGTTTTTGAATCTAAATGTCTCAAATGATCTTGATAATGTATTTATTTACATGAATCCAAAATTTGAATATTCAATTAACCCTAGAAATACCAAGGGGAACTGACTTTTAAGTTTCACCAAAAGTGGCCTACGAATTCATAGCTTTCTTTAGTTGTTAATCACTATAAATATTTTTATTTTATTTCATGAGAGCAATATTATACCTATTTATAAAACTGTGGATGTAAAAAAAAAAAATCTGGTGCGTGCGCGCAACACACAACTTTCACTTACCAACTTATTTAGATTAGAAATTAATGCGTTTTGTTAATTGCCACTTCTCAAATGAACAGAACGGCTTTAATTATGAACAATGGTCTGTCCTTAAAGGCGTACTCCGCATGCATGGGCTCAACGAGTTTTATGAGTTGACTGAATATTTTTCTTTTTTTCTCCTCTTTATGTTTTCTTTATTTTTATCATATATCATATTTAGCCATTTCTTATTTTTAGGCGTAACGAGAGACAGTTAATTTCTCCATATAAACAAAAACAAAGGTACTTTATAGGAAACTAACAAACAAAAAAGCCCCCAACCCCCCCCCCCCCCCCCCAAAAAAAGCCCCCTCAGAACATTTTAATAATGATAATATTAAAGGACACCTAATTTTCATTAAACATGACGAATTTGATAAAAATCGTTAAAGCCGTTTTTGAGATCATCGAAAAAAAGGTAAAAATTGGAAAAAAAAATATGAAATAAAGTGCCAGCTCCCTTTGACCAATTTTGATGGAATGTTGGCTATCACATCTTTGGCATAAACATACATCAAATACCCAGTTTAATCAAAATCGTTAAAGCCTTTTTTGAGTAAATAAAAAAAAAACACGTAAAAATGATACAAAATTTATTAAGTAAAGTCCCCCCCTCCGGTTGATGAATTTTGATGTAATATTGGCTATCGCATCTTTGGCATATACATACTTCAAAAACCCAGTTTGATCAAAATCGTTAAAACCGTTTTTGAGTAAATAAAAAAAACACGTGAAAATGATACAAAATTTATTAAGTAAAGTCCCCCCCCCCTCCGGTTGATAAATTTTGATGAAATTTTTACAGTTATATCTAGGGCATATAAATAGATCAAATCCTCAGTTTAATCAAAATCGTTAGAGCCGTTTTTGAGAAAATCGAAAAAAAACTTAAAAAGTTATTAAATAAAGTACCCCCTCCCTTTGAGCAATTTTGATGAAATTTTTGCTGTCATATCGCGGGCATATACATAAACTAAATACCCCATTTCAGGTTCGCACGGTTTATAGTTTTTGAGCTAGTCTGTTCACACACACACACACACACACACACACACACACACACACACACACACACACACACACACACACACACACACACACACGCACACAAAAAAAACATTTCGCGGGACTTGGTTATTTGGACTCAGGGGACCCCAAAACGTGTATTTCCGTTGAAAACCAAATTTTTCACAATCGCAATACTTCCACTTACTATATATTTCATATAAGTAAGTGAAACTGAAAAACTATAAATTGTTTGAAATTTAATATCAGTGCCTTTATAAAATTTTAGTTTAGTAATTTAATGTGCTCACTGTGGGACTGCTATGAGTCTATGGGGCTTAAAATAAACTTCGGAAAGACCGAATAAATGGCTATTTGCGCTGGTAATGACGGTGATCTCCTCGTAGACTCTGAGAAATGTACAAAGATTGATGTTTTCAAGTATCTGGGATCTTACCTCGACTCCTCAGGATCCTCGGAAATAGATGTACGGAAAAAAGTGGTGCAAGCTCGAAAAGCTGTATAACGGAACAATGACAAAGGAAAATAAGCGAAGGATCTTCCACTCCATTGTCGAGCCCATCCTAACGTATGCATCTGAAACCAGGACCATGGCATCCCAGCTTTACTCAAGGGTTCAAGCTGTGGAGATGGACTTTTGGAGGAGATGCCTAAAAATAACAAGGATGGACAGAATTAGTAATGACATTGTTCGGGACAGGATGGAGGTCCCCTTGTCTGTCAACCACAGAATCGGACAGCGAAGGCTAAGATGGTACGGCCATGTAAGAAGAATGTCCAGTGAGCGATGGCCGAGACGAGTCTTGAATTGACAGCCGCCAGGAAGACGGAGAAGAGGACGACCCAGAAAAAGATGGATTAGTGAAGTGGAAGAGGAAATGGCCGCCCGAGGCCTTGAGGATGGAGACTGGCTGGACCGCGATCTCTGGAGCTCAGCCTTGGAGTAAAACGGCAACCCGCGATGGAACGCCTGTAAAAGTAAAAGTAAAGTAAGTTTAGTAATCTCATATTATTAACTAGTCCCAGAAGCGGTTTTATTTTTCAGTCGAGTTTCTGTTTGTCAAACCTCAATTTTCAATGTTTTTGTGACAACTATTAATTTTTTCAGGTATTTTATTTAATAATTTAGGTGCGAAACAGGATTGGATGAATATTAATGGGCCCCAAGAGCACGCCCCCATTGTAACACTTGAGTTAAAGTAGTATTAGTTATAATAGAAATACATAGCCTAACTATCGCATTAGTTCTCAAACTTCATCATCAACCTCCTATGAAAGGTTAGCGTCATAATCAAAGAAAAGTGGTTAGGAAGCAATGAGAAATAGTTTAGAGGTTTTAATGTAATTGTCTATTTTTAAGGAATAAACGCATAAATGCTTAAAATTTAAATAAATAAACATTTTCCAACAAGATTTCGAAATATAACTGAATCGTTCTGAATGTGGAGAGGTGAGTTGTGGCTGTGCTAAGTCACTTTCGATTGAGTAGCTCCAGCCACGCCCTTAGGGTCACCCAAGGGATCTTCACTCCAGCATCTTCTCTACATAAGTATTACTCCTACATATATATATATATATATATATATATATATATATATTCTGAATATTCTTAGTAAAAAACTTAATACAAATATAAAATATTATATTAATGAGTTGTACACTTCTTTTAGATTGAATTCTTCTACAACAAATTCGCTATAGTAAACCATAAAAATATATAATCTTAAGGTTTCAAATATAACCCGTTCAGCCTTATCGGATATTTGAAATCATTTTCGTACGACCATATTTTTTTTCTTCTTCTAAATATAAACTATTATATTAACTATATAAAATATACATATCAATATTAACAATAGATAGATATCCTATTAAAAAAAAAAAACAACTAAAATTAATATTCATTTTAACTTTTTAATATTTACACTGTTGCTGTGTTTACCCTAGGGCCGCGTACGTCCGTGGTAAAAAGTATTTTTTTAATTATTAAAAAAAAACTCAAACAAACAAAATAAGTTATGTATGTTCGTTAACTTACTTTTATTTAAAAATTAATTCTGACACATTGTTTTACGGAATGCTTAAAAATAAAATTTGTGTCAATAGTTTGAACTTTTTTAAAAGTTTTCTTTAAATGCTTATTTAATTTAAATTCTGCTACTGGGAATTTCCATAAAATAACCAGACCAATAACAAGTAGTTGGTCACGTCAGGTTAAAAAAATGTAATTCTCAAAATTTTCTATCTCGTCGACGTTTCCGGGCGATTTTTCTCATTATCAAGACATTCATTTACCTTTTTCACCCACCTGAGTGTGATTGTCAACTTCAATTCTCTTTCAAATTTCTATAACCTATTATCTAACCTTAAATCTATCAATCTGTTGTACTCTTCTTACTAGAGAGTATAATTTTTTGTATAAATAAAAATTAAAACCGAATGGTAAAAAAAGAATTTACTGGCTAAAGTAAAAATATACAGATATAAGTAATTCATAAAATCGAATGTTTAAAAAATATTTATTCAAAATCGTTATGATCATTTAGTTAATTCACAGCATAACGTAATTACATATAAAATTTCCAAAACGTGGCTATCTCTTTCCGCCCCCCGAATTCGTTCCTTAATAGTATTGATAGACTTTTCATATTATTGAATCTTTGGCGATATAGCGACGCAACTAGGTGTGTAGTAAATTAAAGTCACCTACAGAAATAAAAATATGTATAAATGTGTTTTGCTGAGTGTTATATATATATATATATATATGTGTGTGTATGTGTGTGTGTGTGTGTGTGTGTGTGTGTGTGTGTGTGTGTGTGCTACTTATATAAAAGATGTCTAATGTGCTAATTAGTGATGAAAACACTAATTCAGTAAAATGAGAGTGGGGCAAAGGGAGCAGCACTTCCTCTATGCAGCAGAATTTAGAGGGTACAAAATTTATAGAAATTTTTTTTTTTTAAAGTTGGAGGCTTATGTGAATTTTTGCCCTTTAGTCAGTCACCAGAGTAAATATTAAAATCTTCTGGTATGATATTTATTTCGAAATAAACTGTTAAAATATTGGGTTTCTAGTTCTAATACTTGGGCCTCAGTAAAATTCATTTTGTGCTCAACTTGAATTGAACTACTACCTATTTAATTCATGAGTAACTTTGCTTTGATCCTTTCAATGCTAAACCAATCTTCGAATCGTCAATTTCATTATTAGTTAGTATATTTTTTAAACTTTATATACACACTGTTCTATTGTTAAGAATCGGAAGTTCCCATTAGCGATTATTGAAATTATGTAAAAATATAAGACTGTTCTTGTTTCCATGAAGCCAGAGAGGAAACAACTCTTGTATCTTTGGGAACGAAAATAAGGAGGTGAAGCTTAACCAGCTATAAAAGAAAGAATGAGAGAAGAAAAGGAACAAGTGCCTCAGATCCTTCTACCTGTGGCGAAGAGGAAATTGGCTTTGGCTGGGCTCAGTGAAGGCAAGTAGTCAGTGCTGTTCGCCAGGCTTCGTATGTAAAAGCATCTAGAAAAAGGCTAACTCATCTAGAAGTAAATAGGAAATAATTTGTTAAAATGCCGAGTTAAAATGTTCATTATTTAATGGGGAAATAATACATTGTTTATTCATCCAAGACACAGATTTAAAAGAGCACATTCGCATACTCTTTCAATTGAATCAGTGTAGTTACTCTCAAAACCTAAAATCTACTTAATATTAATTAAGTTAATTTTTTAAGTTGCAGTGACTTTGTAATGTGCTCTGAATTTCCGCAACTATAAAAATAGCCTTAGCTCAATTTAGGTGGGCGGTTTGTTCCATTTTCATCAAATAAAAATAGAACACCAAAAATTATTTTTTAATTTAAGTATAGTTCTCTATACTACCTATCTACGACTAGGTGCGAAATAAAGTCAAGCAATTATGAGAACAATTGAGGAGAAGTCAATACTCAGAGCTCCGATTTTCGACAAAGTATAGTGTAAATCCTATAACAGCCTGTCCTGCGCCTATTATGTTTAGTTCCATCCTTACGAAGAGGTAATGCCCTTGAGAAACACGATTCTAAAAAACAACAAAATTTCAGCTGTTAGCAACATTTTCTGCCATAAAAGCAAAAATTTCATTAAAAATCGACTAAATTGAGTGTTTCAAGTGTTCGGACTTTCGGACATTTTCATATGAAAATCGGCTGTTAAGAGGGGAATGTAAGACATCGGACCCCGGGGACCGATGCCTCACCTTACTTGTTAAATAGTCGATTGCTGTAATTCTGGGTATAATAATATTTAATTTTTTGGGTGGCCAGCTTTGACGCTCTCTCTTCATGTAGCTTATTTTCAAAAATTTAAATCAATATATGAATTCCATTTATTAAAATAAGATTTCATTATTTATACAGTTCACTTAACCAACACAAAGATCTTTTAACATATTTAACTCATGATTTTAGAGTTTTACTAGCACCTAAATAAAATTTTAAATCATAGTTGGTAATATTTCAATCCTAAATGGATAACCAGCATTGAACACTCTGCATCGTATCACAGCCACCCCCAGATAAGGAAGCTGGATGGCAAGTGGAACCGTCGGAGTGGCATTGACCCGCCAAGACAATGATGCAAACTCCCGCCAACAAAGACAGCCATTAGCGAGATCGCGGGTGCATTAGCCTACAGCCACCTTGATCCTACCTCGTAAAAATGATTTATCCACCGCTTCCTGAATTAGAACACCTCCTTCCTTCATTATTCCTCTTTATTAGCGGTCTCTTCCAGCTACGAGATTTATCTTTATAATTTGTCTGCAGTTTTTTCTTCTCATTTTTTTATTTCAGGATACACAGGCATAAAGAAGGAGAGGCATTGGAGGGAAGGCAGAGACATTTTATTAGGCATCTCCAGAGCTCCCTTATCTAGAGTTATATCCCCTTATCTCTTAACAGAGTCTGGCCACAGATTTTTTCTCCGACTTTATGATCTCGATTTCTAGGAGGGAGAAAAAATATTTTTATATGATACGTGACGTTGTCAATAAAACGTTTCGCTAGTGATTTTAGATTTTAATAATAATAATAATAATAATAATCATCATACTTTATTGTTAACTAGTATATACAAAATTTGCAAAAGGATTAAAAAATAAAGTATACATGGGAATGGCAATAGCCGCCTGCCAGAGTTCACTGAAAGTATAAAGTGTACAAGCTCTGGTAAACAATAATAAAATACCACTCTGCAATTACAATAAAGAAAAGAAAACGTAGAAATTAATTAACTTATGAGTTACTCAAAACATATTAACTAACGTAAAACAATGATAGAAAGAAACTAATTAAAGAGGGTTAATTATACTCTGAGGAACAATAAATAATAAAAGAAAAAGAAAAAAAAAATCAATATACCAGAGTAAAAATAAAGTAAACAATAGAACTTATAAAGTTAAATATCAGACATCCAGGAGTACCTAGCCCTCCAAGCGTGAGGAGCAAAACCGATCAAGGGACGAGGATGAGAGAGACCAGTCAGAAAAGAAATTTTCTCATCCCTTGTGAGACTGCGCTTGTTAAAATAAAGTAAACGAAATTCAGCCAATAGAGGACACTCTCCCAAGAAGTGATACAAATCTTCACGAGAACTACAATTACATAGAGCACATCTTGGCTGATCGGGATCATTTTGAAACCAAGGACGATAATTCAAATAAAGAAGCTCTCCCCTCAATATAAGCAGCCATTTCATCTCTAAAAAATTCAAATCTTTGGATAGAGCTGCAGTAACGCGGTTTTTATAATCCGAGATTGAAACTTTGTATAAAAGAAAGTGGTGTGATACAATCGCGCGATTAAATTTCTTTTCGCAGTAATCCTCTTTTATTTTGGAAAATAAGGCCGAAAATTGTTGACTCCATAAACTCACGTGACCACTAGAGAATGATAAAGAAAAAGAGCGGAATAGAGACTGCCAATTGTTAAACCAGAATAATTTCTTATTATTTGTTAGGACACTTTCTTTGGGAGCCTATGTTCCGAAAGAGAAAGAACTTTCGTAATATACTTCACTTGGAGGCGAAGAGTGTAAATCATAAGAGGTACAAACAAATAATAAAATTATTGAATATTCTGCGGTAAATCATTACAAATGTTCAATTTAACATCAATTGGACCAGCCTAATTTATGGTTAGAATAAGATGAAGCTGGATAAATGTCATAATTCAGTACACATATCAATATTTTTTTTATTTTTTGGCTTTAAAACTTGAAAAAACTCTAATTTCGCCAAATATGAATTGTTTTTTTCTATCTATTTGTTAATTACAAATTTATTTCGATTTAGAGTTATCCGATAAGTGGTTGCACCAGCCAGGAAGGTGGTGCTGCAGGGTGCTTTCCCTCCTCATGCCTGACAAGTCATTATAACCTCTAATTACCACCGTCTCATTCGCTAATTGTCAGCACCTTGATGACAGGCGCGAATTAATAATTAAAGTCGAAAAAAAGAAAATTAAAAAATATATTTTTAATAATGTACTTTGCCATTTCGCTGTATTAATCTCAACCAAAATATGTATAGATAGGCTTCAATATTATTCTTTATGGAGGAAATTCAGGAAACAAAAATATTAAAGTATCCCCTATATTATTTTTTATTTATTAAATTTAATAAAATCAATTTTACAAAACAACTTAACTGCAATTTTTTTTTTCTTATATATTTAATAACTGAAAATTTTGAAGAGGACAAAGCGGGTATTATAAAACTCGAATATATTTTCTCTAAAGCTTGGGGGGTGGGGATGGAGGGGGTGCTGAAATGAAAGGATTTGACTAAGGGATCTCCGGGGTTATTTTTTTCCCCCGAGCTCGGTGTAATAAAAGGGATGGTTATGAATTTTTAATGTTGAACGATCGGTTGCCGTAAAGACAGAATAATATCTGGAAGGGTTTCCGCTATCCAATACCCGCCATCACGTGCGGGAAGGATAAAAAAAAAATAAAATAAATTCATTTACATATTCTAATTCATATAACAAAAGACAAAAGAATAAGTTGTCTCACCGTAACGAAACACTCTTGTATTAAAGTGAAATGTTTATCAACACTATTTACTAGTTTCATTAAAAATGTAAAGATATCACATTCCTTTAAATATAGGTATTATGGTATCATATTCCTAATAATATATATGACGTCCTACAATAAAATATGAATATATAATAAACCTGTAGGTAGGAAGCAATATGACCCTTTACTCTGCTCAACTTTCTTAAAACCCCTTAGCACAGACACTAACATCAAACATAAACCCTTTCATTCCACCCCGAAGACTTTTGAGGCGGTGGCCGAGAGATATGCTAACTTAGTATATAGTATGTTAGCAGTTCATCCAATAGGAATTCAACAAATTTGCTTATTGCTAATTTGCAGATTGCAAATCACACAAAATGACATAATAATAATATTTGTACATAAAAAAATTTATATGTAAAACTATGTATTCTAATTTATAAAATAAATAAGGGACATTCATTTCCCTGATGCGCGGTTATAAGGGCTTAAGTCAAAATTCTGAATTTTCCAGGAGAGCAACAGCGAAGTTCAAAACATTATGTAAAATCTAATTATTGATATTATTTGTAATTATTATTTTTATAAAAAAATGTAGTTTGACTTACGACCTTAATACCAACCGGTAGCTCTGACTTCGTGCTACAATATTACGACATAATCTCCAAATGCTCAAATAGTTACTTAAGCCCTTATGACCACGCATCAAAGATTTACAAAAAAAACAAAACAAAAAAAGTTGTCTGAGAAATCTGACTTGTCCAAAGAAATCGAGTTTCGTTTAATTTTATTTCTAAACTCCAAGCATGCCGACACATCTACGATACAGCCCAGATATCCGGACAAGCTCAGCTGATCTATGGGCTTTATAGACCATTAAATCATTGTCTAGAGAAACTTGACCAATCCAGGACATTGAAAAATATCTTCCTTTAACCAAAGCAGTTGGTAAGTACATTTGCCGTAAAATTTTTGCTTGCCTGTCACTGTCAAAGAACATGTAGAAGATTTGAATGAAGAATCATAAATTTCAACGTTATATATTTATACATTCAGTTATTATTCATTTACTAGATACTACATGAGGAGGTGAGGTACAAAACTCGTTCGTTCCACATGAATACGTTTTTCAGGAAACTCAAAAAACTTACCACGTCTTGTAGAGTGGCCAGATTAAAATGTTTTTTTTTTCCCCTTCGAAAGGTACAGCTACCCTGTGGAAGTGAGGTTGGAATGAAAAACTTTACTGATTTCAAGGTAAAAAAAAAGAAGTAACAAATTATGAAACTTCCTCCTTTCAGCAACAAAATGTTTAAAGGAAAGACTTTTGTTGCACACCACATTGGAACTAACGAGTTTCAATTCACACAACGTAAATATCTTCCTAAATAATTTATTTTTGAAGAGAAAAGATTTGGCTCCGCCAGGAATCGAACCCGGGTGACATGCGCGTTATGCTATCCATTACACCACGGAGTCGCTTCCAAACGGTGCCAAATCCTTCCTCTTCACCTACACCACTCCCACGATCTCGCAAGTTTTGCGAGTATTTACGGGAGATGGACAGTGAAGAGGAAGGATTTGGCACCGTTTGGAAGCGACTCCGTGGTGTAATGGATAGCATACCGCGCATGTCACGCGGAAGACCCGGGTTCGATTCCCGGCCTTTTCTTTTCTCTTCAAAAATAAATTATTTAAAATAATTTAAAAAATAGGTGGTTACTCCACAATAATGGTTAAATTAATATAAATATCTTCCAAAAAGGATAATAATACAAGGGGAAAAAACAAAAGAGAATGTTCACAACCATTTTATTAATAAATTCCGTATCATTTCACAAAATAATATCACCCACTGAGTTAAAAGATTTGACTAAACATTTTTTTGTTGATGAATTTTTCAAAAATATCAGCTTACAACAAATCAAATATCTGACTACAAAGAAGTTAAAAAAAGACTAGATCCTATGGCCAACACCTTCTTCAATAATAGCGGCTTCATCATCCTGTTGTTGGTTGTTTCCCTCGTTTGTGGCAGATATATTGAGAACTCGTGTGTGATACTTCAATGAATCATTGGCTCTCCACTCGTCACCAAAAAGCTTTTCAGCGGATTATCAACGTCTTTCTTGGAGCCATTGTTAAATAAATTACTAAGATAGCTAGGTAAGAAGTATCGAGTATAAACTGACATAGAACACGAGAGTTTAAGGTGCTTTCGATATTTTGTTCAGAAAGAGTAACAGAAACTGCTGAAGTGAACGAATGAGATGGGTGCAAAGTGAGAAGTTATTGCAGGAACCAAATAGTTTTGCTTCACGAGTAACGAATCAGTTTTGAAACACAATGGGCTATGGAACGAATCAGTTCTGCAACAAACCGCTATTTTGTTTATCAAAAATCCATATGAAATAACAAGTTTTGCTCCAATATGATTAGATATTTTGAAAGAGCATTAAAATATCTTTTCGAAACCACTGCCATCTCAATTTTCCAAAAAATGGAACGAACGAGTTTTGCACCTCACCCCCTCAAATGTAAGCTCCTGTTTTCCAAAATATATGTTTTTTTAACAATCTTTTGCATCCATGATTCGGAGAAACCCTACATGTCTAAATAACCATTTATTTTTCAGATCATTCGAATGAAGATAGATTTATAAAATCATGAAAAATGCATTTTACGTAGGAATATGTGTGGGATAAACCAATTTAAGTTATAATAAATCTCTTAATGCAAAAGTAGAAACGTGTCTTCACTTTCCCGATAATTTGAATTTGTAGATATATCGAGTTTCTCAAACAACCGATTCAATAGTCTTATGTATAAAATTAGCTTTGATTGTTTTGGATAATCGCTTGAAATCTGAAACCCGTTGCTAGAGTAATATCTCTGAAGCCGTCTCTCTTCTAATGAATAGATTAATTCCTCGATTAAACCTCGCCTAGCATTCTCGGTTTGATGATGAAGATCCAGTTAACATTGCTAGCCTACGGACCCCGAATAATCTACACCAAGCTAAATCCTAAATCGTACTCAACGCTAATAGATGTTTTAAGTTTAATTTTCCATTTGTATTCCGGAGTCCCTTTGCCTTTCCCTCTCTTTACACTGATATTTATCGGTCCACAATTGCTGTTTACACAAGACTGAATAAACGGTTTGGATTTCCGTGAAGCTGATGGGTATCTGGCCGGGAGTTTCAACCGGAACAATGGAGTTATCTTTAATTACAAGTCAGTCCAATGCTTACTTATTGTTGGACTGAAGCAGTCCAGGATAACTGTCCATTGTGGATTAAATTTATTCAATGTTTTTTCATCTACAGTGAAATCGAGATTTATTCTCGTTACGGTATACCATTAGTATTAAATGTTCAAATAATGTAAATACATACATATTATAGCCCACGCGTTAAAATGAAATGCAAAACACAACCTACCTTTTTCTTAGAATAAGAGAGTAAACGCACCAAAAATACTAAATATATATCGTAGGGGAGAGCGGGGTTGGTTGGCAACAGTTTTCACTTTTTTTATTGTTGAGTCGTTCCTGTTAATATAATCCCAATAGGGCTGATACAATTGTAAACTGCAATTGTTAGAGTACATCAAGTATTTTTTTCACCACATAATATTTAATACTAAGATCATAGGAAATTGAAGAATTCGTCAAACCAGAGTATGCCAGTTTACCCCCTATGTGGGGCAGGTTGGCCAAGAAGGTGGGGTTGTTTAGCCATCTCATTCAGGTAGTGCCTGACACATATTATTGTTATTAAAAGCTCCACTATAATGGTATAATAATTTTGAATCGGGTTTTAACAGTTCTTAAAATAGAAAATAGAATGACAATTGATAAAGATAGAAGCTTAGACTGTCTTCTTTTTCTGCATAACAAAAATTGCTCTCATCCTCCTTGCTGGAACTAAAGACAATTAATAGTTTTACCTTTGTTTATATTTACCTTGTTTTTGTGAATTGCTACTGCACCCACAAATCCCAGTTGAAGAGAGCCAACTAACCCCACAGGAGATATCATATGAAAGATGGATGCCAGGACAGGGGAGAACAATCAAACAAGAAACTGATTAGTCGAAAGGTTAGGTTTTTCGAAGGAGTGATGTGAATGTGAACAGAATCGGAGTCAAATGTTTTGCCATGCCTTTAAACCAAATTTACTGAAAATATAAAAATTTACTTACAAGTTATAAAATAAATAAACGAAGCGCAATCTTCTCTACACTGTTAGCATCGGATTGAAAAATCAGGACAAGACTCCCGAGGTCGAGCGGGTCACATGGTACAATGGTGGGGCCTTCACAACAGGTGAGACGGAAACTACTTGAAGTCCTCTAATACTTGGAGTTAACAGTGGTATCAGCCCTATTGGGATTATATTAACAGGAACGACTCAACAATAAAAAAAGTGAAAACTGTTGCCAACCAACCCCGCTCTCCCCTACGATATATATTTAGTATTTTTGGTGCGTTTACTCTCTTATTCTAAGAAAAAGGTAGGTTGTGTTTTGCATTTCATTTTAACGCGTGGGCTATAATATGTATGTATTTACATTATTTGAACATTTAATACTAATGGTATACCGTAACGAGAATAAATCTCGATTTCACTGTAGATGAAAAAACATTGAATAAATTTAATCCACAATGGACAGTTATCCTGGACTGCTTCAGTCCAACAATAAGTAAGCATTGGACTGACTTGTAATTAAAGATAACTCCATTGTTCCGGTTGAAACTCCCGGCCAGATACCCATCAGCTTCACGGAAATCCAAACCGTTTATTCAGTCTTGTGTAAACAGCAATTGTGGACCGATAAATATCAGTGTAAAGAGAGGGAAAGGCAAAGGGACTCCGGAATACAAATGGAAAATTAAACTTAAAACATCTATTAGCGTTGAGTACGATTTAGGATTTAGCTTGGTGTAGATTATTCGGGGTCCGTAGGCTAGCAATGTTAACTGGATCTTCATCATCAAACCGAGAATGCTAGGCGAGGTTTAATCGAGGAATTAATCTATTCATTAGAAGAGAGACGGCTTCAGAGATATTACTCTAGCAACGGGTTTCAGATTTCAAGCGATTATCCAAAACAATCAAAGCTAATTTTATACATAAGACTATTGAATCGGTTGTTTGAGAAACTCGATATATCTACAAATTCAAATTATCGGGAAAGTGAAGACACGTTTCTACTTTTGCATTAAGAGATTTATTATAACTTAAATTGGTTTATCCCACACATATTCCTACGTAAAATGCATTTTTCATGATTTTATAAATCTATCTTCATTCGAATGATCTGAAAAATAAATGGTTATTTAGACATGTAGGGTTTCTCCGAATCATGGATGCAAAAGATTGTTAAAAAAACATATATTTTGGAAAACAGGAGCTTACATTTGAGGGGGTGAGGTGCAAAACTCGTTCGTTCCATTTTTTGGAAAATTGAGATGGCAGTGGTTTCGAAAAGATATTTTAATGCTCTTTCAAAATATCTAATCATATTGGAGCAAAACTTGTTATTTCATATGGATTTTTGATAAACAAAATAGCGGTTTGTTGCAGAACTGATTCGTTCCATAGCCCATTGTGTTTCAAAACTGATTCGTTACTCGTGAAGCAAAACTATTTGGTTCCTGCAATAACTTCTCACTTTGCACCCATCTCATTCGTTCACTTCAGCAGTTTCTGTTACTCTTTCTGAACAAAATATCGAAAGCACCTTAAACTCTCGTGTTCTATGTCAGTTTATACTCGATACTTCTTACCTAGCTATCTTAATAATTTATTTAACAATGGCTCCAAGAAAGACGTTGATAATCCGCTGAAAAGCTTTTTGGTGACGAGTGGAGAGCCAATGATTCATTGAAGTATCACACACGAGTTCTCAATATATCTGCCACAAACGAGGGAAACAACCAACAACAGGATGATGAAGCCGCTATTATTGAAGAAGGTGTTGGCCATAGGATCTAGTCTTTTTTTAACTTTTTTGTAGTCAGATATTTGATTTGTTGTAAGCTGATATTTTTGAAAAATTCATCAACAAAAAAATGTTTAGTCAAATCTTTTAACTCAGTGGGTGATATTATTTTGTGAAATGATACGGAATTTATTAATAAAATGGTTGTGAACATTCTCTTTTGTTTTTTCCCCTTGTATTATTATCCTTTTTGGAAGATATTTATATTAATTTAACCATTATTGTGGAGTAACCACCTATTTTTTAAATTATTTTAAATAATTTATTTTTGAAGAGAAAAGAAAAGGCCGGGAATCGAACCCGGGTCTTCCGCGTGACATGCGCGGTATGCTATCCATTACACCACGGAGTCGCTTCCAAACGGTGCCAAATCCTTCCTCTTCACTGACACCACTCCCGTAAATACTCGCAAAACTTGCGAGATCGTGGGAGTGGTGTAGGTGAAGAGGAAGGATTTGGCACCGTTTGGAAGCGACTCCGTGGTGTAATGGATAGCATAACGCGCATGTCACCCGGGTTCGATTCCTGGCGGAGCCAAATCTTTTCTCTTCAAAAATAAATTATTTAGGAAGATATTTACGTTGTGTGAATTGAAACTCGTTAGTTCCAATGTGGTGTGCAACAAAAGTCTTTCCTTTAAACATTTTGTTGCTGAAAGGAGGAAGTTTCATAATTTGTTACTTCTTTTTTTTTACCTTGAAATCAGTAAAGTTTTTCATTCCAACCTCACTTCCACAGGGTAGCTGTACCTTTCGAAGGGGAAAAAAAAAACATTTTAATCTGGCCACTCTACAAGACGTGGTAAGTTTTTTGAGTTTCCTGAAAAACGTATTCATGTGGAACGAACGAGTTTTGTACCTCACCTCCTCATGTAGTATCTAGTAAATGAATAATAACTGAATGTATAAATATATAACGTTGAAATTTATGATTCTTCATTCAAATCTTCTACATGTTCTTTGACAGTGACAGGCAAGCAAAAATTTTACGGCAAATGTACTTACCAACTGCTTTGGTTAAAGGAAGATATTTTTCAATGTCCTGGATTGGTCAAGTTTCTCTAGACAATGATTTAATGGTCTATAAAGCCCATAGATCAGCTGAGCTTGTCCGGATATCTGGGCTGTATCGTAGATGTGTCGGCATGCTTGGAGTTTAGAAATAAAATTAAACGAAACTCGATTTCTTTGGACAAGTCAGATTTCTCAGACAACTTTTTTTGTTTTGTTTTTTTTGTAAATCTTTGATGCGTGGTCATAAGGGCTTAAGTAACTATTTGAGCATTTGGAGATTATGTCGTAATATTGTAGCACGAAGTCAGAGCTACCGGTTGGTATTAAGGTCGTAAGTCAAACTACATTTTTTTATAAAAATAATAATTACAAATAATATCAATAATTAGATTTTACATAATGTTTTGAACTTCGCTGTTGCTCTCCTGGAAAATTCAGAATTTTGACTTAAGCCCTTATAACCGCGCATCAGGGAAATGAATGTCCCTTATTTATTTTATAAATTAGAATACATAGTTTTACATATAAATTTTTTTATGTACAAATATTATTATTATGTCATTTTGTGTGATTTGCAATCTGCAAATTAGCAATAAGCAAATTTGTTGAATTCCTATTGGATGAACTGCTAACATACTATATACTAAGTTAGCATATCTCTCGGCCACCGCCTCAAAAGTCTTCGGGGTGGAATGAAAGGGTTTATGTTTGATGTTAGTGTCTGTGCTAAGGGGTTCATGTTAAATGTTAGTCTTTGGTGGAAGTTTTTGTAGTATTGTGTGGCTGTATCGATAACTGTTGGGATATTCAGGTCCTTGTGTAGTAAATCATTTGTCATATAGTATGGTGCGTCTGCTATTTTCCTCAATACCTTGGACTGGAATGACTGAATTCTTTGGATGTTTGAGGGTTTTGCAGAACCCCATAGTTCTATCCCGTATGTCCATACTGGTCGTATTAGTACTTAGTAAATAGTAAGTTTGTTTGTTATTGATAATTTCGAACGTCTGTCGAGTAACCTAGATAACATTCCAAAAAGTTTGTTAAGTTGTTTCCTTTTCAGTCCGATGTGGGTTCTCCATGTCAGTCTCTTGTCCAGGTGGAGCCCCAAATATCTTACAGCTTGGGATTCAGGGATCGGTGTGTCATTGAAATATACTTGTGGGCATGAGGCATGGTTGAGGGTAAATGTAAATTTACTTTTCATCCCATTCATTTTTACCTTCCACCTGGTAGCCCAACTAAATATATCGTCTAAGTGGTTTTGAAGGATGGAAGATGCTATATCGGGGTTTCTGTGTGATGTTAGTAATGCGGTATCGTCAGCGAATGTAGCCAGTAGGGTGTGTTCGTTTCCGGTTAAGTCAGCTGTGAAAATATTGAAGAGTAGTGGTCCAAGTACACTACCTTGTGGAACTCCAGCTTTAACATCTTTTATACTAGATATTTCGTTGTCTATTTTAACAGTAAAGTGTCTGTCTGTCAGGTTAGAGAGTAGTATTAAATAGTAAGTCGGAGGAAGCAAAATTTTGAGCTTGGAAAGCAATCCTTCATGCCAAACCTTATCAAAAGCCTGACTGATATCAAGAAAAACACCAGGACAGTAATTTTTTGATTCTAATGCATTTGAAATGTAATCCAACATATAAATAAGATAATAATATAAATAATATATTTACCTCTAAATAAATCATATGAACAACGTATCGTATTTTTTTCTATCATTAATTAACTTTCATGAGGCTATTCGGACTAATAATTAAGGATAAGACAAATAAAGTTTATAAGCCTTCAAATATATAAGAAATTTAATAGAGGAGAGAAACTTAATCAAACAATAAGATATTCAATTTTAAACAATCAATTGAAATTTCATGGTTTTATTATTTTTGTTCATTTGGCTTGTTTAGCAACATAATTCAAATGCAAAAACTTATTAAGTAGTAGAAATATGCTGATCGGAGAATTTCGTACCCACTTAACTACATTTTAAAAAAAAACTCAAGTTTACAAAAACACGACTTGGTGTTATTTTACATAAACTTGGTCCACTTTCCTTGCGAGTCGATCATTCTTCCTTTTCATCCTGTGAAATCAAAAGACTAATTCAGTATTAAAATAATTGGTAAGAGATATTTTCTCCACCGGCATTTAAGCTGCTTCGGATAACTTACAATATTTCTACAGGTGTGGACCTCATTCGGAGTGTTAGGTTAAAAAGAAAATTAGCCAAACAATCAATCCATTCTAATAATATATACGATTATTAGAACAAATTTTATTTTTTTAAAAAATCACAACTTTTTTTTACTTATTTAGCAATTCGGAGCAGAAACGGAGCAAAGACTTAACAATCGAAAGTCCAAAAAATCGATCAAGCCTTTCTTGAGTTATAAATTGCGTAACTAAAACGTTGTTTTATACACCAGTATACATAGATAATCATTACGAACATCTTTGCTTCAAAGAAATGCAATAAATAATTAATAAATTTATAAATAAATAACTGAATGGACATACAACGTATGAATTTTATTTGAACTGGTTCTGATCTACATGAAATATACAGTGCCGGTCAAAAGTTTAGACTCACCCATAGATTTTGTAACATAAATAAGTAACAACATTTTATTTATTGGACAACGTAACAACTATAATTTTATTTTTAATTTATTTATAACTAGCTTTAATATCCCGGTTTCACCCACGGAATTTTGAAAACAATGAGAAAAGCCTTGGGTCCAGAAAAGTTCGTTAGGACAGAAATGAGATTTTTTTTTTTTTTACTCCAACGGTTGATTTCGTAAAAATCTTATGTAGAGCGAGATCATAACGATTTTTATAACAATAAAGAACATACCCAGAGATTGGCTGCTATGCAATTTTAATATGGACACCTGGTATGAAAGAACCACTAAGCGAAATTCGGAGAATTTAGGACAAACGGTATATATTTCTATAAAGAACAAACAAAAAACAAACTAACAGAATTTCATTTTTATTTATGGATCATTCTGACCAAAGTGGGCACTTTTTACGGCGTTTTTATTTTAAATTTTATGGTTACAAATAAACTTTTTTTTCGGTGTAATATTATTCCTTAGCCTATAAGAAGCAAGGAGTCGACGTGGAAGAACACCAATTCACGTTGAACTTTTTTTTTTTTTTTTTTTTTTTTTTTTTTTTTAAATTTATAATTATTAAGGACTGATGATGCTTTGAAGAAGTTGAGCACCAAAAGAAAGCTTGAATCCACGTCGCTATCTTCATTTCCCTGCAGCATTTTATTTACAATAAGACAGGGGAATGAATTTTTAAGGCTTATTTGATAACCGTTGAAAGGAAAAAAAAGATATCATAATGCTATTTGAAAAACGAAATCTGTGCTACAAAATCTTTTATCTCTCAAATATTAGAAAAGAAAAAAACTTGCCTGACCAAAACTATAGAGGACAGGGGAATGAAGACTATTAAATGTAACCTCTCAAGTTTGAGAACTTATTTGCTTCTGGAGAGCTTGGATTTGTACTGAGGTTAAGTTAACAGTTGGGGTTGCTTAGGGAAAAACCCCTTCCTGCTGACTATATATTTTTTACTAGTTTCCCGCCTGAAAGGTGTGGTGACAATTTAATTTTAAAAATTGACAGGGGAATGAAAGAAAACCTGTGGGACAACATATAAATTAGTTTTTTTCAATTCTAATCCTTTATCATCAAGGATTCGACTGCTTTTATGAAATTTTACAGTATTTTGAACAAATTGAACAGAAAAAAAAATTAAAAATTGACCTAGTATACGGACACAGAACTTTTACTTTGAGCAGAATCAGGCCTCGGGACATGACAGGGAAATGAATTTCGACCTTTTTCTGGTGTTTTTAAGTTACGTGTGTTATACAATTAAAATAATGTCGTTTGGGTTCTACCTTTACAACTCGCCTGGATTTACAAAATTGATGTCTTAGAGTCCTAAGTTTTTCTAAATCGCTATAAACGGCCTGGGACACAAAAGTGCCCTCTTACGTGAGAATGACCCTTATATACGTAGATTGTATTTCGAAACAATCATATAAGTTTTGAAATGTTATCTCTTGAGTTACAATTATTTTTTTAAACTTGAAGATTGTGAATTAAATACAACTGAGTCTAAACTTTTGACCGGTACTGTATAATAATAATAATAATAATAATAAAGGCTTAATAATAACGGCTTAGGTTCGATGCCGACACCAAAACTCGCTCCCTGCCCACCTCATCGACCGCTATCCAGGCTTGGATAGATCTCTCTTCACGCAATCCTCCCACCTCCGTCTCGGCCCACTCCTCAGACGTTTCTCTAAATGAAATATACAAAAACCCAAAAAATATCGAATAAAAATGTTTTACAATTAGGTAATCGTCTATGTAAGGATAGTCTTTGGTTAAAAGAACATGGAAAAATAATGCCCTCTCAAAGCATTCCGTTTTGTTTGTTACTTTAGCGCTGGTTTTCTCCTTTGGCGTGTCTTTTTTACTTGGTGTGTCCCATTGAAGGCCTTCCACTCCTCGCCTCTTTGTCCTGTTTGTCCTTTGTCTCCTCCACGTCCTTTCTTCTTCGGAATAGCATTTACATAACGAGCTAAATGCGTTCTACTTTATCATATTCCTCCAAGAGCTCTCTCCACGGTAATTGGGCTAACTCGTTTACAGTCAAGAGTTCATTTAATTGTTTCAATATTGAATAAAAAATTTTCAACGCATACATTTTTAGTTTAATCTTTAATCACCTTAGAGGCTATGTAAGAAAAATTCTTTTACACAGGTTCAACTAACCTGATTTTCAAGTTTGTTTCACCAAAGCAACTAGTTACTCAACTTTCCGGATTTAAAATCTTGACAAATATGATCAAATAGGGGTATCTTTTAACCCTGGAACACTACTCTGGGGTACTAATGTACCCCGCGATTTTGGTTGGATAGCTTGCCGCCAGAGCGTGCTAAAGACATAACCTCTCCAGTATTCTCTAGTCTTTGTCAACACTTGAAAATAAACAGGTTAATAGTTTTGTTTGATTAAAGAGTTGGTCGGAATCTGAGCTTTAGGGTGCACTGGTACCCCAGTGTAGTATTTTCGTAAGTTTTATTTATTAGATGCTTTTGGTGTTTAAATTTTACCTGTTTTGTTTCGGAATCATTTTTTTATGTGTTGCTACGTATTCTGGATGCTGCCGTGATAGGGCAATTCAATTAGATAAATAATTTAAAATGGAATATCAGTATAAAATTATAATAATGTAAAGTACTGTATATGTTCAAACCCGGTGGTCAGTTTTACCTAGAGGCGGCAAGTTACTGGGAATACCGCCTAAGTTATTGGGGCCATAAACGTATTGTTGGAGATTTAAAATAAGTAAAACTGAAGACCGACAATGCTGCTTACACTCGCCAAGGGAAATACCTAAAAAGATTGTTCGAAAACTTTGGGCCATAAACCCGGGTTTGACACCGGCAAAAGTACCGACGAAGAGCGCGAGAAATATAACATGGAGTAGAAATTTTAGGATAGCCAGCCAATCAGAAGAAGTCTGAAGAGAGTGAGAAAAAGAAGACTTACACATTAGATAGCGGACACACTGGAACAGTTGCGCTCTACGTACTACGTACAGTTACGCTCTAAAATCTGATTCCGATATCAATGCTATTCAAGAGAATCAGGTGCAAGGAAAAGAAGGCGCTGACCTTTCCACTTTACCAAATTTTCTAGTTAATTTATAGAGTATTTCTCGTCAAAGGATAATGGAGAATAAAATCTGATTCCGATATCAATGCTATTCAAGAGAATCAGGTCCATCTTCCAGTTTGTAAAGTCCTGGATTAAGAATCCTAATAGGTATAAGAGATGCCCAAATGCCAGAAAACATTCCCAATGATAAAACTTAAGGTAAAAGAAGTCACGTAAATGGCTCAAAAAGAACTACATCAGAGGATGAAGAACTGTGGCTTTAAATCGACAAGACTGGCTAAGAATTGCAGAGGTCTTATTGCTGTCTTAAACGAGTCTATGGAAATAGATTAGCAGTTATTGCATTTTTTGTCATTTATGGGTCTTTCTCACCAAAGTGGGCACTTTTACGACGTTTTTATTTTAAATTTTATGGTTATAAATAAATATTTTTGTCGTTGTAATACTATTCTTTTGGCTATCAGAAGAAGGGAGTCGACGAGGAAGAACACCAATTCACGTTAAACGTGTTATATAGATGACTAAAAAAAATTATGGAATGAATTACCAGAACTTTGGGATCAAAAGGATCGCAACAGTGTTTGAAAGATAGGATTGATGTTCTCTTAGAATACATTTCTTTTAATTAATGCCTCCATAATAAAATACATATGTGCATAATTTTTACATGGTAAATCGCTTTTTTGAAGAAAAAAAAAAATTCGATATTTTTCCGCAGTCTTTCATATTGTCGTTCAAGCGTTATGTTTTCTTTGCGCAACATAGTTATCTTTGTACACTTTTCCTTTGTTTTTATTCACCAGTTTCCTTCCATGTATGTATTAAGGAATGGATGGATCTATATTCTCACCAGCGATTGAACGAGGAGGAGATTTTGAATCATCAAATCAACTCCCTTTTAAATTGTTTTTTCTTAACAAATATACATTAGAATTCGTTCTCAATCGCTTCCGTTTCAAGTGAATTTCACTGGGAGTCACTTCAAAAACCCATTTTACTTTCTTTTTAATTGTCGCTTCATTTTATATTTTTTATTCTCTTTCTCAGAAGAATTGGATCATTTTCCTGTTTTGATATCGAAATCTTTCAAACACTTCCTCTCTTGACTTGTGTTTTATTGGGAGAATTTTTTTTTAACTATCTGAAAGAGTGATTTATGGGATAAATTTGTTCCAAAGGTTTTTTTTTTTTCATTTTTATTTTAATTTTAAATTTCTCATTTTTAATGGCATGATGATAATTTAAGAAAGTCACGCAGCAAAAGAAAGCTGTCGCTATCTTCCTTCTCCAGCAGTATTTGATTTACAGGAAGATAGGGGAATGAAGTTTTAAGGTTTATATGATAATCGTTGAAATGCTCGTAATACTACTTGCCAAAACCAAATCTGTGCTAGAAAATCATCTTTGAAAAATAAGAAAGAAAAATACAAATTCATCTTTGAAAAAATAAGAAAGAAAAAACTTTTCTGATCAAAACTATAGTAGAGGATAGGGGAATGAAAACTATTAAACATAACCTCTCAAGTTTGAGAACTGCTTTGTTTCTGGAGAGCTTGAATTTGTATTGAGATTTAGGTTTGATTAGATTAGGTTAACAGTTGGGTTTAATAGGGTAAAGATTCCCCTTCCTGCTGACTATATATTTTTTAATAATTTCTCGGGGGAAAAGTGTGGTGAGAATCTAATTTTAAAAATTGACCGGGGAATAAAAGAAAACCTCATAAAAAGTTAGTTTTTTTCAATTGTAATCCTTTATCATTAGGATTCGCTTTTATGAAATTTCACTGTATTTTGAACACATTGAATAGAGAAAAAATGTAAAAATTGACCTAGTAAACGGACACAGAACGCTTACATTGAGCAGAATCAGACCTCGGTACACGAATGGGGAATGAATTTCTGGTGTTTTTAAGGTACGTGTGTTATACATATAATTAAAATAAAGTCGTATGGTGTCTACCTTTGCAACTCGCCTGTACTTAGAAAATTGATGCCTTAGAGTTCTAAGCTTTTCTAAATCGCTGTAAACGGCGTGGGACACAAAAGTACCCTCTTGAGAATGACCCATCTGTTTTTTTACGAGGATACCAAGTGAATTGTAAATCCAAGTGAAGCGTGATTTTATTCGAGTAATTAATTTGAATTTAAAACAACACGATTTCAAATGTAATCTTTCATATATATTCCTATTCATATATATCATATAATTTCATAATCGATCAGTAAAAAGAAAAAAGTAATCTAAAAAATTGTTGGCCATTACTCTAGCACACCTTCTTATAAATATCATATATTTAATTGCTTAAATACTATTAGAGAAATTACAATTAGATGATTTAGAATACTTACAGCTGGTACGTACTAGTGAAGATGATCCGAAAAAAAGGTAATATAGTATGACTATAATAGCATCTTACCTGAAATAAAAAAAAAAAAAAGAATTAGATTTTTTTTCAAAAATAATAAAAATCTATAATTTTATGAAGTTAATTGGAACAGAACTGTTAAAGGACACTAAAGGGCACTGTGGGTTAGGAAGCCATAGAGTATCTACGAAGAGGATTGGGTTCATGGAATTTATTTTAAAAAAAAATTAATTTTTCAGTTACAGCACTATTCTTTAAGGTTTGTGATTTTTAATTAGGAAGGTTAGGATGCAGTGGGGATACACATTTATATTTATTAACGGCTAGCTAGCATCATTAAGTGAGGGATAAAGAGGAAAAATATTTCCAAAAAAGAGTTTAGTAAAGAATTAATGAGCTTCTTCCTTACACAATATTTGCAGTGAATTAAGATAAACGCATTTATTTCTAACCCTATCCGGAAATTATGATATGTTTTGTGTGCATGAATGTATTAATTTATTTATATTTATAACTATCTCAAAGTTATGTGTAAGTTATATTTGATAATATCATTTATGCTGCATATATATTATTATATGTCTGTTATTCTAATATTAAATATTGTTTTTTTACGAAAACTTACCTCACACTTAATAACAACTATTCTTGTTGCATTTCTATTTTTATAAAATTTATGGCTTATAATGTGTTATATTGTTCGGCTAACTCTATTTCTACAAAATTTATCCCCAAAGACGAATAAAATCATTACTCATTAAACAAAATTTGCAGTTGAAAGAAAACTGATTTTTTTTTTTTGGTCGGTACCCCTACCTGACCATGGGTGGCATATGGGGGGTTACTCTATTGGTGTAACCAACCTATTCTAACGGTGGGACGGTCGAGACTTTTATTCCGTAGGGCCTCCACGAAATTAAAGAAAACTGACTATGATTATGACATTGGATACACAAAGCCGGAAGTGAGGTTGATATTTTATTTTTGTAAATGGGAGTTGATGGAGATTTACTTTGCTCGCTTCCTACAAAATCACAATCCAACTCCCCTCACCTGATGGATTAAAACCGACGCTGAGATTGAGCTAACGCCCACGTTGAATTAAAACCAATGGAGCATCAGACACGAGAGTGGTTTTTACTTGGTTGCCAAACTCGCTTGGTCTCTACGTATCTAATTACTGAATATTAATAACGATGTGAGTATAGTTACACAATAATTATTTCGTATATATTTAATCATAATATGTATAATTATACATACAATAATATTTTCGTACTAAGGAAGGGTAGAAATATAATGATTTTTTTTTTTTTTTTCTAAGCTAATATAGGTCAAAAATATATGATTTGTATAGTCAAAAGTATAATTAAAACAGGAACCCTATTTTTCGATAAACCATCTATATCAGTGGTCACTAATTAAGTTTCATGAAGGTCCGTTTCAAAGTCTTGCCGAGCTTCCGCGGTCCATTCAGGGGAAAAATTAATAGTTTAACTACATTAATTTTAATCATTAATAAAATATTTGGGATAGTTATTATTCTGTTTCTATTTTGTATTTTTGTTTTAGGATTTTTTAAAGTTTTTTTTCGTAGATCGGTATGTCATGGCGGTCCGCACAAAACTAGCCGGCGGTCCGCCATTTGGTGACCACTGATCTATATTACATTGTTGATAAAATTTTGAAAACAACAATAGAAGTATAATCAGAACAGAAAATATTAACTTGAAAATGTAAAGGGGGAGGCAAAGGTAACCCCAGGAAACAGAACAACAGGTAAACTACTCTCATGTACATTTATATAAAACACATAAATAAAATTTAACAAGCTTAAATACTCATAAGTAATAAAGTCATAACTACACGAATTTGTATAAAGAAAGAATATAGCGTTTAGTAATATTTGAATTGCTGATTAAAAAATAACATTATATGTATATATATATATATATATATATATATATATATATATATATATATATATATATATATATATAAAACATATATAAATATATATATATATATTATATGTACAGGATGGAACTTAACATATACAACTGAGCGATCGAAAAAGGACCAGTTTTACATTAGGCACAGATGGCGTGGAATCGGATAGCAAGCAACACCAACGGACGGGTAGATATTAATATGTTAATGGCTATGTTAATTAGGACATAAACGTAAACAAAAGCCACTATCCTCCGACCATTACGTCTCTGCCTCACCGACCACAAATCACATCAGCCACGGCCATATTGTGCACATCTGTGTAATAGACCACTCCGGAATTATAGACTACCGCTTCATAGTCAAAGCGGATGTCTGTCGTGAGGGTGAATCGTAGAAACTATTTTAATGATCCTGATTTCAAATTTTATGTCATTAGCCGCAAAAAAAAAAAAAAAAGTGAAATATTGGCAAATTAAACTTTAATCATATTTTAATACTTATGTGGGTCAACGATATTTTGCTATGTATTGTGGATGCTGCCATGATAGGAAAAGTAAATTGAATTAATAATTTAATATCAAAATTTGTAAAGTACTGTATATGGGCAACCCGGTGGTTAGTTTTACCTGAAGGCGGGTAGGTCTTGGAAATACCCCTTGTAAGTATTGGGGCAATAAACCTTCTGTTAGAAATTCAAAATAAGCAAAGCTTAGGACCGACAATGCTGCCGACAAACACCTGGGGAAATACCTAAGAAGATTGCTAGAGAAATTTGTAGCCATAAACCCTGGTTTTGCCCCGGCAAAGAGGCCGCTGGGAAACACGTTTAATATAGAAAGGAAGGGAAATTTTAGGCAGCCAGCCAATTCAGACGAAGTCTGGAACCAACCAGCCAGCCAATCAGAAGAAGTCTGAAGAGAGTGGGGGAAAGAGGACTTATACGGTGAAGAAGGAGGCTCGGGGAGTTCGGGTGGAGAGTGAGTTCGGAGTCGGACAGAGGTCGGGGGAGTGTGCCAAGAGGGCGAGAGAGGAACGAGAAGGGCAGAGGTCCAGATAGGTGGGAGCGGCAGAGTCCAGATTTCCGAGACAGGCTGAGATAGGATGCTGTGCTGAGACTGAGAGAGCGTCAGAGATGGCAGAGACTGATCCAGCAGATAGGCCAGAGACAACACCAGAGAGTGCCCACCAAACAAGGTTAAGACATATACAGTACTAGTTGTAATATTGTGTGGTTAGTATTTATTAAAATAATGTTGAATTGCCAGTCAGCATCCATTAACTAATTTGTGCTAGTAAAATATGTTTATATGATATATTAAAGGGGGTATAAATAATTTACATTATTGGTCAATAAAATTACAGATATAGTTCAATTTAGATTTGTTTATTTATTATCATTTACCCTATGCCTCAGGTTTATTAGAATAAAATAGAATTGGTAAACAGGTCACCTTTGGAAAAGTATCCAATTTAAATTAAGGCGAATTAAGTACATTAATTACAATATCAATTAGATATATGCCGTTTCTGGTAACCCCCACCCGCCTTAGAAAAGCGAGAGACCAGAAACGTAGCAATTAAAATGGCATCCCTTGTGGGAACGTACTTACCAATTTGTTTATATTATTAGTTGACATTTCTTGTTAAATTATACGAAGTGGCATAAGGGAGAAAGTATGTAAGGTTTGATAATTCCTTTAATTTAACTACAAATTCTCTAGGATTTCTCTTTAAACATTTGCTCCGTTTTCTCGTGTTCTCTTGCCTTAGTGTTAACTTAGAGATGTGTGTGAAGGAGGCTGTCCTTATACTTCTTGTTATACGGTCTTATAATAAGTGGCTTGTTTTTTGTGTTATATTTAATCAGTGCTTGCGTTTAACCCTACCGCGGAGGTTTCAATAGATATTAAAGGGATAATATACGCGCACGACATTTTGATATGGCTTTGAGGGTAGAAAACGATAAACTACCACAGCCGAATACGGGGTTGGCTGAAGGAATAGCGATCCCACATCCAGAAGCAACTCAGCCACAGACCAGGGAGAAAACAGAAGAAAATGGCCTCAGCCCAGAAATGTTAATATGGCAGCTAATAAAAGAGATGCAGAAAAATCAAGAAGATAGACATAAAGAGCTAAAGGGAATAATAGAAGAGCACAATAAACACCTACAGGTAATAAATGACGCTCTACACACAACGAATCTGAAGCTGGAAGCGTCTGCAAAACGTTCTACTAAATCTGATAAGGAAATACAGAAACCACCCCTAGCTGAAAGTGAGGATATGAATAAGAGTGCAGAAGATGATGCCCATAAAACAGTGGAAAATTATATTAATGAACCCAATGCTACCAATTGTAAGGAAACTGGACCGAACGAGATTACTGCTCTGGAAAATGTGGAAATTATTAGTGACGAATCTCCGATGGAAGGAACAGTTCCTCATGCTCAATCAGAAAGTGGTGACATTGAGACTAATTCCGACGGGCAAGATAAGGTTTCTTTTAAAGTTGAAGATGAAACGAAGAATCTTCAAGAAGAAACCATTCAAGAGAATTTACCAATCCCTCAAGCTCAGGTGGAAACTCTTGAATCTTGCCAAGTACGCGAGGAAGTTGATATGACCCAAAAAAAGGTTGAAGATGGAGGGAAGGACCGACCCATGGCGATTGCTAACGAAGAGTACTATTTAGACCTCACAGAATTTGTAAAATTAATTAGTTCTTATAAGTCACTTCCAAGAGCAGATCACGTAAACCCGCTTGGTATGACTATAAAGCAATTCCCAGGAAATAAAGAGAATGACAATTATCGAGCCAGAACATATATATATCTTAAGGATTCGCCAACGGAGCCAATCACCTTCCTGTGTTTGCTTTTTGGCTTCTATATGAATTATTTGGTCTTGAACCATGTAAATAAGAAGCGCGTACGGTGTTATAATAAGACACGGTAGTCTTTATCCCAGTCCAGGGGATAAAAAGGGTTTCCATCTAGCGTCCCTTCCGTTGACGAGCTAATGGGTCCTGGCGAAGCCGTCGCCAACTTAACCCGTTCTGGATCAATGTAAATAATTTTTGTATATATAATTGTAAATATTTTTTGTAAATAGATAATGCTATTTTAATCTTAGGTAGATTTAGGTTCTTAACTAAACACAGTTCGTGATAAATCGTTATGCGGATCTCAGAATAAATACATTAGATTCAAATTAAGATAATAAAAATTGAAAATTATTTTACCAATTGAGATGTGATTGATTAATGCAAAATGAAATAAACGGTAAATTACCTATCTATGAGAAAATTAAAATGTTTAAGTTTGAATTTGTTTAAGCCACCTTTTCCACCGGAAAACCGGTGACAATCATTAATCTTAAATTTCCTTAATTTTCTAGTCGCTATGAGCAACCCCCAATAATAACAATTAAATAACTTGGATAAAATTTTGTATATCCTAATTGGATTATTGTCAGCAATTATTGTACTTTTTTATTTTGGAGTAGACAGAGGTCCTCCATCACCCCTGAAGTCGGGTTATTGTTTTAATTGTGTCTAGTAGGGAAAAACCCTCAATGTGTAGCAGCCGTAGCGCCTCCAGGTATCCCTAAGATTATTTTTGAGGAGATACTGAAATCTTCAAGTACGCCCAGAATACTGAGGCATCATTTTTATCGATCCATTTGTAAAAACTTTTATTATTAGATAATTGATAGGGCTCATAGTGTAATTGATCCGAACATCCGGATAGGAAAATTAAAAATCTTAAGTGGCCATAAATAGGAACTAGATTCGGTATCAGAGATAAAAATATTTTAAATAGAGGAAAAATTTATGGAATCGATTAAAATTTTAAAAACTTTTAATCATAATTAAGAACTGAAATTCATTTAATAGAATGTGCAAATACTTAATCCTTGATTGTGACATAAGAAAACCCAAGATGGTACCAGGACAACCGATTTGTGAAAGTAAGAGTTTCGCCGTTTTTTTTGTCAGCGTGCTATTAAGAAAGGAAATATAAATACCGAATAAGACGTTCTAATAATTAACCCTGAAAATAATTGAAAATAAACATTTATTTAAAATATAAAGATTCCAAACAAAAATGATTTTAAAACTAGAGTGGGAAAGAATCCCAAATAGTAGAATCCTCTTTGTTTTTGAAAAATGCTTGCCACACAATAAAATGATACTGTATAAACATTATGCTTCTTGTTTTTGTTGTTTGTGAATTAAGAAGTTTTTCAGGATGTGAAATAAAGACAGAAGAACTCTGATCGCTATGTAAGTTATCTAGTAATTGTCTATGAAAAATTTATATATGAAAAAAAAAATATCGAAAAGCTGCTAATTTGTAACTATTGTAATATGTTCTGCAACCATTCTGTAATTGTGAAATTTAGTTTTGAAGGTTGAGTCAAAATATTTTTAAATAGTAAACAAAAAACTTATATTGAGAATTGTTTTATTTTAGTTTTTGTTATGTAAATTGTAGCAATTGTAAATTTATTATCGTAGCTTGTTGTTTTACGAAAGGGTTTTGTTCATTTTTGTAATTATTTTATATGTTGTATCAAGTTGTTCAAGTGTTCAAGTAATGTTTTGTATGTTGTATGTTTTATATCATTTTGTTTTATTCGATGCTGAACAGTTAATTTGGTAGATAGGATTTTACTTTACGGATCTAAACTGATTATTAAAAATATTTTTAAAAGTATGTTAAAAGAAAAATCAATAAACATCCGTTTATTAATTTTTCTTTCCCTTGACACTAGGAGAATGCTATGTATTGTGGATGCTGCCATGATAGGAAAAGTAAATTGAATTAATAATTTAATATCAAAATTTGTAAAGTACTGTATATGGGCAACCCGGTGGTCAGTTTTACCTGAAGGCGGGTAGGTCTTGGAAATACCCCTTGTAAGTATTGGGGCAATAAACCTTCTGTTAGAAATTTAAAATAAGCAAAGCTTAGGACTGACAATGCTGCCGACAAACACCTAGGGAAATACCTAAGAAGATTGCTAGAGAAATTTGTAGCCATAAACCCTGGTTTTGCCCCGGCAAACAGGCCGCTGGGAAACACGTTTAATATAGAAAGGAAGGGAAATTTTAGGCAGCCAGCCAATTCAGACGAAGTCTGGAACCAACCAGCCAGCCAATCAGAAGAAGTCTGAAGAGAGTGGGGGAAAGAGGACTTATACGGTGAAGAAGGAGGCTCGGGGAGTTCGGGTGGAGAGTGAGTTCGGAGTCGGACAGAGGTCGGGGGAGTGTGCCAAGAGGGCGAGAGAGGAACGAGAAGGGCAGAGGACCAGATAGGTGGGAGCGGCAGAGTCCAGATTTCCGAGACAGGCTGAGATAGGATGCTGTGCTGAGACTGAGAGAGCGTCAGAGATGGCAGAGACTGATCCAGCAGATAGGCCAGAGACAACACCAGAGAGTGCCCACCAAACAAGGTTAAGACATATACAGTACTAGTTGTAATATTGTGTGGTTAGTATTTATTAAAATAATGTTGAATTGCCAGTCAGCATCCATTAACTAATTTGTGCTAGTAAAATATGTTTATATGATATATTAAAGGGGGTATAAATAATTTACATTATTGGTCAATAAAATTACAGATATAGTTCAATTTAGATTTGTTTATTTATTATCATTTACCCTATGCCTCAGGTTTATTAGAATAAAATAGAATTGGTAAACAGGTCACCTTTGGAAAAGTATCCAATTTAAATTAAGGCGAATTAAGTACATTAATTACAATATCAATTAGATATATGCCGTTTCTGGTAACCCCCACCCGCCTTAGAAAAGCGAGAGACCAGAAACGTAGCAATTTATTCAAAGAAAAATAACAATCGTTAATGCCACACCAATTATAACAACACCAATGTTAGAAAAAGGTTACAAAAATTATCATTTTGTAACACGCAAATAATCATATGACTTGAGCTTCACAATCAAGACTAAGACTGTCAATCGCTCCTTATATATAGTCGTAAGGAGATGGTCTAGTTCTACCACGTGGAATGGCGTGGATGGTGCACAAACATCCAAGTCAGGAGTTATGACAGTTCCCTCCAACTCTTAGTTCGTTCTAACAAAAGTTCTGGGACTATTAATGTTTACTTTTTTCGTTCCAACAAAAGTTCTGGGACTATTAATGTTTACTTTTTTCGTTTCAACAAAAGTTCTGGGACTTTTAAATGTTTACTTTTATCTTTTTTTTTCTTTTAACGTCACTTTATGTCACTAATCGGACGATGCTACAGTGGGAGTCCTTTTTTTCCTTGCGAATCCTATTTACATACTCTACTATTGTTTGTTTGTTTGTTTACACGTCACTTTATGCCACTAAGGCTAATCGGACGATGCTACAGTGGGAGTCCTAAATTTTGCCTATCCAGAAATAATTAGGATAGGGATCTTTAACGAGTGCCTGACCTCCATTTTAGACCCTATCCGAGGGACGACATGGCTAAGGATTTTTTACTCCCATTAAAAAATCCTAGGGCCACCGCTGGGCGCGAACCTGTGACCTTTAGTATTGTAGGTTGCTATGCTTTGCACAGTGTTTTTTGTTTAATGCTACAATAATAACATAAACAATTTTATTTAAAACTTCCTTACATCAGACTTCTATACACTACGAATTTATGTGGTAACTAGAAAAGGTTTTGAAATCGGAATTTCAGAGCTAATTAAAGCTTTTCTAACTAATGTGGTATTGTTGACATGTGAACAAAGAATTTTGGCATTTCCTCAAACTACTTCATTTATTGCTATATATATTCAAAGATCTAAATTTGTATGATATTAACATAAAAATTACAGCAATACCTTCCTTAAATCTTTAACACGACAAATGTTTTGTTTAAACTTGAAAAGAATTTTTTTTAACTCTATTTCTTCATTCTGTCTGTCTTAACTGAAAGACTATCAGTGACTTTGCTGTAATTATGAGATAATTTTGGAATGATAGGCATGGTGAAGATTTGTGCCCAGCGGCACCTCATCCTGTCGTTATTAGCACTCAGGCAGGGCCTTCCAGACTTGTATTGGTGTTATCGGGCAAGTGGGTATGCCAGTCCATAATGCTTGGGCGACCTTTGATAATTGTTGTAGAAGGCTAAAAAGAGGCTGTACAAGGTTATTCAAGCCACTAACCAAGTTGGTAAGTTGATCTGTTAATGTGTTGATATTAAGTGAGCTGTGCCTTTTATGAAAAGGATTTTAAAACGGAATTTTGACTTTAATTTTATAACTTTTCAAAATAATGTGAAAACGCTTTTTGTTTTCCCACGCATTTAGTATACGAATGGTTCATCAGTTGAGACTGTGATATTTAAAATAAATAGATAATATATAAGAGACAAAAAAAAGGGTTGAAAACGTATTTAAATATTAAATAAATAAATATTTAAATTTATTAAATATTTAAATAAATATTTAATAAATATTTAAATTTATTATCTAGTTTATAAAGAATTTTTTTCTTTTTTTAAATACACTAAGTATACTTTATTTCCGATTTACATTCACTCACTGTACCACTTTCATTAATTAATGTTCACCGTTTGTTTTGTCAACTTGTTGGATCATCCTTTAGTTACTTTTTATTTTCGATTGGGTAAAGAGATGTAGAATAATGACTTTTTTTTTTAAATACTCAGGAAAAGGGAACGATTGAAAACTATCACAAACCCGATTACTGTCTGGCTGCCGGGCGCAGGAACAAAATTAATCATTAATTAACACATCACCTAAGTACTAGAAATTGCGAGAGGAAGAAACTTCCTGCTATTTTATCTTCAATATAACTTCTTTCGATTCTAAAATCGGGGTCATTGTTCAATGATTAAGCATATAGGGCTACCAAACCATATAGCTTCCTTCATATTTATCTTTTAATCCAGAGGTGAATAGCAGGGTGTGCCTTTAAGATAGAAAGACTTATTTTTATTTAGTTTTTACGTATATATGTATTCCGTAACACTTACGTGGGTTTAAATAATTATTGTTTGTTTGTTTGTTTGTTATTGTTTAGGGGCGAAAAACTGCTGAGGTCATCAACGCCCATTGGTTTCTTTATTTATCCATCTTGGGGAAACTACCGACCCAAATCCCGCCGGACACCGACGAGAGCGGCACCCGGGCCGATGGGGGCCAGCCGGAGCAAAGGGGGCGCCCCGGTCCCACATGTTCTTGTTTGGTGGCTTTTCTTTTGACACGAGGCTCTGGTAGAGGATGTGGATAAAAACCATGTTGTCCACCTAACTTAATTACATTAGTACAATACACTAATGTTTACATATAATTGTGCATGGAAAAGTCCAAATCCTCCAAAGTCCTCGGAGCTAACATGCTCTATGAGACCTGAGACGTCCCCGATACCCCAGCCCAACCCCCAGCAGACCAGGAACCCACTCTCCCGGCCCACAGCTTGACGGATCGGCGGAGTCCTTTTTAGGGTTACTATTATTTATTATGTTGGTTTTTTTTAAATAAAAAAAAATAATAATAATAATAATACGTAATAAAAAAAAAAAAAAATAAAAAAAAAAAAATTATAAATAAATAGGTATGCAAATAGGAATATAGAATAAAACTTAGATGCTCGAAAATAACTTGCTTTTTTGGAGAAACTGAATGACCCTACTTATCATATCTTCGTCATTTTTTAGCGCTTTTGAGAGTTCCGGAGGTATATCGAGTTGTTGCAGTAATGATTTATAACGACGGCATTCCTCGAAGATGTGTTTAATTGTAAGACTATTTTTACATGTTTGACATTGTGGTGGTTCTTCCCTCGTTATAAGGTGGCTGTGGGTCAATCGAGAGTGTCCTATTCTGAGTCGAGTAATTGCGACCTCATCTCGGCGTTTATTACGGTTTGAGGTTGACCATGGCTTCACTGTTCGTTTAACATTTTTTAGTTTACTTGGTGGGCTTTCATCCCACATAGATTGCCATCTATCTTTAATGGTCGCCCTTAATGGTCGGGCCAGTTCTGAGGCTGTCAGAATAGCAGTTCCTCTTCCTGGGAGAGATAAAGCTTCACCGGCAGCCTTGTCGGCCATCTCGTTCCCGGTGATGCCCACATGCCCAGGAGCCCAGATGAAATGGACCGACTTTCCGATTCCCTCTAGCATTTTTCGATATTCGTGAATTCGTACTATCGTGGGGTGGTCTGCATACATATTATTTATACCACGAAGTGCGCCAATAGAATCGGATACGATTGCGATGTGTTCGATGTTTTGTTCTGTAACTGTCATTGTAAAGTATAGTGCGGATGCTATGGCGTTCAATTCGGCGGTGTAAATACTGCAAAGGTGGTGGAGCTTCTTTTTGTGAGTTGATGAAGATGTAACAAATGCGGATGCTGTTGCGATTTCTGATTTGGAGCCATCCGTGTAAATCACTATGTGGTTTGGGAGGGAGCGAAGTAGTTGTTGGAATTTGTCATGATATTCGGATGGGGCAGTACTATCTTTACGGAATTTGGATAGGTCTAGATACAGCTTCGGAGGTTGGTAGGTCCAAGGCGGAGTATTTACATCTGGAATGTTGACGGAAATGGTCTTTAATTCATTAACAATGGATGAAAATCTTTCTGCGACGGGTAGTGTTGCTTTTGGTTTTTGTTGAAACTTCCTTGAAAATTTTGGCTCGAAAAGATATTTATAGGTTGGATGTAGAGGCTGTAAATATATACGGGAGATGTAGTTTGTTGCTAAAGTTTGTCTTCTAAATACTAAGGGTGGAAGTCCGGATTCAACGCACAGGCTTAGGATAGGGCTGGTCCTGAAAGCACCTGTTGCGATTCGAATACCAGTATGGTGGACGGCATCGAGCTTTGATAGACATGAAAAACGAGCTGAGCCGTACACAAAACTCCCATAGTCCAGCTTCGAGCAGATAAGGGCCCTGTAAATTTTTAGCATTGTATATCTGTCAGCTCCCCAGGTTGTTCTACTAAGAACTTTCAGAATTTTCATTTTTTGTGTGCATTTTTCTTTGAGAAAGTTTATGTGACAATTCCAAGACAGTCTTCTATCGAATATGAGCCCTAAAAAACGATGGTTGTCGACAAAATGTAATGTTGTATCTCCTAGAGTAAGCTCCGGTGATATAAGCGTTCGTCTTCTGCGGCTGAAGTGTAAGCATTTTGTTTTTTCTGTGGAAAATTTAGGGCCAGACGATCGGGACCAACCACTCAATCGGTTTAACGCTTCTTGAAGCTTCCTTTTTATGTCTTCAATGTCGTTAGAACGGTATAGAATGGCCAGGTCGTCGACGTACAGCATTACTTTTATCCCCCTTGGCAAATTTTTTCCTAAGTCATTGATCGACAGGGCAAATAGAGTTGTGCTGAGCACAAATCCTTGTGGTACTCCATTCTTTTGCTCACTAATTTGGGATAGGGTGCCTCCAATCCGAACCCTGAACGTCCGGTGAGATAGAAATCGCTTTATAAATTTTAAAATATTGCCTGTGAAACCGAGATTTTGTAATTTTTTTAGGATATCATTTCTATTGGAGTGGTCAAATGCTTTGAGCATATCGAAAAAGATAGCTATTGCCTGTTGGTTTTGAATGAAAGTATACTGAATTTCTGTTTCTAGTTGGACGATGTGGTCAATCGTTGATCTACCTTTGCGGAAGCCGCATTGAAAATTTTGTAAGATGTGGTTTTTTTCCAGAGTCCACACTAGCCGTTTGTTGACCATGCGCTCCAATATCTTGCATAAACAACTGGTCAAAAATATTGGGCGGTAACTGGATGGTTGCCGTTTGTCCTTTCCGGTCTTCAGGATTGGGACGACTTCTGACTCTAGCCAGATTTTAGGGAACTCGCCTCTTTTCCAAACTTCATTATAAAAGTCGAGCAGCCAACTCAAACTATCATGCGGTAGGTGTTTGATCATCGCATAATGAATACCATCTGGGCCTGGTGAGGATCCTTTCAAATGCCTAAGTGTGAATTGGAGTTCCCACATGGAGAAAGGGCGATTATATTCTTTAATATGGCCTTCTGAGTCACCATTAAATGCATCTAAGCAGTGTGTCGGTTCAGAAAATGGTTGATTTGAGGGTGTATTAAATACTTGTGAGTAGTAATCGGCAAATATTCCAGAAACTGTGTCGGGGTCATCAGTAAGTTTTCCATCGTGTGATAAGGTGTATCGGGTGGTCGAGTAGTTTTTATAAACTTTTCTTATTTTGTCCCAGACTAAGCTTGCTGGTGTGGAAGAGTTTATTGTTTCAACAAAATGTTTCCAGGATTCTGATTTTATATAGTTAATGGTTAGTCGGCAGATGGCTCGTTGTTTTTTATATTCGATCAGATTTGATTGACATGGATTTTTTTTGAATTTTTTAAGAGCTCTACGACGGTTTCGAATTGCGATCCTGCATTGCTCGTTAAACCACGGCACGGAGGGTCTCTTAGGGGTGCCTTTGGTTTGAGGTATTGTTGATTTTGCCGCCTCCAATATAACGTCTAAGAAAATCTGGCATCCTTTTTCGATACTTAATTGAGATGGCAATGTTTCAGGTGGTCTAGCAAGAGCAGAGAAGAGTGCCCAGTCAGCTTTATCGAGAATCCATCGAGGCTTCTGGTTTATATGGTGGTTTATATTTTCAAATTTAAGACGGATGGGGAAGTGGTCGCTTCCGTAAAGTTCCGGCAGTACTGTCCAATCAATGAGGTTAAATAGCGAAGGACTGCACATAGCTAAGTCTATAGACGAGTAACTGCCAAAACTGTGACTTAAAAAAGTTGATTCACCTGTATTAAGAAGTAAAAGGTTCGAAATTTCAATAAAACTTTCTATTACTCTTCCTCGGGAATTTAAATCTGAAGACCCCCAAAGAGGGCTGTGTCCGTTCATATCACCGACAAGGAGGACCGGTTGGGGTAATTGGGAGTAAATATGGAGTAGATCTTCGGTTTGTATATGTGGGTCTTGTGGTAAGTAGATATTACAAAGTGTGAATGTAATGCCAACGTGTATGGTAATTGCTGTAACCTGGAGTGGTGTATCTATTTCTATTTCTTGTGAATAGACAGAGCTATTAACAGCGATAAGTACTCCTCTTGAGTCATGATCATCGGGGCCATCGGTCCTGTATATGTTAAAATTTTTTAGCGAGATATTGTCCCTAGCTTTAAGGTGGGTTTCTTGTATACAGATACATAACGGACTCTCATCTTGTATTAAAATTTTCAAGTCGTTAAAGTGGGTTTTTAATCCATTACAGTTCCATTGACTGAGAATCATTTTGGAAATTAAGTAAGAGAGTGTAAAAGGGATTAAGTTGTAGGAGTCCAAAATCTTTCATTTGATATGAGATAAAAAAATAAATAAATAAATAAAATAAAAAGTAAAAAAGAATAAAGCGTTTACGCATTAATGCCCACATACACATACTTACGAGTAACTGCAGAGACGTAAAAAAACAAACAAATAAGATAAGCATATGCACACATAACCCAGTATGCACATATATATAAGTATACTTACATATATTTGTACTTATAAACACAAACACACATTTAAATATATATACGAGGTTAGAAAAGAATATTCTTTTATACATATACCAGCAAGGAGGTAAAAGAATGAGTATAAAAGCAAACGTATGTATATAAAATAGTAAAACGGTAGTTGTAATGTTGTGTATCATGATAGTACTTTATTTTATATTTATTTACTCAATGGATATAATAAGTTTCTACGTTATTTTCTTCGTGCCTTTTTTGTTTGCTTTGGTTTTTACTTTAATAAAACCCTCCTCGTCAGCTGACTGGTGCACATCGTCAAGTGACATGTGCATATCTTGGGTGCCTAAAGAGGGAGTAGGCGGTCTGGATGAAGCAACAGTAGGTGGAGGTCCGTTGCTGTCGACGGTGGGAGTTGAAATGATAGGAGCCACGGCCGTGGAGGTAGTGGCGTGGGAGGGGATGGGAGGGGTGGGGATGGGAGCCTCGGGCGTGGCCGGCGGGGCTCGGGTCTGCGCCGAACTACTTCGGCTTCTCGTCGGAACTCTTCGTACCGACCGGGGCTCACGAGGTTGAGGGAGGTTGATTTTGTTACTTTTTATAGGTGTAACAAATTTATGATTATTATTATTATTATTATTATTATTATTACTTTCAATATTTTTATTTATATTTATATTTTCGCCAAAAATAAATGGGATGTCGACTTGTGTTCCGATTTCTTTTTTTTCTATTTTATTTGTCTCTTTTACGATGTTCGCGAATGATTTATTGAACATAGTGGGGTATCTTTCTTTGCATATTTTTCGGGCCTCCATTAAAGAGATCTTTTTTGCAATTTGAATAGATTTAATTTCTTTTTGCATTTGGAAGATAGGGCATGATCGGTCGAGCGCGTGATGGGGCCCATTACAATTAATACACTTCGGCTCGTTATTACATTTAGAGTTTTCCCCATGTCTAGGTTTTCCACATTGTATACAAATAGTTTGTTTTTTGCATTGCGCAGTGGGATGATAGAAACCTAAACAATTGAAGCACCTGAGGGGATTAGGTATTTATTGGTGGACTTCTATTGTTTGGTATCCAACTTTAATGGATTTAGGAACTGTTGGAGTGGGGAATGTGACAATATAACTATGTGTCTTTATTTCGTTACCATTTTTTTTAATTGTTATTCTCACAATATCTTTAATAACATTAATCATTTCTTTTTTGATTTCTTCGATTTCTAAATATTGAAAATCAAATACTTTTATTATACCCTTACTATAATTAAGGCTACTATGGGGTGTCACTTCAATGGGAAATTGCTCTCCGAAATTTTTAATTTTTAATAGGGAATCTGATTGAGTACCCTTAAAGGTCTCTATCAGTAAGGATCCGTCTTTTATTTTTTTAATGTTTTTTACTTCTCCTACGAGCCCAGTTATAAATTTATTTATAAAAAAAGGTGAAACCTTTTTAAAATCTTCCTCATCCGTTCTTTTCATTATAAGGAAGGTGGGTCTAATATTATTGTTTTCTCCAAAATTGATTTTATCGGGGGGGTTTTTAATTCGGCCCCGATCTTGTCTTCTTCTTTTAGCCACAGGGCTAGTTGCATCGTCTGGTTCATCCATTAGTCAGGAGACCAGGTTGGTTAATTAAATTAATTATAACAATCGAGAGATGAGAAAAATAAAATAAAATAATAATAGGAAAAAAATAAAAAATCAATAACTGCTATAAATAAAGAAAAGTATAAGAATAAATAAAATAAGACTTCGTAAAAGTATAGAAAAATGGTTAATTTAAAAGAAAATATACTGAAATAAAGTTAAAGACTTATCGTAGCAGCGCTGTGATCCTTCCTCTCAGGAGTCCAAGCTAATACTGAAATAATTATTATTATTATCATTATTATAATTATTACGTTAATGTGGCATTGTAAATTATTATATTCGAAGAAAAAAATAATTTAAAATGCCACACAAACGATATTAACTCAAATAATCAGCAAAGTTACAAAAAATATCAACTTATAATGGTACAGCAACACAAAAATAACCATATGATTCTAGCTTCACAGCAAGACTAACTCTCCAGTCCACCACTCCTTAAAATTAGACCGAATCAGAGCAGTCCAAAAGGTTTTCGACAAGTGTAGAAGAACCTCGAACAGTCACGAACATATACTAAAACAGTCTGTTCTAACAAGTCTAGAACTCTATTAACCCGGCGCTGGTCGCGCCCCTCCGTGGGACACCGTTGGTCGCGCATGAGCAAACTACTCACACCTCAATTTTTGGCTATTCTATTACTTTTCAGCAGTATTCTTCGTCATATTTTTGTTTCTTTTCATTTAGAATATGTTCATAATTAAATTATTAATCTATTTAAGGTGCTTTCATCAGTTTAATGCATTTCTTATAATTTATTTATAGGAGGGGAATGAATAGAAGAGAGTAAACAAGAATAAAATTCTTTATCAACACGGATGGTCGCGCTGTGAGCATTTTGCTCACGCTCCCGTTTTTTCGAACAAAACGTTTTATTGGGGCTTAACACGGCAATTTTTTTTTTTTTAAAACAACTTCCTAAAGTGAGTTAATGTATAAATAGAAAAAATATCAGAATTAAAGAAAAAGAAATAAGCGAAATACACAAGATTTTCGGCAAGTTTGAGCAAAATGCTCACAACGCGACCAACGCCGGGTTAAATCGTATGTTTGGTGTGTTGTTGCTTTTTTTCACGTTACTATAGTTTCATCATCACGCATAATATTGAATTAATTTATTAAATTCATTCCAGGCTAAAAGGCAAAGTATAGCCGACGCGGAGTCGCGAAATTACTCTTTCACGCCAGGATAACTTTAGGCCCCTTATAAAGGGTCGTAATAAATCACTGTTTAAGAGAAAAGAACAAAATAATAAAAAAAATGTAAGAGAAGGGTCACTGAATTATGAGATAAGTTTGTTTAAAAGAAATTTCAAAGTGAAATAACGTAACCTATTACCACGGGGGCCAATCAAAATTAAATATCCGCGCCCCTTTCGTGAAGGTTGAGGGGCCCATCTTATAAATCCGGCTTCAATTCATCGCTGCCTCTTATTGCTCGTTCTCCCTCCATCCAGTCAAATGGGGACCGCATTCCGTCTAGGGTTGTCCCAGGAATTCCTCCTTTTGTCGAGAAATTATAAGAATTTCATATGCTCCCCTAGGCTACGTGACATAGGCCTATATCGAGAAGGGTGAGGGGCATTGTGATGGATATCTTGTCTGGATAGAATATTCGGCTCACATGTGCTTGATGACTTCAAGGTATATAGGAGCATGTCATTTAATATTTCCTCTTCGTAAAAATTTCTGATATATTAAGTGGTAATTATATTGTAATAAGATTTTATATTTAATTTACCGGTGAGCAGTCTTTTGTCTAGCTGGTGTTAGGATGTTTGATCACAGCATAATCCTATGCTTAGTAGAATATTTGTTTCCTGACCTTCATTTTTTTCTTAAAATCTCGTGCCCAGGGAGCCTTTTCCTCATCATAGGAAATATTAATAGATCTAATATGGATATCCATCGGTGACAATGCCTATTCTTAACACACACACAAAAACAAGATATTTTATGTAACGAGCTCCTCTAGAATTCAAAAACTTCCAGAGCCATCCATCGCTTTGCTTGAACGCTGACGAGCAATGTACAAGGATTGATATCTGCAAAAAGTTAACCGAAATCTTAAGTTACTTTATAAAACTTTATTATATTACAAAATAAGGTATATCTGACTTCTTAGTTTTACCAAGGGGGGGGGGGGGGGGGCTCTACGAACCACTAGGTTTATCAAGGGTTATCAGATATCTTAGGTTTACCAAAGGGGGGAAGAACCCATAGCTTTTTTTATTCAATATATATTTTTTTAAATTGATTACATGAAATTACAATATGTATATGTTTATAAAGCTGAGGATTAAAACAAAAAAAAAAAAAAAAAAAAATGGATAGAGGAAAATGAATGTCCCTAGATGATTAGAAATGTCATTTCAATGTTTTCTAAAACTCATCATTCATCATATATAAGATATATAACTAATTAACACTAAAAAAATACATTAAAGAGCAAAATAATAATTGTTTTAATTTATTGTCAATGTTTTTATTGCCTTATTATAGGTTAATAATTTTAAATTATATTCGCGACCCCACAAGTTGTTTTTTTCATTCAATTATTTTTTCTTTATATAAAATTTTACCTTAATCTCCAATGTTTTTCTGACAATGAACGATTTTTTTCAAATTTTGTATTTATTAATTGAAGCGTGGAAGTGCATAAGGGTCTATGTGCCAAAACAATTCTTAAGAAATGGGTATAAGTAATTTTTTGTTGTTAGAAAAGAGTTCATTGGACGTATGAAAGATGGGTGAAGGCACTGAACGTACTTCACCCTAAAGGGTATGTCACATCATTTCTGTAAAAATTTCTTAAAGCACTTATACCCTTATGCATTTCCACGCTTCAATTTAGATGCAAAGCAGGGTGGGAAATATCAATGGGTAAATATATATAAGTAGGTATGTACGTAGTAAACAAAATATTACGAAGAGACATATAAAAATTTAACCCGCCGTTGGTCGCGTTGTGAGCATTTTGCTCACACTTGCCGAAAATCATGTGTATTTCGCTTATTTCTTTTTATTTAATTCTGAAATTTTTTCTATTTGTCATTTATACATTAACTCACTTTAGGAAGTTGTTTTAGAAAAAAACAATTGCCGCGCTAAGCCCCTATAAATCATTTTGTTTGAAAAAACGGGAGCGTGAGCAAATTGCTCACAGCGCGACCATCCGTGACACAGAACTGAGCCACCGTGCGGGCCACTCCGAGACCTGCACGGACTTCCATCTCCGCAGTAATTAGCCCAAATCTTGTCAGTAGACGTTTTTCTTTCTTAGATGAAATATTGTAGCTGTTCCGTTTGGTAGTTTAGTTCGGAAAATGAGTGGAACAAGGCGTCCTGCGAAGATATTACGGCTTTTGAAGGATAATCCGGAAGAAAAAATGAAAGTAAGTATTTTCGTCTCTTCTCTTAGGTTTTTTTAGTAAAAGGTTAGATTAGTTTTTATATTTTTGAGGGTATTTCGTTTTTAGATCGTTATTCCTGGCTTCTTGAAATTCAGCAAAGTGGTAATACTGGAGGTCAAATCTCCAGTCTTCCTCTCGAAAAATCCGTCGACTTGCCAGAACTAGTGCCGGAATTCGAGTATCAACGTACCAAATTTATGCAAATTTTTTATATTTTCATAATTTTTTTTTCTTTTAAACTAAAAATTTCTTATTTTTCTTTTTGTGATTTTGAGTAATGAATGCTACTGCAATTTTCTTACAATATCTACTTCTTTTTTTAAACTAAAAATAGTGTTAATAAAGACTTTTATTCTTGTTTATTCTCTTCTATTCATTCCACTCCTATAAATAAATTATAATAAATGCATTAAACTGATGAAACACCTTAAACATATTAATAATTAATTGATAAAGATATTCTGACTTAAAAGAAACAAAAATATTGCGAGGAATGCTGCCGAAAAATAATAGAATAGCCAAAAACTGAGGTGTGAGTAATCTGCTCATGCGCGACCAACGGTGTCCCACGGAGGTACGCGACCAGCGCCGGGTTAAAAATCACTAAAAAATATTCCTAATCCTACATGCAACCTTATTATACCTTTAGGGCTTAAGTAACGCAAAGAACACGTGTGTACCCGATCACCCAATTAGTAATCAGAAAACTCCGGAGGAATATAACAGAAATAACTATGATAAGTAACACTGTTAAAATAATAATAGCAGAACAAATTAAAAATAAATCTGTATATATGCAAATATTTAACTTAATAAAGGGGTTACGAAAGAAATATGGTATAGTCAAAATATAAGATGATTAAAAAATTATCAATTTTTTTATTTTTTATAATAATGAAGTTCTAAATGAAACAAAGCACGAAAATCACAAATTACGAACGACCCTTTGTAATGTGAAATAAATATTATTTCCATTAGGAATATTCTTGTAGCATGTGATAAATTGTGGTTGTATAATGCGGGTACTGTAGAACTCAGCGCCGTTTTAAGCCAGCTGTATTGGTAGCTATCCAACGTAATAGGTACCGGATATAGCCTTTTCAACGCTTTAATTTTTTATCTCTCGATTCATTCCAAACATCCGTTCGAATTGAATATGTTACAAAACGGTTATGTTGTAATGTTACGGTTCTGACATTGTTAACGAAATATTTGGTGCCCTAAGCAATTGGATATGCCTTAAAGAGTTGTTTCGGTTCGATCAAGACGTTCAACGACTATATCTAAGGAGTTTAGCATAAGCTCTTAAAGACAGACTTTAAGTGGTTTCCTCACGCACACTTAACCCATCATTCCCGCTTATTAAAATGAACCACTTATTAGCTTATTACTTCTCCGCCTAAGCCCAGACTCAGCACTAATTAGGAACGAATTATTTACAAGGCTGTAGACTGTGAAAATTTAAGCAGCCCGGCACCGTTAATAAGTTCTTCAAAGCCTCGACAATGAAGTCCGACCTACTTCGCTCCCGCTCGTTCATGCCATGACACTCGAGAGCTCTGAATTATAAGTACGGATTCCATCAGTTAGGATGAATAAGAGACCATCCGTGGAATAGGGAATAACCCAAACTTTTAACCCCCTTGAATATTTAACTGTAGTGAAGTACGAATAAGCATGCCCTATCTACCTTAAACGCATTAAAGACAAGATGTTTTAAATACGAGTCGACAATCATTGCTACTATTTTAATAAAATCTAATAATAATGCAGAATTCTAATAGATTGTAAAATTATACAATTTAGGGGACATATACAAATGCGATTCATCAAGGTATTAAATAATTTGTATATAATTAAGTATATCCGCTTTTTTGCTTTATTTTCCATCACTGATATACGCACACCGATAGTTAATATGCTTATAATTATTACTAATTATCTGGAAAAGTGATTGTATCATTTATAAATGATCACGTTCCAAACTAATCCTTGGCTAATCCGTCCTTCAGATAAGACGTGAAACGGAGGCCCCGAGCCTGTATGATGTCAGGTACTCGTTAAAGATCCCTATTCTAAGTATACAGGAATTGGCAAAATTTAGGACTCCCACTGTAGCATCCTCCGATTATTCATAGTAGCATTAAGTCTCGTTACATAATTAAACAACTATTTTCATGTATATATTTCATATCTATTGGGATTCCTTCTTGACAAAAGAAATATTTATCAATAATAATTATTTCTTTAAAAGAGTAATGCTATAAATAAAATTACTTTATCCATAGATATCAAATGATAATAAAGAAGTTTCTTCAAAGCAAATAAGTAAGACAAGATGGTGACCCAATTCTTTTATTACTAAAGCAATAAATTTAATTCCTTTAAGGTATAGCCATTAGTGACTGTATGTCCCTAAGGGGAATAAAACCACGTATTTTATTAGGAACAATCATTAAAGATCCTTTCTACTATAAGTAGCCTTAAAAAAAAAAAAAAAAATAAAAAAAAAAAAAAAATCGATCAACTTAATATTGATCAAATTTAATCGTGAATAGACTTTCAATTGCACACATAAACTCCTTGCTTATCCAAACCTAACCTGTTTTCAGCCACTTTCTTCTCTATCCCTGAAAAGGTTTTTATTCAAATCTAAATTTTAATAATATAAGTATAATACACCTAATATAAGCATAATACGTAATAATAATATTAGTATAATACACCTAAGTACAGTCAAAATCGTTTATAACGAACTTCAAGGGACTGGAGGTTTTTGTACGTTATAGCCGATGTTCTCTTTAAGCGGTATTATCGGTTATAACGAACAGTTCGCTGTAAACTGGTCCCCATAGTCACTTCGTCTTAATTTTGGGTCTGTTAAATATTGAGCATTATCGATACATATTTTCATTTTACGTAATTTAAGTACATAATTAATCTTACGTCAATTTAAGTGCATGATAACTAATAACAATTAAAGTACACGATAAGGTACTAAATAAACAATATTCATAATGCAAAATCTTGGTATTCTGAAAATACAGACATTTAACGTTTTGTAAAAAATTAAGTTAAATTAAAAAATATATAATGCAAAAAGGGTAAAATACATATTATCATATCCAAAATTACAAATAAATGAGTAGGTTAAATAAAAAAATCTGCCTGTCGCCTTCCTCGTAGTTCGGCTAAAAAAAAAAATCATTTGAAGTGGAGACAACCGAGATACCGAGAGTTAAACGAGATGTTTTTAATTCACCGACAATGGTACTCGCGGAATCGACTCGGCAAACTATCCCAAACTGTTCTTCAATCGTACATATACTGTTGTCATGGCATGTTTCCGTGTATAAATACAAGAGAGAACTGAATTGAGACACTGTTGAGTGCATTGATGTAAAGCAAACAAAACTATTTTTCTTCATTTCGTAGAACTTCATCTTGAAATGTACGCTGTAAGCGACATTTTAACTGCTACTGTTCCAAGAAAATGTTCGCTCTAACCGACCTGTAAACTATAACCGATGTCCGTTGTAAGCAATATTAATGCTTTTCTCTGTATGTTATTTCATGGGGCCGATTATTTTGTTTGTTATATCCGATTGTACGTTATAGCCGGTGTCGTTATAAACGATTTTGACTGTATATTATAAGTTGAATGCTTCCCCAATGGGTAGATTCTCTTTATGCTTGTTAGCAATTATTTTTTCTTTGGTTAACCCGGGAAAGGTAGCGTTCGCCTTAGCGACGAAGAGACCGCACATTTCTGTTAATTACAGATGTCCCCCAATCCTAACTAACCCACCTTCCGGGAGTTCTATCTCCACTAAGTACTAGAAAAGATCCTGTAGGAAGAAGGTCGGTCGATTAAGTTAAGTCAATCATTTAAACTATTTTTCTGAAGTGACGACGTCGGCAAGACGAAGCGCTACCTCATATATAACTTTGTGTCAGTCTTGGAAACGAAGTAGTACCTAATGTTCGTCTTGAAAGCTAATTGTATCTGTAGGTGTAATATTTATGGACTGTTTGGACCTCGAGAAATGTGTCAATTTTGTCCTTGGCAGAAGAGAAGAATTGTATTTGTGGAAAGTGCATTTGTGGAGAGCATAGGGTCAAGTTATGTCCAGATTGTAAAACCAGGCTGCGACTTATATTTTATCAATAATTAATGAGAAAATTTATTAACTATAAGTCCAAAGTAAATTTTCCTATTATTTGTAACTCATTGTTCCTGTTTATTTGGTAGTGTAGTCTATTCCTATTGATATGTCTTCGTAGTTTATTTATTCTATTTACTGTTTCATTATTTCTTTGGCATTTATGCTTTTGTGACATTTTCTTTTGGGTTTTTTAGGAAGTAATTATATTTTCCAATAATCAGACGTTAAAAATCAAAGTGTTTTGCATTCTTAGTTACTTAATGACAAATGGCATAAAAATTGTAAATGTAAATAAGGTCTGTTTTAAAGTACTATAAATACTGCATTTAAACAATAATAATAAGGTCACTTCGTCTCATAGCGCTACCTAAATCAACCCTTCGATTAACGCTACCTTTCCCGGGTTAATAATAAATTAATGCATGTATTTATTACCAATACATTAAAACATTTCAATATATTGAAATATATTACTGTAGCATCACCCGATTAGCCTTAGTGGCGTAAAATGACATTGATTAAACTAACAACATTCCTACCTGGTTGGGTCGGAAACATTGTTAGTATCTCCTACCTATTTATCTGCAGTAGCAGTAGGTATGGTAAGATGTATGTTAGAACTTCTCGTGTGGCTGATGTAAGTGTTAATTACTTGACTGTTGACGTATACACAGGCCGGCTTAGTTGCATTAGTTTTAGTAGTTTTGTATATGTACAGCATAGTTGTAAAAGGAAGTTATTTATTTATTATCCTTTTGCGGAAGTATTAGTTAATAGATTTTTAGTTTCAAGGGTAGTATATTTGATTTAAGTAATTTCATTTGTTCACTTTTATTTTATGGTTTACATTTTTGATTGAGAGACGTATTTATTCGTTATTTACTTTTGAATTTCATTTATTTTTAAATAAGTAATTAGTGTAGAGTACATTAACTTTAACCATTATTTTGACGTCAGTTACGCCAAAGAGCTAACTTGTTAATGAAAATTTTAAGTGCTAACTGTAAATATAAACAAGAACCAACTCATGTCCTGACAATTCTTGTTAGGAACATATCTCAATAGATTGTCCTAGATTTCAAATAGGAATATCTGTATCTTAATATGACAGAATATTATGTTACTTTGCTTTAAATAAATAATTAAATACGCATTAAGTCGCAAGATTTTAAGGGTAAAAATAAATTCACTCAATACATGGTCACTGCAATGAGAAAAAATTGCATGATCTACTAAAAGAAATCAAACAACAAAAAAAAAGTTAATATATATATATATAAATATTTTTAAGAAAAATCTAATTACATAGTTAAATATAACGCAAGATGCAACAGATGAATAAATTTTAATAGTAGACACTTAAAAAACTAAATATATATTTAATTATTTAGTGGCTTAAACCGTCGTCTATGTCCCCCATTTCTTAACTAGGAAAATGAATAAAATATAGCTGATTTTTTAAACTAAAAGACTCCTTCTTGTATTGAACTATTGTGAGAAACAGAGAATTTCATTGATTGCACGCGAATAGCATTCCACTTTCATAGTGATAGGAGCCCCAGGCTTGATTAAATTTTGTATCCTTCGAAGCATTAGAGTCACTACAGCGTATGCATACTCTCTCTAAGAGCATAGCGGCTATATATACTTATATATCATTTACTTAAAAGCAAATGAATTTCAAAAATGAGCTTTGAAAAAATAGAACAGTAATGGTGGATATCAATTATCATTATTAGAATATTGATCAAATACGTATTATATTATTTTTAAAACCTTCATACTTAAGGGAGATTTTATTATAATAATATTATGGTAGACATTTATACTACGTTATTTATCAGTGCATTGCTTTATTATTAATAGGGTTTAAAAGATATGTCAAGATTTTTTTTTTTTGAGAATTTTTTTTATTATTATAAATTATTTTATACATAAACGTGCATTGAAGGTATATGTTCGTTTTGTGTTCAGTGAATACAAAGGGTATCCCAATAAAACAGCTAATATTTAAATATCTCAAAAAGGAAAAGTTTTAGCATAAAATGTATGAAGAGCAAACATGTAGGACCGACCAGTGGGCCTGTTCTATAAATAGAAAACCCTATTTCTAAAGAGGAATGACCGTCAAGGGTAGGCAGGCCCTTCAAAGTTTGAAGTTCTCTTTAGACCTATTACATTTATTTTGCCTTTGAATAGGATCTGGAAAAAAAAAAAAAAAAAATGAAACACTTTGAAGTTCGTTTTTTCGATAGATTACAAAATGTGGTTTTGATTAGTCGAGGACATTTTCCAACTCCTACAGTGGCAAAACTTCGTCTTTCCTACAATAATATAAAATATACGTAAATGTGGGCAATGAACATAGCTGGAAAGAATATTAAAATTCAAGATATTTATCCAGTCTAAATGCAAAGGAAGGTAGGTAGATAATCATTACCATAGCAACAGATAGAGATAAACAAATGTCCATAGGCTAATAGTTTGAGCTAACAATTGAAGCGTGAAAATGTATAAGGATCTAAGTGCCATAAAAATGAAACAAAGTTTTTTTTTTGCCAATTGTTATATGTGCCAAAGCCATTCTTCAGAATTGGGTATAAGCAATGTTTTTTTGTTAGAAAAGAATTCATCAAATGTATGAAAGATGGCATGGGTTTAACACTGAACGTAGTCCACCCCATAAGTCACATCATTTCTGTAAAAATTTCCTAAGGCACTAATAACCTTATGCATTTCCACGCTTCAACTATAAAAGGTAGGTGGATCATTAGGTAAATACTTTACACCTTTAATATATTGTAACACTGAATTAGGTAAAATAGTTTTATTTTACAATATCTGACCAACAATAAAAACTAAAATAATTAACAAGGTCATAATAAGTATCAACTTGTAACGATGCAGTAACACAAAAATAATCATTTTATTCGAGCTTCAGAGCAAGATTAACTCCCCAGTACATTGCTCCTTATACTTAGTCTGAACTAGAACGATCTAGAAGGTTCCCGGCAAGCTTAGAAGATTCTCGAACGGTCACGAACATGGACTAGGAAAATTGGTTACTGTTATCATATGTTTTGCGTTCCACGTTAAATTATGATGCGGATAGGGCTGTTCAAAGATCGAGATTCTCTTTTGAACAATTACCTTTATGTTGTTTTTGGACAGGGCCTAAAAACCAAGGAAACTTATTTTCGATACACCACCACCTGAACTTTCTATTAGAATTCAAATATTGTAAAGATAACGTTTTTTTTTTTTTTTTATTTCGGACTTTTACAACCTTCGGTCATATGCCGAGACCCAAAACATTTTGTTTCCAATATTCTCTATCTTCCCAATCTCCCTCTGCCAAGCCTCTTGCTGCCATCACCTCTTCAACTCCTTGCAGCCATGTTTTCCTTGGGCGGCCTCTTTTCCTTCTCTCTTCCGTTACAAAATCCAACATCATTTTTGGCCATCTCTCGGGGCCCATTCTTCTTACATGACCATACCACTGCAGCTGCTTGGTCCCAATTTTGTGGATTATCGTTTCCGCTTTAACGATATCTCTTATAGCCGAGTTTTTCACTCGCTCAATTCTTGCGATGCGACAGCTTCTTCTCCAAAAGTCCATTTCTAGAGCCTGTAACCTTTTTGCCTCTCTTGCTCCAACTACCCACATCTCCGAACCATAAAGGGTTACACCTTCAAGAAACGAGTGAAAAATCCTCTTTTTTGTTTCCAGCGAAACACTTGGGCTCCACAGTACGGAGTTCATCATGCCGATAACCTTTTTTCCTTTTGTAATCTTTTCCTTTATATCGGTCTCAAGCGTTCCATTGCTATCTATGTGTACTCCCAAATACTTGAAGAGAGCACATCCGATCCAGTGACCAATTTTCTAATTGAAGCGAAGACGTCGAAGCGTTGAAGGCCATGTATTCCGTCTTTTCTTTGCTGATCTCTAGACCCCATTTAGAGTATTCCTCTTCTAGCTTCCTAAGCATATAACTGAGATCATCTTCCTCAGAGGCTATCACCACTTCATCGTCAGCAAAGTTCAGACTATATAACGTTTTTTTTATTATTTTATTATATACCCCGACATTTTCTTTTCCACTCTTTCAAAGCTTCCTCTAAAAACAAGTTGAAAAGGGTAGGAGATAAACTACATCCTTGTCTTAGGCCTTTGGTGATGGGGAAGCTATCTGTCAAACGGTTTCCTATTTTGACCTTTTATTCCTATTTATGATAAATTTTTTTAAAATTTTATTTGCAGAGTAATCTGCTAAATATAAATCCAATTTTACTATTAACCCTTTAACGCCTGTAGACTGATATATCAGTTCCGCCCGCTTCAGCGTTAGAAGACTGAAACTGGGGACCTTATTTTAATTGATTTCTAAACTCTTTCCATTTCACTATTGCACTCGGATAAAACCCCCAGTAGTCAGCACCTTGAGAGATGTTTTTGTGGCTTCTTTTTGAACAAAAATTGAAATTATTTTTCGCTTTCGGATTTATCGAATTATTATTTAGGAATGAACAACATTCATAAATCCTATGTAACAACACGTGAAAAAAATAAATATATTAAGTATATAATTTAAAAATACCGGGCGTAGGAGTGATGAACCTTCCCCGTGTATCTCATCGAGAATCGTGGTGTGGTTTTCCAGGATGTCAGTAACCGCCCGGAGGTTTGGTTCAGGGACGGTATGCTTCAGGGAAAGAAATATAGGTCCTCGGGGCCTGCTGACTCTGAGCTACCATAATCCTTGGACCTAGACCAGTTTGTCACTGTCCTTGAACCCGAGAGAGCTGACGCCATCGGTGGGAAAGACACTGCCAAATTGGCCCCAATGGGATTGGTTATGGAGATATGGGCAGTTTGCCGCTGTACCATGGTGACCATGGCTTTCAGCAACGTGAGGTTTGGGCTACCCCATCCAGGCTGTCTGTACTCCCGCAAGCAAAACAAATGTCTGTAAGAAGACCACACTGCGCGGCCAAAGGTCTCATTAGGCCTAATGCGCCAACCGAAAAAAAAAAAAAAAAATATAATTTAAAAATGTTATAGAATAAACAGATATATAACACATTTAATATAACATTTCTACAAATCATATGTAAGTATGCCTACTTAGGTACGCTCGTACACGTATTTTTTAATTTCATGAATATTAGAGGAACATGGTGAGCAGACGAAATAGTCATCATTTTCTTATTCATATTTAGGACGAGTGCAGGAAATTTGAGAATTTTTACGTAATTGGCATTCGCGTTTCTCCAACCCTGTTTCCAGCCCGTCCGGCATTTCCCAGTGAAGAGGTTTATGGTTTTCTCAAAAATTTCCGAGGGTTGTAAACTAATTGAAATGGTGTTCTTTTCGGGTTTTTCCAAATTAATTTTAAATGCACCTTATTCCTTAGTCAAATAGGGTGAATTCCTTCACAGCAGTCACAGCAACAGGCACAGCAGCCGGTCTAAGGTCTCAGGCCAGAGGGCCCGCAATACACTCGCACTGCTCAGACGCTATAGGGTGAACTGTTTTTTAAGTTAGACATGTACTTTAAATTTCGGTCTCACAGTTTGAGGTCTAAGAAGAAGATCTTTAAAGGACAAAACAACCCATTTTTCAGTTAAATAATAGTAAAAACGCCTACGTTTCGTTTAAAAATCGTATGAACATAACTAGAACTACGTTCTGGGAGTTCCGGCTGCTCATTTCCAAACATTTTTTCAGTACGATTTTACTGTATTTAGCTCATGAAGCGCGTTCTTTCAACGAAGTATTATTACACGGTTCAGAATGAAAACAGAAACGGTGAAACAATTCCTCGTTTGAGAACCCCCTGAGGGGAACATAAGTAACTTCATCCCCTCATTATAACGGAACATGAAGCTGCTCTTTGCAGAGGTAGGAAGGATTTAATATTAAACTTTTAGCCGGCTGAGACGGCACACACATCGACGTGTTGATAAGCGATCCGGGGAAACGTGTACCCGGGAGTTGGCAACTACAGTAATTATTGTTGGGCGTTTGTTCCCGTTTGCCAACTTCCAACAAACTGATTACAAGTCCTCTTGAAATAACTCCATTCAACTCCTATTTAATCCTCAGGTTATTTTCAATTTGAAAATATTTAAAATGATTCGAGCTAATTTTCCAATGCTTACCTTGAACGACTAAGTGTTATTCTCATTAGATCATTTTTATGATGATAAAACATATCTGATATAAATAATATTACTAATTATTACTATAGTATTATTAATATAATATATGAATGAAAAAAAGTGGCTCTAAGAGAAAAGTGTCGAAACTCTCATCTAATTCCCTCTAATCTGTTTAATACATTCTTCTCGAACTTGCTTTGACTTTTATTATGATATATTGTTATCTATCTTATTCTATAATCTATAATCACTATATTATAAATCATATTGCGACACTTGTGTGGGTTAACAATTGTTATTCATAAAGATTAAAAAATTAATGAAAATTACAATTTTCAATGCCTAACAAATCATAACAAGACAAATATTTGAACAGTTTGCAAAATTTATCACTTTGTAACACATAGATAACCATATGACTTGAGCTTCTCTTTAACAAAGACTACCTGACCAGTCAATCGCTCGTTATATATAGTCGAAAGGAGAATGGTCTAGAACTCCGTGGAACGGCGTGGATGGTACTCGAACATCTTAGTCAAAAACGTGCTATGACAGTTTGTTGGAACAAACTAAAAGTTCCAAGAAAAGGTCTGGGACTTTTTAACCATATATTTTTTTTTTTTTAACTTTAGAATATTATTATATATGTAGCAGCATAGCAACATATGTTTTGAAATAATTGTGTACAGTAGCCTACAGATATTCAGACGGGTTAGGTTGTACTGAACGCACATGTTGCAACATTTATTCTTTAGTGAAATATACAATAGTATGTTGCCGGCTAGCCAATCTAATCATTACAGGTAGGGTGCATCCTATAGAAAAACGTTATTGTTATTGTAAGCAATTTACAATTGTTATATTTATTATATGCTCCATAATTAAGGAGATGAAATTTATTTCTGTTTTAGTTAGTTCCTAATTATGTTTTTTATGTTTTCGTTTTCATTAATTTTCTGTAACCATTCAATTAGTGTTCATATTGCTATGTAAATAAAATTATTTTGATATTATTGAGTGAAAATAATTATATTATAAAATGCCATGTGGCGAAGCTTATATAAGTAACATATATATAAATAAATAATTGCTAGTTTAACTATAAATATTTATTAAAATGTTATATTTAGTATGTAATATTTAAATCATGAAGCATATAAAAAATATGAAGTGTCTAGCGTGTAGGAAATACATGAATTGTTAAAATTATACGTAAATTATCTTCAGTGGAAAATATGCAGGAATTGTACAGGAACTCTTAATTTTGAACTACTAATGCGGTAATTTTATCAACCAACTTCTTTATTGTTTTTGAAACTAATATTAGTTGATTTGATATCAAACAAATTTATACACAAGCCGTATATTGAGTAGTACCAATAGAATCATAATTTTGCGAAACTCGATATAAAATTATATTAAAAATTAACTGATTCAGTAACGACTCCGCAGTAAGAGTTGAATCTTTTAAAGGTAAGCACTCGAACGGAGAGAATACGTATGTTGGAAGGATCAATAGATGCCTGAGGGTGTTTCAATGAATTGCTTATGAATAACTGGCTGATGAGTTTGTGTATGTCTGATTGCCCAAATTGGATTAGAATGTGTGAATAATAAAATTGAATATTAAGTGGCTTCCTTGAAATGGAATTTAGGTAATGTCGCTAAACTACTATGAAATTTACTCTTTTATGTTTAATATTTTTAAATATTTGTTAAGATTGAATGCTGGTCACTTGTAAATTACAACAGAATTCTCAAGAACGGGAGAAGTAATAATAAAATGAATTTTTTTTAAATATATGTACCACTAAAAAACTAATATTTAAATGTTCCTTGAAAATTATATACATATATAATAAAATAAATTATATTAGAATGTTCTCTTTTTATAAATTCAAAATTAATGTTATGTTATGAATATTCGCATTATTATTTTGATCTTCCATAAAATAAGCGGTCATACGTGAGCCAGGTTTTGTATGTAATAAAATAAATTGAAATATCTCGTATAATATGCACTAAAAAGTTAAAGTATATGCAGTTTAATATCCGATAAAAGGAAGTTATGATTTGTATTATCGAACGAGGTAGTGAAAAAGATAACATTGATATAATAATTAGGCCTAATTTATAAAAAAAACTAAAAAAATATATAAACTTTATCTTTACGACCTATGATTTTTATACACAAAATAGAATCTCTGATAGTATTCAGATTTCGAATGGAGATTCTTCATGTTCATATTGAACGGTCCATTTAAAATACATCCTTATTATCCTCAAAATTCTTAAATATTTTTTTAAGTTTAAAGTGACATCAAATAAATAAGAAGAATAAAGTCAAAAATAAAAAAGCCAGAATGAAGTTATAATTTCGTTCATTCATTCAAAAAATACTTTTTAAAATAATAATGTTTATTTTTTGCTAATAAATCTTTCGAACTAAAACTAGCTTGATACGATGAATCAAGTGAAATGAATTATATAAGTTTTAAAGGTAGTGAAAAATTTGTGTTTTGACATGTTAATCCAGTTTGAACTTGCTTTAAGGTATTCATTTTGTTGTATACAGATTATTAAATACAGTGAACCCAATCACTTCATTTTAAAGAAGAAAAAATAAGACTGCTTTACTTACGCTGCTTACCAATGTTTCTCCAAAGGTGTTCCGTGAGCATTTCCCACACATTGTGTTTTTCGTAACTTTTCTTGTTAATTTTAATTTTTAATAATCCAGGGCACATGTTTTAATTAATATTTAATATAATTAAATTATTATTTAATTTCTAAAATATTTAATTTTAATATAATAGAATTTAATATTTAATTTTATTTATTAATAATTACTGTTCAGATTTATTTATTTTTAACTTATAATCTCACAGTGCACAAGATCAATATATACACAGATAGCTAACTGATTCTATTATCTTATTTCATTAATAAATTTTACACTTTATTTGAAACATAAAATAATTTTTATTATTTTCGTGCTGGGCATTTAAAATATTTTATCTCCATGATTTTTAAGTTGTTCAGAACAAGCATATTGTTAGTGTGAATATGTTTTTTTAATATTTTAATAAAACGCAAAGAGTGTTCCTGTGAAAAAAATTCTGCAATAAAAAAAATATAGTAAGGTTGAGCTAACTTATAACAAAAAAAAAAAAAAACTTGGTTTGTGTAAAAATTCAACGGAAAAAACACTTATGAAGCTCAGACTCTTCCCCGAAAGGTCAACTTGACCTATTTCACTTTTCCCTGAAAGCTATATCTCCTCTTACCTGTTTGAAACCGAACTGAAAAAGGGAGCAGGAAAGGGGCTCCACGTTCGGGTTTTAAACTTCTTACTGTCCTGAACAGTGCCCTGCACTCATTGTGTTAAAAAATAAAATAAAAAATAAAACTACACCGATACACCAGTAACTAAACAAAAAATATAAATCCATAGTCTGCACATTTTCAATACAATTTAACATGCACGTATAAGCAGTAAAAGAGTTTCTTAGTCAAAGAGGAGACGATTAGTTAGAAAAAAATATAGTCATAAGTGGATGCAAAAAAAAAAAAAAAAAAAGTTTTGATAAATATCTAAACTGAGTAGCTAGTTCTTAACTTTTGTTGGAACCGGTATAAAACCGTATTAGTACCTGAACAAATGTTTTCGAATAATCAAGGCCTTTCTGGGATGTTCCGCTCCGGAATTAATATAAGAAGCGATGGACAAGAGGACAGATAACCCTTAAACGTCCAAGCCTAAGGTAACTTTTTAGTCGATTTTTTTCACTAGTTACTATTTGTAATGTATTACTAAATATCTTAGCAATTGTTTGTTTGACATTTTTGGTTCACAATTTTACTCGTATAATAAACTCACATTGGTTTTACAGTGTGTATTCTTATTTCCATCGATTTTATATTTTATAACTTAAAATATTAGAAAGCATCCCTTTATAATCCTTTTAAAAAGGACGAATCTAGCTACGTGAAATTTCTATAAATTCAACATGCCTTTGAAATGTGTACAGTTTTAAAACAAAATACTATACATAAAACAATACACAACTAGATTGCTTCGTCTGTTTTTTTTTTTTTTTTTTTTTTTTTTTGTATACTTTATTTTTAATGGGTGAGGCTTCAGTCCTTAAAATATATAATAATTAAGCTACATTTTCATCAAACCGATCGTGTACAGATATTAATCACAAAAGTTCTAGTCTTTATATTTCCATTAAAAAAATACGTAAACCGGACTAAAACAAAAAAAAATAGAAAATATGTGAAGTGAAAGGGGACTACATATTTTTACAATCTAAGTTTTATATTTACGTTACAAATAAAACTATTATTACAGTTTCAAATAATCTTCGAAGTATGAGCGACATAAATAAAACGACTAAATGAAGCCGCTTATTTTTCGGAGATTATTGAAAAGTAAGTTAGTAGTTAGAGAAAAAAATGTGACTGATATTATTTAAGTAGGTAATCAATATATATTATAAAGCAAAGTGTACAATGTGCGTGCCGATAAGGCTCAAAAACGACTCCACGTACGATTAAGTAAGTTATGTCATCGTGTGGCCATATAAGTCCTAATGGAGAAGAAGGTTTCCGTTTTTCTGTGAAGGGAGTAAAATTGAAGAGAAAAGGACTGGAATTTTAAGCCTCTCGCACCATGTAATTAGCCTAGCTAAGAATGACATAGGAGTTCATGAATGAAAAATTTAGTTCGAGCTTCAGACTACCAGGCAGCGCTAGGGTGCGTTTCACTCAATGTTTATTGTTCATTCATCCAGTAACCTTTGTAAAGGTTATGTATTTTTTCAGCTGTTCTTTTTAAATTACTAAAATACTAAGCGATAATAATTAGTTTATCCTTTGCTTTCAAAATAAAATAATGATTATACATCTCTGTAATCTATTAGAAAACCGACTGGATTCCTTAAAAAATCAATTTTCTCATAAGAAGGCTAATTGATCAACACATTACATTTAATCAATATATAATATATACTTTAGTAAATTTTATGGAATACGAGTGAACATTTCTTAAAAGTACAGTGAGCGAAAAAAGAAAAAAAAGACATTAAAGATGTACAAAAGAAATAAATTGACTGAATATAAATCGAAAATAAAAAGTATGAAGTGTATTGTATGTAATTATGAAAAAGAATTTGGTTTTCACTTTGTTATAGTAGTGAGTTTCGAGATCTGCAGAGTCCACTCAAATTACGGGGGGATATTTTAAGGGAGGTTAAAATGCAAGAAAGGTCTGAAAAAAAAAGTTTCTATGAATCTTCGGTAGTTTCTATCCTTCTGGGACTAATAGGACCATCACAGTAGTCGGGATAAGTTGTACTCGAAATATAATATTTTTAACTGAGATATCAGTTTTCAACTATAATCTAATATATAATTATCTGCTGACTGCTCGGAATGGGCTTATACGATTCAGGATCACTGAAACCACCAAAAACAATGCATAACTCGACAAAGTTGCATTAAAATTAATTGTTCATTTACCATCTTCGACCCCCAATAAAGTATATAGGGTTCCTTATTTGGGCGGACTCTGCAGTTCTCGAATCTTAATGTTGATACCAATTTAAAAACGAAGTTTCAAGAAGGTGCTAATTTTGTTCTATATTTCCTTTAATTTTAAAGTTTTGCTGTTATTAAAACTACCACACACCTACCGGAGCGAAGCCGGGCACCCTAGCTAGTTATAAATAAACAAAACGATTAAATTAAATACGCAACCAAATTAAACGATAATATTAACAACGAAACACCCAAACCTAAATTACGTATCAATTTATTACCAATTATTGCTGAAATTATTCTAGACGAAATGGGAATGAGCAATAGATAATTGAAATCCTCATTTAAGTTTAAAGGTAAACTGAATGTTATTGTTAAATTAACTAACAACAATACAACTAACAACAATATCAAATTCAAGGGAGCAAGTCGGTTTGGATAAACATTGGAAAAGGTACATCTTGTTAGCTGTGATGGGTTCTTCGTTTTTGTTTTTTAAGGTTTTCCTGAAGGTTATGGGGGGGGGGGGGGAGCTTTTTTATTGTTGGGGCCTAAAAGCCTTTTTTCTGCCTCTTTTGCTTTTATGGTAACACCCATAAAAGGATCGTTTCTTCGAGACCTAACAAGGCCCATTTCAAAATGGGACGAAATTCTCTAATCTTATTTAGTTTCCTTATATATATTAGAATATCGACAAGAATATTATTTATTTAAATATAAAAAATAGAACTACTTAAAAATGAAGAAAAATCAAATGGATAAAAAGATAAATATGAATCGATAAATAGAAGATTGCATGTCAATTTAAATAGTTACTTAAGAAACATTATTCGTTATTATATACTGTTAAATATATTTTGAGGTGTGTAATGGACAACTGTATTCTTATCATCAAGAATACATTGTTGATAAATTGTCAGGATGCGATGTCCCTTGTTTAATTGAATTAATAGGGTTAGTAAAAATGGTCCGTTAAGGTCCGTGGATCTTAATTATCTAAATAATTGGGACAAAAATAAACAGAATTACGCAGTGAAAGTATATTATAATTGGTGAATAACATATACACATATACATATAAAGAATATAACTAATATAAAGGCCCTCTCCCTCATTTTTTCCAAAAATTTCTTAAATGAGGCAGCGAATAACAACATTCTTTGTATTCTCAAAAGAATTTAAGAATGGTTTTGAATGTAAAGGTGACGATTCCTGAACTAAGACCAAAAGTATGTAACTGTAACCTAACCTAACTCTAAAATCAAGCTTACTTTTGGCTATACGCGTTTGGAATCTCCTATTTTTGAATTTGAAATTGTTTTTATTGTATTTTATTGTTTTTAAGATTGTATATCTTTAAAATATACGCGTTTTTACTTTCACTTCCCAAAGTTTACTACTACCTCAACACATTTTTCACTACCTCACTCACCCTTCACTCTCTCACTTTGAGATTGTTTTAAAAAAAATTTAGAAGAACAATTAAAGGTTCTCCTGCCTGGCTTCTATTTAAAAAGTGAAGGTAATATGCCACCGAGTACGTATGAATTTTCGGCCCGAAATTATGACATTTCAATAATGAAATTTTAGGAAGTGAAATCTACGCATCTTCAGATAATCACCCATATTTCACTAATGTCTGAAAAATATAGAACTGCGGTAACTTAGGCCTAACTAAACCCAAAGCTGATGGAGTTGTTTAATTATTTGATCATGTTTGTTTGATTAAAAAAATATTGTATAAAAAAGATTAGTGTTCCCCATCATTTTATTTAATATTTGCACTAATATTTGCTGTATGATCTGAGAGACAGGAGTCGATATTATGAAGGATTTCTAATAAAGGAGGCTGAGTGTATAGCGTGCGGCACGAATGTTCCAGGCAGCCCCATCCGCTCCCCCCAAATGCTATCTCCCTTATTCAAATCCCTCCCAGTGGAGTGGGATGTGTGTGTTGTAATGGTCCCTTATCGGGGAGGGGTGAGATCATGCTTTAATTGGAACTGCGCTTCGTTCCGATCCACAATCAGGGGAGTGCCATTCCAAACTGCGCGGCTCCACCGAACCGGTTAATGACTGCACGCCCACTCTGCAAGCTGGTCCAATGAACAACGCTAATTGATTCTACCTTTATTTATTTAATTTTTTTTTAAGGAAATAGGTCATTTGATCGAGTTAATGATCATAAGAAAATGCAACTAGCTATGGTACGCTCAGGAGTGTGATGAAACACAGAGGGTAAAAAGAGGCACGAATCGACGGTTTTTAATACACCAGCTATGTCGACGCACTGGTAGCGGCGGGATTCAAACAACCCAGCGCGCAGATACAGCTGGTGAATTAAAAACCGTCGATTCATGATTCGAACTTGAATTAACTTGATTATAGTTATAGTTATAGAATATAACTTAATTGAACTAAAAAACAACGATGGATATTTCAATCTTGTTACGCAGAGCATCCCCAAATTTGTCGGTTAGGAGAAATTCATTCCGTATACCATTACCCAGGCGAACGGTAAGGGCCTATTCACACTATCGGTTTCGCGCCCGCTCCACTCTCGCTCCGCTCCCGGTCCGCTCTCGCTCTACCCCATTCACACTAGCGCTCCGCTCCCGCTCCACTCCCGGTCCGCTCTCCTAATGTCTTACCATATTCACACTATATAATTTTACACCGTTCAATTTTGAAAGGTTTAAGCTATTAAAGCCATTAATAATCGAAGTTGTCTGTATTCGGATTTTAATTTTTTTTTTTTTTTTTTTTTTTTTAACTTTTAATCTTTATTCACACCTGTTAATTAATATAATAGTAACAACCAGTGAATTTGCTGACAATAAATCGGATTTTAATTAATGATTAACTTTCAGTTATTTAAGTATTCATTTATTCTTCAATTTTACGGCCAAAAAACAAAACAATTTTTCGTTTGTAGAAATAGCTGGTAAGTGTACTTTTCTTGATGAAGAAGATAATATTATCAAAAAATATAATAAGAAGAATATACTGCAACACAATGATAATTAATAATAATAATTATAAATTAATTTAATTAATGGTGAAGAAATAATTTAAATTTTTTTCGGAATGTATTCGAATACGCTTGAAAATTTCAAGTTGAAATCGGTAAATGCTACAACTTTACCGATTGTGTTCTCTTCTTTTCCTGATATAATATATCAGATAATATTTTAATTATTTTTTGCTTTAATATATTTTTTTGTTAATGATCTGACATTTTTCATAATATACTGCATTTTTATTCGTTTCAAATTAAACGTTATTTTATAATAGCAATGAGTATGTAGTCAATAAATAAATCGGTGACGATTTTTTACGAGTACATTAATTCATAGCAAAATATATCTCAAACATAACATGAATTTTTCACGTCAAAAAACCGCGCGTATTGTTGGTGATTTTTTTTTTTTTTTTATCATTTCAAGCGTATTCGAATACATTCGGAAAAAAAATTTAAATTATTTCTTCAGCATTAATTAAATTAATTTGTAATTATATATATATATTTTAAAGTTGAACTTTTATGGCCGTAAAATTGATGAATAAATAAATACTTTTATAACTGAAAGTTAATTATTAATTAAAATCCAAATACAGACGGTTTCGATTATTAATGGCATCAATCGTGAACGGGGTAAAATTTTATAAGTATATAATGTGAATATGAAAATACTTTAGTAGAGTGGAGCGGGAGCGGAGCGAGGCCGGACCTGGGCCAATATTGTGATTAACCTCTCTCTATTCCTCTTTAGAATATTTTGCCATTGAGCCCGGACCGGGAGCGGAGGGCTAGTGTGAATGGGGTAGAGTGAGAGCGGACCGGGAGTGGAGCGAGAGTGGAGCGGTACCGATAGTGGAATTCTCTGTCTATTTCTCTTTAGAATATTTGAGCGGACCGGGAGTGGAGCGGGAGCGGAGCGCTAGTGTGAATGGGGTAGAGCGAGAGCGGACCGGGAGTGGAGCGAGACCGGAGCGGTACCGATAGTGGAATTCTCTGTCTATTTCTCTTTAGAATATTTGAGCGGACCGGGAGTGGAGCGGGAGCGGAGCGCTAGTGTGAATGGGGTAGAGCGAGAGCGGACCGGGAGTGGAGCGAGACCGGAGCGGTACCGATAGTGGAATTCTCTGTCTATTTCTCTTTAGAATATTTGAGCGGACCGGGAGTGGAGCGGGAGCGGAGCGCTAGTGTGAATGGGGTAGAGCGAGAGCGGACCGGGAGTGGAGCGAGACCGGAGCGGTACCGATAGTGGAATTCTCTATTTCTCTTTAGAATATTTGAGCGGACCGGGAGTGGAGCGGGAGCGGAGCGATAGTGTGAATCCGCCCTAAAGCTTCGCTGCATTCCAATTAATTAAATCCAAATTAGTGATTTAACTATTGATTAATTACAAAACGATTCATTTATATCATTCGTAATATTAACAGTATTTGGAACACTTATGCGAGTTGAAATAATTTTATTCAAAGAAAATAATATAAACTCAAATAATCAAGAAGGTTGATAAAAGTATCAACTTGCAACATTACAGTAACAGAAAAATAATGATTCGAGCATAAGAACAAGAATAACCTATCAGTCTATGGCTCCTTATAATTAGTCTGAAATAGTCTGGAAACTGTCTGGAGTGTTCTAGGCAAGCTTAGAAGGCATCCAAACAGTCAAAAGCATGTACTAGAATAATTTGTTCTAACAATAGCGTAGAACTCTTTTAAATAATATTGTTTGTGTTTTCTTTCACTTTTCAATATTATTATTTATATTTTTTATGACTGCAAGAACAATATTTTTTACATTAAAAAATAAAAAATCTGGTGCGTGCGCGCAACACACAACTTTCACTTACCAACTTACTTAGATTAGAAATTGACGTGTTTTGCTAAATATCATATACCAATTTTGATGAAATGTTGGCTTTTACATATTTGGTATATACATACATCAAATACCCAGATTATTCAAAATCGTTAAAGCCGTTTTTGAGTAAATAAAAAATATGTACAGGTGACATTGGTACAAAATTTATTAAGTAAAGTCCCCCCTCCGGTTGATCAATTTTGATGAAATTTTTACAGTCGTATCTCGGGCATATACATTCATTAAACACCCAGTTTGATCAAAATCGTTGAAACCGTTTTTGAGTAAATAAAAAAAAAAAACACGTGAAAATGGGACAAAATTTATTAAGTAAAGTCCCCCCTCCGGTCGATGAATTTTGATGAAATTTTTACAGTCATATCTCGGGCATATAAATAGATCAAATACTCAGTTTAATCAAAATCGTTAGAGCCGTTTTTGAGAAAATCGAAAAAAACGTAAAAAGTTATTAAATAAAGTACCCCCTCCCATTGAGCAATTTTGATGAAATTTTTGCTGTCACATCGCGGGCATATACCTACACTAAATACCCAATTTCAGGTTCCCACGGTTTATAGTTTTTGAGCTAGTCTGTTCACACACACACACACACACACACACACGGACACACAGACACACACACACACACAGACCATTTTGCGGGACCTGGTTATTTCGACTCAGGGGGTCCCAAAACGTGTATTTCCGTTGAAAACCGGAAGTCGAAATTTTTCACGATCGCAATACTTCCACTTACTATATATTTCATATATAGGTAAGTGAAAGTCAAAATATTTATGAATATTTGTGTATATTTAGTCTGTGAATGAGTCCTGTAATATCAATGTCCTTAATTGTGGCAGATTTTATTACTTCTTTCAATAAAAATATAATAAAAAATCTGGTGCGTTCGCGCAACACACAACTTTCACCTACCAACTTACTTAGATTAGAAATTGACGTGTTTTGCTAAATATCATTTCCCAAAGTCACACATTTTTCTACATTCATATCTTATTTTTGTTAATCGTTAAAGTCGTTTTTGAGTAAATAAAAAAACCCCGTGAAAATGATGAAATGAAAATGAAATGAAAAATTTTACTTTATTCTGGGACATTTAATCCCCTAAGAATAACATTATTGACAATTTTTAGGGAGCGTTTGTCTGGCTGTACTATATACAATTATGTAAAGTATAACTAAAAATACACACTTTAACAACAAATGAAAATTAAATCTTAACTTCAATTAGACACCACATTTGTGAAAAAAATAAAAAATAAAAAATAAATAACAAATAAAAATAGCAAAAAAGAAGAGTACCATTATTAGACTAAATAAATGATAAAACTTCAGTTTACATATTTGTACAAAACCTTTAAAACTAAATCAAGAAGAATAATAATTTTACATCTGCACGGAAGATTGATGTTCCAGGAGGTGGAGAAACAGGAGATATTTGAACGAGGGTAGGGAGGAAGCTTGACGAATTGACCCGGGTAAGGAATTCCAAAACTGGGTGGCACGAATAACGAAGGATTTTTCGAAATAGGCGGTTCTATGAGTGGGGATATACAAGTCTGTAGGTTGAGATCTAGTATTTAGCTGATGGATGGATGAACGTGGGGTAAGTAGGTCAAGAACGTATGTGGGTTTCTTTGCTCTTAGGATTTGGAAGAGGAAGGAGCCGAGCAGGTACTGTCTTCGAAAATTAGGAAAAAGGAAACTTTGCTGGGAATAATATTCGGAGATGTGAGAGTGTCTCGGGAGACCAAGGATAAATCTCATAAAACGGTTCATCAATCTTTTAAGTCTTATCTCAAGCTCACCAGACAGACCACCATACACCAGGCATCCGTAATCGAAGTGTGGAAGGATAAGGGAGGATACTAAAAGACGACGGGTACTTTGAGGAAATGAGTCTCTGAACCTATGTAGCTGCTTGAGGATTGTGATGGATTTGCGGGTAATTTGGGAAATGTGATGATTCCAGGTGAGGTGTTGATCGAAGGTTATACCGAGGTTCTTTATGGATTCTTTAAACTGGATAGGAGTGTTATTGATAAACAGTAATGGATAGTAGGGAAGGGAATTGATGTAGGGTTTTGTGCCGATGAGTATTGCCTTGGTTTTCGCTGGGTTCAGGGATAGTTTGTTTTCTATTGCCCAGAGGTTAATTCTATCAATGTCCTCCTGAAGTTTGCGTGACGCCTCTAGCAAGTCCGAAGGATGGAAGGATATATAGATTTGTAGATCATCTGCATATAGGTGATATTGGGAGTAATGGATAACGTTTGTGAGATCATTTATATAGATGGAGAATAGAGTAGGAGAAAGGGATGAACCCTGAGGTACACCTCTGGAGAGAAACAGGGATGATGACGGTGGTTTGTTAGGGATAGTAACTGATTGAGAGCGGAAGGAAAGAAAGGATTGAAACCAGCCTAGAGAACTATTGGATATATTTAAGTTATATAATTTGGTGAGTAGAACTGTGTGATCAACAGAATCAAAAGCTTTTGAAAAATCAAAAAGGACAAGTATAGTTATTTTCTGTTGATCTATTGAGGAGTAAAGGTCTTGACTTATTTTTATCAGGGCTGATTGAGTCGAATAACCAGAGCGGAAACCGGATTGGAGAGGATTAATTAAGCTTTTTTGATCAAGGAAGGTGGTGAGTTGAGTATGGACCAGTCTTTCTAATGGTTTTGATAGGTTTGATAGGATTGCAATTGGCCTGAAATCAGCAGCTGTTGAGGGATGAGGGACCTTGTTGAGTGGACGTACTAGAATCTTTTTCCAGGTAGAGGGAAAAATGGAGTTCTGTAGAGAAAAGTTATATATATGTAGGAGTGCTGGAAGTATGACCGGGAGACAGAGTTTTATCAGTGATAAAAGTTTTATCACAGAGTTTTATCAGTGATACAAAATTTATTAAGTAAAGTCCACCCTCCGGTTGATCAATTGCGATGAAATGTTGGTTATCACATCTTTGGGATATAAATACATCAAATACCAAGTTTGATCAAAATCGTTAAAACCGTTTTTGAGTAAATAAAAAAACATGTGAAAATGATACAAAATTTATTAAGTAAAGTCCCCCCTCCGGTTGATCAATTTTGATAAAATTTTTACAGTCATATAAATAGATCAAATACTCAGTTTAATCAAAATCGTTAGCGCCGTTTTTGAGAAAATCGAAAAAAACTTAAAAAGTTATTAAATAAAGTACCCCCTCCCTTTGAGCAAATTTGATGAAATTTTTGCTGTCACATCGCGGGCTTATACATACTCTAAATACCCAATTTCAGGTTCGCACGGTTTATAGTTTTTGAGCTAGTCTGTTCACACACACACACACACACACACACACACACACACACACACACACACACACACACACACACACACACACAAACACACACACACACACAGACCATTTCGCGGGACTTGGTTATTTTGACTCAGGGGACCCCAAAACGTGTATTTCCGTTGAAAACCGGAAGTCGAAATTTTTCACGATCGCAATACTTCCACTTACTATATATTTCATATATAGGTAAGTGAAAGTAAAAGAAAATTAATATTAAGCCGGACAGAAAACCATTCAACACTGGACTTGCAACAGTGTGGTCCTCGGGTACCGCAAACTCTCGTCTCAAGACAGTATTTATTTGAAAATCTTGTGAACCTTTCCAAAATCGACATTCTAATTTGTTTCAATGGATTCAGTGAGTTGGATTTAATAAAAATCGACTCTTACTCCGAAATCTATCAAATTTATTTAGGACAGTCTGGCTATACCTAACTATTGCTGGCTTACATGCAAATAAAAATTTAAAAAATCCACCAAAAGTACTATGACGACTTGAACATAAAGAAATAGCCAACAAACATGGAAAAAAAAAAAGAAAAATTATTTATAGGTAAAGCATTCTTTGGTTAATTACTGAAGTTGATTGTAGATGAATGGCTAGCCTACCGAACTATTCGCCCAACTTGAAGGAAGCCACTCTTAGGTATATAATTATGGCTAGTTTATATGCAAATAATATTTTTTTTTAAATCCACCAAAAATACTGTAACAAATTGAGAATGATGAAATAGCCAACAAAGATGAAAAAAAAAAATTGAAAAATTATTTAAAACGAGAACATTCTTTGGTTAATTACTGATTTCCCTAAATTACTTATTCCCGAATTAAATTTTTTTAAAAATATTTTCTTAATTAATATTTGTGTATATTTAGTCTTTGAATGAGTCCTAAGGGTTGCAATATCAATGTATTTGATTGTATTTGTATTATTAATACTTCTTTCAATAAAAAATCTGGTGCGTGCGCGCAACACACAACTTTTACTTACTTACTTACTTATTTAGATTAGAAATTAATGCGTTTTGTTAATTGCCACTTCTCAAATGAACAGAACGGCTTTAATCATGAACAATGGTCTGTCATTAAAGGCGTACTCCACATGACTGGGCTCAACGAGTTTTATGAGTTGACTGGATATTTTTATTTTATTTTCTCCTCTTTATGCTTTCTTTATTTTTATGATATCTCATATTTAGCCATTTCATATTTTTAGGCGTAACGAGAGACAGTTAATTTCTCCATATACACAAAAACAAAGGTACTTTATAGGAAACAAACAAACAAAAAAGGCCCCCCCCCCACAAAAAAGCCCCCTCAGAACATTTTAATAATGGTAAAGCTTACCTGATATTAAAGAACACCTAATTTTCATTTAATATGCCGAATTTGATCAAAATCGTTAAAGCCGTTTTTGAGATCATCGAAAAAAAGGTAAAAATTGGAAAAAAAAAAAATATGAAATAAAGTGCCCGCTCCGTTTGACCAATTTTGATGAAATGTTGGCTATCACATCTGTGGCATATACATACATCAAATACCCAATTTGATCAAAATTGTTAAAGCCTTTTTTGAGTAAATAAAAAAAACACGTGAAAATGATACAAAATTTATTAAGTTAAGCCCCCCCTCCGGTTGATCAATTTTGATGTAATGTTGGCTATCGCATCCCTGGCATATACATACATCAAATACCCAGTTTGATCAAAATTGTTAAAACCGTTTTTGAGTAAATAAAAAAACACGTGAAAATGATACAAAATTTATTAAGTAAAGTCCCCCCTCCGGTTGATCAATTTTGATGAAATTTTTATAGTCATATCTCGGGCACATAAATAGATCAAATACTCAGTTTAATCAAAATCGTTAGAGCCGTTTATGAGAAAATCTAAAAAAACTTAAAAAGTTATTAAATAAAGTACCCCCTCCCTTTGAGCAATTTTGATGCAATTTTTGCTGTCACATCGCGGGCATATACCTACACTAAATACCAAATTTCAGGGTCGCACGGTTAATAGTTTTTGACCTAGTCTGTTCACACACACACACACACACACACACACACACACACACACACACACACACACACACACACACACACACACACACACACACACACACACACACACAGACCATTTCGCGGGACTTGGTCATTTGGACTCAGGGGACTCCAAAACGTGTATTTCCGTTGAAAACCGGAAGTCGAAATTTTTCACGATCGCAATACTTCCACTTACTATATATTTCATATATAGGTAAGTGAAAGTAAAAAGAAATATTAATATTAAGCCGGACAGAAAACCATTCAACACTGGACTTGCAACAGTGTGGTCCTCGGGTACCGCAAACTCTCGTCTCAGGACAGTATTTTTTTGTAAATCTTGTGAACCTTTCCATAATCGACATTCTCATTTGTTTCAATGGATTCAGTGAGTTGGATTTAATAAAAATCGACTCTTACTCCAAAATCTATAAAATTTATTTAGGACAGTCTGGCTATACCTAACTATTGCTGGCTTATATGCAAATAAAAATTTAAAAAATCCACCAAAAGTACTATGACAACTTGAACATAAAGAAATAGCCAACAAACATGGAAAAAAAAAGAAAAATTATTTATAGGTAAAGCATTCTTTGGTTAATTACTGAAGTTGATTGTAGATGAATGGCTAGCCTACCGAACTATTCGCCCAACTTGAAGGAAGCCACCCTGCGAAAAGACAAGGAGGCTACCTCAGGGAGAGTGGAAGAGCTAAAGTTTAATTAGCTGTCTCTTCTCGGCTTGTCCAAATGAAGAACTATCTTCTCTTCCAACTTCGGCAATAAAAGAAAAACAGGACACTTCGGGACCTTGTCTGCCAATTACTCAGTTTAGTTTTCTAATTTTCCGATACATTCTAACACTATAATTATCAGATATGCTGACACTTGGGTGCTATCAGTTTATAATGACCAATTTATTGCACCCCAAAACCTTGAAGCTCGCACACAAACCTTGAAAACTGGTGAATCATAATCAAACCCAACAAATTCTGCCAAATCATCTTAAATTTTCCTTTAAACCTACCACCTCCTGCCCTGCAGCAGTGGTCACCAATTAAGTTTCATGAAGGTCCGTTTCAAAGTTAATGGAGCTTCCGCGATCCATTCATCGGAAACCACCGGGGACACTCCCCCGAAATTTTTTTGAATAATTAACAGTTTAATTAATTTAATTTTAATTATTATTCCAATATTTGGGATAGTTATTACTCTGTGTCTATTTTTTATATTGTTTATTTTTGTTTTAGGGTTTATTTTAAGTTTTTCTTCGTTGATCGGTATGTCATCGCGGTAAGTACGTCCGGATCCGGACCGCGGTCCGCCATTTGATGACAATTGCCCTACAGTATCTTTCAATAATTTTCCACTATCCCATATAGATCAGAACCGCTACTTGGGACTCCGATTGGACAAACGTCTTACTTGGAATCCTCATACCAGATTGATACGACAAGAAACATTTCGACGCTACCGTCTCCTAGACACTTACTGGACAAACGCTTAAACTACCAATCTATAACAATAGGCTCCTTTGTACATATATGAAAGTAATAAGACCTATTCGAACTCACGGAGTTTACCTCTGGTGCCCCAAAAAACCTTCTAATTCCTCTCGCAAACATTCCTTACAATCTAAAATCATTCGCAAAATTAATTCTTTAATGCTCCTTATTTTGTGACAAATAAAATCATCCACAAAGACATTAATGTTTTCATGTAAACTACCCGTATTTTCATGGTAAACTCCTGTCCCACCCGAGCCCACTCGTCTCCATCCTCGTTTCCTCTTCGATCCCAAACAATCCTCCAAGGCGTCTGAAAAGAAAATGGCCTTGAGATCTTCTAAGTTTAATAATATTAGTTAAATTCTATCAATGGATAATTTCTCCACATGATTATTCGTTGCATTATTTTCCCACATTTACCTAAAATATTATTTGTTAATACAGTTGAAAATTTCAATAAATATATTGTTAAAAAAAAAAGTTTTCTAATTTACAAAATTGAACTAGAGCATAAATAATTTTTGTAACATACAACAGTAATACTTCTCGAGGTTTTTGCGATTTTCTGTGTTAAAGTACCCACAAGAGTCTTAGCTGTGATAACTAAATAATCTAATTATGAAATTAAAAACTTTACCCCATCCGAACCTGACTGTTCCGCCCGACTCAACAGTGTCAAGGGTTCCGATAAACAATTTTCTTAAATAATAGAACATAAAAAGGAATAATAATGTCAATGACCCTTAGGGGTGGAGGCTAAACAATAAATAAATTAGCAACAGATGTTACCACGTGGATGAATAAATAAATTTATTTAAATAAGACATTTTATTAATTAAGCGGGTTAGGTCTTGTAATTTAAATCTATAATCTTTTATTAATTTGATTGACTCGGGTTTAAATAAATTAAGTAGGCGGTTTGTCCCCTTGTTGCCCAAATGACTTGGAATACGCAGTGACCATGCCGACATCATAACCTGAATTGCTTGGAGATTATAGAAACTTAAAAGAGCTTTAAACGAAATAAACGTACGCCCTTCAACTTGTAACGGAAACAACCATGGATTAAATAAAAAAATAAGAGGTGTGTTAAAAACATCCTTGTCTAATTTCCCAAGAGGTATTGAAACTACGGATTCAATAAGTCTTTTAGAATTATTTTATTTTCCAACTTTACATTAAATACATAAATTTTAATAATACAGGAAATTTATCAGACGGAAAAAGTTGTTATATATTTGCCTCAAGAAGAGACAGTATAAATAGAAGTTCTTGCAGAGCATATTTTTGAAGGGAAGATAGTTGCAAAAAGTAATGAATTATATCGCAACATCTGTTTTTTGTTTAGATAACCGTTTCTCCACTTCGAACGAGCACATGTAACACATAATTTTCTAAAAACAAGTTTATCCAGTAGCCTACCGATCAGATGCTTCGATTTAGGAAAGTTGACTAATGCGCGTAGTTGTACCGTAACGCAAAAACTTGTGAACATATCCTCTTCTTCCTTCCTTTTTTTTTTTATAAGATTTATGTGGGCTCCCCGAAACTTCCACAAAAAAAAAAAAAAAAAAAAAAAAATCTGCCCCGTTAACCGAACCAAATAAAGTTTTTCACCACTCCAATAAAGTCAAGCGTTTGGTCCAGGCCAACTCCTAACTCGCCAACTACACACACAGAAGACCATTCCACTTTCCTTACTTTTACGACACCGATACCGTGTCGAATTTCTCAGTTTAAACAGGAAGGTAAGATTTCACGACTGTTAGTCCAGCTTTGTTCGAGATAAGACTGCTCTCACTATTTAGTAAATGATCAATGGTAATTCTATTATAAAGTTCATCGTTGTAGTTTTAATTCCAACTATGTTACAATTTACTAATAAAAAAATTGAAGTTTAAATCATTTCAAAGAGCCCCCTACATACTCTAACGGAAAAAAAAAAAAAAAAAAAAAAAACATGATTGAAAAGAGTTCTAGACTTTTCGTTGGAATAGTTAGAAAAATCTATACATCTTTGTGACTTTTCGAGAACCTTCAATACTAGTTGGGAACCTTCTAGATTATACTGATTCAGACTAAATATAAGGGGCGATGAACTGGATAGTTAGGTTTGCTCTGAAACTCGAATCATATGGTTATTTTTGTGTAACTATATCGTTACAAGTTTTGTAGCCTTCTTGATTATTTTAATTTATATTTTTTGCGTTGAATCATATATTATTTCTCAAAGCCTTTTTTTTTTTCGGTACGCAATAACTTCCTCAATACTTCATCAAATTCCATGAATGAGGCATAATTTCAAAGCTTTCCTTAATCGCCACACCAGAAAAATATACAAATCACTCATTGCAAACTATAAGCGCGAAAAATCAAAGTGGTCATAGAAGCTTCTGAATGGCGTCAATCTTTTCAGGCTTTCAAGGAGAACATTTTCGGGCGTGTACATCTTTTCGATTAACCCCTTCGTTTGGGAGTTATAAGCAAAAAACTTCAATTCTCAGCGAAAATTTCAAAATGGTCGCAGGCAGGGCTTTTTTTTGGCTATATACACTTTTCCAATTTTCACCATCATTTGCGGGTAACAAGCAACAACGTGCGATTTCAGTCATTAGAATCAGCCAACTCGCTTTCCACGATACCGATTTACGCGATACTAATGTTTATTTAAGTATTACGTCTATGCCCAAGACACGATACTAAACGATACTACGGTGTATACTTTAATTAAGTGGGATTTACTTTATTTATTTATATGCTATGCACGGGTCAGCTATTTGTAAATTATTATTTTATTTGAATAAAATTATTTTAACTCAGATAAGTGTTACAATGCTGTTAATATTACGAACCGCTTTGTAATTAATCAATAGTTAAATCACTGATTGAGATTTAATTCCAGTTTAATTAATTGGAATGCGGCGAAGCTTTACCGTTCGCCTGGGTAGTGGTAGAACAGAATTCAATGAATTACTCCTAACCGTAGTTTATAATAGGGGATACATACTATACATAATTTAAATATCCCTCGTTTTTTTTTAGTTCAATCGAGGTATATTCTATAGCTTTATGTAAGCTTGTTGATTATTTCAGTTTTTTATAATTATTTATCACTGACACTGTGAAATGTTTTTACTCCTAATAAAGATTATTTAAACCAACAATAGTGTTAAAATATTGTAACTTTAAACCGTTAGGCAAATAAAAAAATCATATGGCGTAACCTTGCGGACCGCTTGTTGGACCAAAATATGCGACTGGAACGAACTTTTGGGGTCTGGATCTGCCTACATTGTTCTAGAATGATCCAGGCCTGACTATTTACGATTATATATAAGGAGCAGTGACTGAACGAGTTAGGTGAAGTTGAAGTCTGTGTCTTGACTGTGAAGCTCAAGTCATATAATTGTGTGTTATAACGTTATCAATTTTGTAATCTGCTCATATATTTAAGTTTTATTAATTCGTTGGCATTGTGATAACTGTGTATTTCTGTTAATAAATATTCTTTAACCCACATAAGTGTTACAATATTATCATGGAAAAAATCCTAGCAATAATATTCACATAAATACAAGCCTAAACTGAAACTACCTCATCTTTAATTGTTTAATGAGAAAGAGAAGGGGATTGTATTTCATGATTGAGCCTTCAGGACAAGAAGGAAGTGGAGGCCAAACAATTTAGGCATCCAAAGAGGAAGGAAAAGAAGTCAGCGAGATCAAAGACTGGAAGATCAGAGAGCGTTGGGGAAACAGGCCAATTTGTAATCACGCCAGTGCCTATCGCATCCAAACGCCTCTGATTTCGTTGTTTACGCCAGTCCCTTTGTCTCTAATCTCAGGAATTAGGGGATAACCTAATCGAATAGTATTTCGATTGCCTGGGAGTCTGAGCGAAATAATGGGTACTTAAAAGCGTTTTAGGAAAAGTTTACCTCATCTAACCTGAAAGAACTTCCGTTTTATTAAATCATATGATCCACTAGTATCATTGCAATAAGCAATGTATACTTTGTTTTGGTCTTAAACCTTTATTTCTGGCATTACATTTTTTTGAGGTTAACGACTTAATCCGATAGTGAAGAAACTTGCGTCCGTTTGTTTTAAGAACATGAAAAATAGCGGCTTGAAAGAGGAACTAAACATCTCACTACCAACCATTCTCTTATCTCTTTTGGCTTTGAAAGAAAGACTCATATGTGTGAGGAACATCCAAGGCGAATAGAGAGAAGGTGGGCTCAATTGTAAGGGGCAATATGGCTGCCCAGGACCTCTGACGTAGTTGGACGCATCTATAAAGTGTTTGCCAGTGGAAAGGCATTACTCTATTGTTTATGTTGAAATTTCGAGTTTTTATTTTATTGAGCAATTAAGGATATTTTTAGTGACTGGTTAGTAATTTTATCTTAGTCCTTAATCAAAACTTTTAAGTAAAGATTGAATTCTTTACCTTAAGTTGATGAATACATTTTTACAGTTGCCGATGTATTCTTTAGCGGCTGGCAATTTCTAGTAATTTCATCTTAGCTATTTGGTGTAACATAAAAGTCCATTAAAATAATGAATAGATTTCCTTCTAGAAACTTTAGTTGCTATCTTGGTACTAATTTTAAATAAGTTATACTAATTCCTTTAACCTAATTAATTAAGTTGTTAGTAATAATTTAATGAAAAGATTTCAATAATGTAGCAGTAGGTGGTTGTTGATAATAAAAAAGGGATGGAAAATATGTGCAATGGCAGTATGCAAAAACAAAAAAATTCACCACATTTATCATTTCAAAGGTATGCTTATGTCTTGAACTCTTGAGGAATATAAAATTGATTTACATATTCTTAATAAGTAGTTTAAAAAAACTTTTAATGTATATTCAACAGATTTCTTCGAGACTAAAACCTGAGGAGAATATGGGTGATGGAGAGCTGATGAGTTCAACATTGGAAATGCCAGAATTTTTATGTTCATGTAATTTTATATTTTGAATTTCGTATATACATTTTTATGTAAATAAATTTTTTAATGCACCTTGTTTTTTTGTTTTTTTTTTTTTAATTTCTACGTTATCATTAATAATCAACACATTTTATTCAAATTCAAACCACACAATCAAAAATGCTTCGAAAAATTGTAAACGCTCCATGGTACATTTCTAACAACACAATACACACAGACATGGACATTCCAACAGTAAAATCATACACTCACGACAGATACTCTACCTTTCACAGTTCAACTCACAACCATCCAAACCCACTTGTTTCTTCTCTTTCTTCCCAGTTACCCGTCCAACGAAGATTAAAAAGACAATGGCCGAGAGATATGGTCGTCAAATAATTTAAATCAAGCAAAACGAAGATAAATTTCACACTATCCACAAATTTGCTAGGTGCGCTACAGCGCAGGCGCAAATGACTTAAAAATATAAAATAAATAAATAAATAACTATATAATTTAAAAGAGCGCTAAATCTTATTGAAGTCGATCTAGTTAGTACATAAAATAAATGCCAAATAATCGGGCGTATACATTTTTACGATTAACCCCTTCGTTTGGGAGTTGCAAGCAAAAAACTTCAATTCTCGGGGAAAATTTCAAAATGGTCAAGGCTATTTCGAAGGTGTTGTTTTTTTAGTTTGCAAAGACGAACATTTTTGGATAAACACTTTACCGATTTTCACCATCATTTGCGAGCTACAAGCAACAACATGCGATTTCAGTCAATAGCAGCCTGCTCGCTTTCCGCGATTCCGACTTACGCGATACGAATGTTTATTTAAATATTCCGTCTATGCCCAAGACACGATACTAAACATACGGTTTATACTTTAATTAAGTGGGATTTATTTATTATTTATTTATATGCTACGCACGGGTCAGCTAGTTTTTATGTAAATAAATTTTTTAATGTACCTTGTTTTTTTGTTTGTTTTGTTTAATTTCTACGTTATCATTAATAATCAACACATTTTATTGATTTTTCTTTACCTACAATGGACTTGTATCCCATATTGTACAATTATAAATGAAATTTGTTTCTCTAATTTCTAGGTTTTTATTTATTTATTTTAATAAATAAATCTTTCCTAATTGAAATTATTAATTCATTATAGAAAATCTAATGAGTGGTCACACCAGATATAAATAATCACTTGGTAAATATAATAAATTAATAAGATTATTTCAGTATTATGAAAAGAAAACACTATACCAACGCTACGTTTTTAAGTAATAATGTTAATGAATAATCTTGAATCGTGAATAATAATCGGGTTTGTGGATATAAAATCTCAGTTGTGAAATCAGAATTTGAAATAATGGAAAATCTTTTTCACTTTAAAGGCTTGTAACTTTGAAAACTTGTAGTATTTAAAGAGAATTCAATTCGCATGCGCTGAGTCATGCGCCCGATGACGTACGTAAAGGAGTTGTGCGGGTTTGCCTATCCAAGTGGTCCCACCTTCTCTCTATTCACCTTGCGGAACATCTAGGAAGACCTCAAAACCAAATGTTTGAGGTTATGTGCAGGAAGGCCACTATATGAAATAGTGGCCACTGAACCAAAATTTTAAATAAACTCAGGGATTTTACCTTGAAGATTTGGATTTATGATGCTATTGCTTTTATTTTTTAGAAAATATAGTGCTCTTTTGAAAACAGCTGAATATACTTTTTTAGGACATTCGGTAAAACTGTTCCTAGAAAACTTGCGGATTAGGTGCAGTCGTAAACAAACAAGACGCGACAATTGACATAAATAAAAGTTGGTGAAAGGTAAAACGGATCTAAAAAGTAGGTCATAGTACGCCCTTCACGAGCAATGGAGGACTATTGGGTCCCCAGAACCACCTTTAGCCTCTGGTTGCAATACTCATATGAATAATACAGAACTCTATACTTTCCGCGTCTTCCACTAACTTCTAGCTTTAAACAACTTCCATACTTCCTAGACACAGGATTACCCAGGGAGTAGTATCTACACGAGCACTGACAAGAACCTTCCAACTGAGAGCAAGAGGATTTAATAGCGCATTTGAATGCATCCATATTCATAGCCGGACCAGAGCAGGTGGGCTCTACTCCCCGGCTCACATTAATCTATCTGCTCCCATTACCATCTGGGTCTTCCGGGAATAAAAACAGGGCTGGTATAGGCCCCAGGTATAGGGGTGCTGGCTTCATTAACATTAATTGTGCGAATTATGTGACCGCCCTGGAATTATACAGTCATGTGTTGATATCACATGTGTAATGGCTGTAGGTGTATTCGTGAGTGAGTGGAAATCAAGGCTCGCTTTCTTTTTTCCAATTCTTCAAAGGACAAAATAATGAATTACGGCTCTGTGCGTTAGTCATAAAAACAAATTTTGAAGCGCAAATTGAATAATTTAATGAACCTATCTTGATTATTTAAATCTAGGAAATTCAGGCTAGTTTTATCAACAGGAGAAATTTTATTAAAATCAGGAGATATCTCTGCGACTGTGCAAGGACTCTACTTGGTTTTATCGTTTGTATTAATCTACTCTGACGGAGGTTTATCATTTATTATTAAATGAGAAGGTACTTGAGATCCAGAGCGTTGTTCAGAATTCCCTTGACAAGTTTCAGAATTACTTGATACTGTTCCTGAAGAAATCAACTGAGTGCCATTATCGACTTTTATATACTCCAAGGGAAACAACTTAAATTCAACGAAATTAGTGCCTATGCTTGTGTTTTTTAATTTAACAATTTAGTTGATACGGATTGATCTAATCTTCATCAAGGGAGGATCCAGCCGGTTGTAAAGAGGGTCTGCAAATCCACAGCCCTTTCACCGTATCTGCGCATAAGTTATTTTGCCTATATGTTCTTTTACCACAATTAACATTCTCCATGTTCAACATATTGTTTGTTCTTTACGTTACTTCCATACTAATAGTTATACTGCCTTATTAAACTTAAATTCATTCTTTAAATACTAAAATGCCATTTCTCTTCATTAACGAAAATATAGTTTTATAATCGGTAACTTCTAGGGCCTTTGTAGTGGTCATTGTGGGACACTAGGAACGTCTGAACTAATTTTCTGGAACGCAAAAAAATCTTTGTTAGTTTGTTAACGTCACTTTATGCCACTAAGGCTAATCGGACGATGTTACAGTGGCTACAAAATTTTCCTATCCAGGTATAATTAGGATAGGGATCTTTAATGAGTACCTGATATCGTACAGGCTCGGGAGCTCCATTTAACGTCCTATCCGAGGGACGGCATGGCTAAGGATTTTTTACTTCCATTAAAAAATCCTAGGGCCACCCCTGGGCGCGAACCTGCGACCTTCAGTATTGTAGGTTGCCATGCTAACCTATATACCACAGGTGACCCAAAAAAAAAAAAAAAAAACCTTATAAATAGTGATGTAAAACAATCGATAGTCTCCGCAATCGATACTATCGGACATGAAACTATCTATACGATGAGATGATGACCGGGGGGGGGGTAGAAAAGTACAATTCTATTTTTCAATGGGGACGACAGGCGCTATAATGCTCGTTTTCAATTGCGCACATTTCTTTTCATTTATATTTCGTCTCTGTCATTAACCAAGTGAAGAACCAGGCAGGGAATCAGTTTCTTTGTTTGTATATTATTCTATCAAGTTGGTAGACATATATAAGCAAGCCATTCGATTTTTCAGTTTAATACCTCATGTTTTTAGCCTATACAAATGTGTATGTATTTAGCCTAAAAATTGGTTTCCTTTCATTATTTTTAATTATTTAATTAAGAATTAATAGCGCGGCACACCTTTGAAATTTAATCAGAGTGGTGTTAGGATAAATCTGATTAGATAATTTGAGTTTTTTTTTTTGTTTTTTTTAAAGTGGTTAATATTTGTTGTATGGTGTGGTAAATCATTTTTTGTAAGGAAAAAATAAAATAACACTCTTGCATTTTTTTATGTTACATACAAGTTAATTATATAGCAGAAGGGTGCTTATAGGCAGGGGGTTCACTGTTCCCCATTAAAAACAAAGTTTTCGATAGTAATATCGATAGTTAAAAAAAACTATCGAGAGTCGCGATAATTTACAACAATCGATAGTTTTAAATCACTAGTTAGAAAGAACAGGTTTAGCTCGTTGTATATTGGATCAATTGCTTTGTTTAACTATCCGGTGGTTTAAGTTAAAACCACTTCAAATGTGTGTTAATGAATATGATTTCTTATAATGCTTCCTCCAGTTATTCCTCAAACACGCATATCATGATTGGTTAACGTACGTTAAAGTGAAGAACAATCAATAGGATTATCATATTCCTTTCTATCTTTTTTTTTTTCCTAAAACGATAGGGCAGACCGGGGTTGGTTGGCATAGGGTGTAGGTTGGCCATTGGCTATAGTTTCCGTCACACCTGTTGTAAAGGCGCCACCATCATACCATGTGACCCGCTCGACCTCGGGAGTCTTGTCCTGAGTTTTCAATCCGATGCTAACAGTGTAGAGAAGAGTGTGCTTCATTGACTGATTTTACAACATATAAGTAAATTTTTATGTTTTCAGGAAATTTGGTTTTAAGGCATGGCAAAACATTTGACTCCGATTCTGTTCACATAGCCCCAAACTCCTATTAAAAACCTAAACTTTCGACTAACCAGTTCCTTTTTTGATTGTTCTCCCCTTTCCTGGGAGTCATCTTTCATATGATCTCTCCTTTGGGGTTAGTTGGCTCTGTTCAACTGGGGTTTGTTGGCGCAGTAGCAATTCACAAAAGAAAGGTAAACATAAACAAAGGTGAAACTACCAATTGTCTTTAGTTCCAGCAAGAAGGATGAGAGCAATTTTTCTTATGCAGAAAGTGACGACAGTCTAAACTTCTATCTTCTTCTATTGTCATTCTATTTTCCCCTAATAGCTGTTAAAAACTGATTCAAAATTATTACACCGTCATAGTATAGCAGCTTTTAATAACAATAATATGTGTCAGGCAGTACTTCAAAGAGGTGGCGAAACAACCCCACCTTCTAGGCCAACCTGCCCCACCTTGGGGGTTAATTGGCATACTCTGGATTGACTAATTCATCAATTTTCTATGATCTTAGTATTAAATATTATGTGGTGAAAAAAATACTTGAAGTCCTCTAATACTTAATAAGGAATAATAAAGGAGTTAACAGTGGTATGAGCCCTATTGGGATTATATTAACAGGAATGACTCAACAATCAAAAAAGTGAAAACTGTTGCCAACCAACCCCGCTCTCCCCTAAAGATAAAACATTTCAGGAAAGTGTTGTTTTAAGCTCCATGGTCTGTTTTAAGCTTCCATTATACACATTTCTTCTTCAGAGTTTGAGCATGCAATAGGTTTTACAATCGCCAAACTTTCTCCCCTCATGCAGTGGGCTTCTTCAGGGCTAATACAAGAACATTCTTGTATTACCTCTGAAGAAGCACAAAGCTTTATGGGAGAAAGCTTGGCGATTGTAAAACCTATCACATGCTCAAACTCGGAAGTAAAGTGTTATCTCCATCTTCGAAAACATTATTGTTACATAAAAATTCAGTTATGACTTATTATTCCCTTTGTATGTTTGGATCTATGAAGAACAAATCGACCGTCTATGGTGACTCTGATATAACAAAAACCTTGGAAACAGTGTTAAGAGTTTGTTGTTGTTTGAGCATAGACGAGTCCGATCCCAAGATTGCGGGTTCGTAGCCCGACAGGTAGACATGAGATGTTTTAAAAGAATTAATTTTTTGCTCTTCCTTCCTCGCCTCCTCGGCTATATGGGGATTTCCCAGGTCAGGGAAGAGGGTGGAGGATCAATGCCGAGTTTCATTAAATCTCCATTAGTAATAAATCCAGTTCTGGGTTTTGAATTAGCAGTGTTTTAAAATTATTATGAAAATCCTGGGCTATGCCGTCCGTCGGAGGGACCATTAAATGCAAGTCCGAAGTCAGGTCTCGTTAAAGATTCCTAGCCTGATATACTTTCACTGCGGCATTGTCTCATTAGTCATAGTAGCATTAAGAGAAAAAACTTTTTCATGCATTTTTTAACATTTGGGATTTTTCATGACAAAAGAAATATTCATCAGTAATAATTATTTATTTGAAAAAAATAAATAAATCCGTAGATGTCAAATAAGAATAAAGGAGTTTCTACGAAGCAAAGAAGTTAGACAAGATGGTGGCCCCATTCTTTTATTACTAAAGCAATAACTTTTATTCCTTTAAGGTATAACTATTAGTGACTGTACGTCCCTTAGGGAATAAAACTACGTATTTTATTAGGAACAGTCATTAAAAATCCCTTCCTTTGCTATTGTAGATAGCCTTAAAAGTTATAACAATATTGATCAATTTTAATCGTGATTAGAATTTAATGTTCGACACACGAAATCTTTGCGCATCCAAAACTAACCTGTTTTCAGCCTCGCTTTCTTCTCTATCCCCGAAATTTCTTCTAGGAGTCTAAAAAGAAGGTTGCCATTCAAAGTTAGGCGCAGTAATAATTGGGTAGATTGTGTATAAGTATTTTTTGATTGAAAAATAAATAATATTACACTGTTACATTTTGTTTAATTTTCATTTTAAATTAGTAAATAAAATATAAGTTTTACATCATTGTATGGGTCATTGAGAAGATTCTACATTCGGAAATATTACAGCTTGTCATATCCCAGTAGGATAACATGAAGTACATGATTTTTCAGTTCAGACCATATCATTAAAACTGCAAATGGCATATGACGCCATCGTTAGCCCAAGATATTAATTAAGTAAAAAAGTGTGCACATAGAACACTTCGAGTCCAGGTTTTGTCCCGATTTCGAACCGAAATTCACAAATATTAAAATAAAGAGCTTTAATAAATGATTTTTAAAAGCAACGAAATTTACTTTCAATGGCAAGTTGCCCTCAAATATAAATTGATTGATAGAATGAACTATGAATTTTATAAACGGTAGGTGGCAGTGTTTTTTTTTAAGCAAAAGAAATATTTATTGAAATATCATTTCAGCATTTGAAAAAATAAATCTGGTGCGATGCGCGCAACACACAATTTTCACTTACGAACTTACTTGGATTAGAAATCGACGTGTTTCGATAATAAGTAAACGCCATTCCTCAACTTCACAAATTTAAGTATATACTTATATTTGCAGATCTCCATAAGTTATAGAGTATCTGTATAGGAAAATTTGATAATTCTCAGCACTTTTCGATTCATTATTGCTAATTTATATATGAAGGGACTAATTTCATCAACAGTCGAGTTTTTTACTGCTTGCTTGTTTTTTACTACGAGTTGCTTTTTGCAAATACATCGTGAAGGTGAATCGATAGGTGTATTTTAAGCCGTTTTTACTTTCACTTACCTATATATGAAATATATAGTAAGTGGAAGTATTGCGATCGTGAAAATTTTCGACTTCCTGTTTTCAACGGAAATACACGTTTTGGGACCCCCTGAGTCGAAATAACCAAGTCCCGCGAAATGGTCTGTGTGTGTGTCTGTGTGTGTGTGTGTGTGTGTGTGTGTGTGTGTGTGTGTGTATGTGAACAGACTAGCTCAAAAACTATAAACCGTGGGAACCTGAAATTGGGTATTTAGTGTAGGTATATGCCCGCGATGTGACAGAAAAAATTTCATCAAAATTGCTCAAAGGGAGGGGGTACTTTATTTAATAACTTTTTACGTTTTTTTCGATTTTCTCAAAAACGGCTCTAACGATTTTGATTAAACTGAGTATTTGATCGATTTATATGCCCGAAATATGACTGTAAAAATTTCATCAAAATTGATTAACCGGAGGGGGGACTTTACTTAATAAATTTTGTATCATTTTCACGTGTTTTTTTTATTTACTCAAAAACGGTTTTAACGATTTTGATCAAACTTGGTATTTGATGTATTTATATGCCCGAGATATGACTGTAAAAATTTCATCAAAATTGATCTACGGGAGGGGGGACTTTACTTAATAAATTTTGTATCATTTTCACAGGTTTTTTTATTTACTCAAAAACGGCTTTAACGATTAACAAAAATAAGATATGAATGTAGAAAAATGTGTGACTTTGGGAAATGATTATTAGCAAAACACGTCAATTTCTAATCTAAGTATGTTGGTAAGTGAAAGTTGTGTGTTGCGCGCACGCACCAGATTTTTTGAGTAAATGATGATACAACAGTTATTAAGTAAAGTGCCCCCTCCGTTTAACCAATTTCGATGAAATTTCGGCTGTCGCATCACGGTCATATACATACATCAAATACCAAGTTTGATTAAAATCGTTAAATCCGTTTATGAGTAAATAAAAAAAAAACACGTGAAAATGGGACAACACTTATTAAGTAAAGTGCCCCCTCCAATTATTCAATTTTGATGAAATTTTTACTGTCGCATCGCGGGCATATAGATACACCAAATACCGAGTTTAATCAAAATCGTTAGAGCCGTTTTTGAGAAAATCGAAAAAAACCTAAAAATTAGACAAAATTCTTTAAATAAAGTACCCCCTCCGTTTGACCAATTTTGATGAAATTTTCGCTGCCACATCGCAAGCATATACATACACTAAATACCCAATTTCAGGACTGTGCAGTTTATAGTTTTTGAGCTAGTCTGTTCAAATACACACACACGCCATTTCGTGGGACTTGGTTAATTGGACTCAGGGGACCCCAAAACGTGTATTTCCGTTGAAAACCGGAATTCGAAATTTTTCACGATCGCAATACTTTCCTTACTATATATTTCATATATAGGTAAGTGAAAGTAAAAATGAATTTCTTAATCTTACTCCTTATTATTTTATTATTTATACCCGAGCTGCTACAAAAACATTGAATGCCAATCAATCCTAGAAAAATACTAGGGTATGATTTTCTAATATCCACAATAGGGCTTCTGTGAAATCTATTGCACCTTGCGGAACCCCCATGCCTTGTCCAACATCATCGAATCCCAATCAGAAGTCAATGCTCGTCGCCGGAGAAAATCCTCGACTCTGGAGCCGGCTTGGAGATTACTTTATTATTGCGAGGAGGGACCCAGCCGTATAAATCTGTAATAAAGCCATTTCAGTTACCCGGGGAGGCAACTTTCATTTTTCTTCCACTTCAGTGGATGGCACTTCGGATTCTGGTCGCGATCAAACTGATTCCGTGATCCCAGTTCTTTTACAAAAGTTGCAAGTCGAAGATAATAATAAAAAAGATAGTTCCTAATCCGAAAAACCTCAATCATCACACAAAGCTCTTATCCATGATGTTAATAAAGTAGTAGCTAATTAACTGTTAATAAAGTCATACTAGCTGACCCGTGCGAAGAATTCGCACTCTAACCAACCTTAATCCTACTTTTAGTGCGTCATGGGCATAGGTGAGGGTTGAAGTAAAGAATAGATGTGTTTAAATTGTAGATTATTTATTTTTTTAAACATAAGTTTAAGGTATTTATATAGTATTTACCTCTTTGAACACTGAAGTTACGATATGGTCATTTGTTTGTTGGTTTGTGGGTTTGTTTTACACAGACATAGATGATGTCACTGAAAGAACGCACTCTGGAAAACGCCGCATACGTAAATACAGGAATCGGTCTCGCTGAAAGACTGCGCTGATTCTATCGACTGAAAACGCATGTTTTTGCATTTTGCTCGCAAACGATGGCGACAATTTAAATAGTGTATAAAACTAAAAATATTCGTCTTGACAAACTAAAAAAAATTACACCTTCGAAAAAGTGCTGCGACCATTTTTGCTGAGAATTGCAGTTTTTCGCTTAAAGTTGTCAGAAGTCGTTACTAATAATTCTATAGTAAGTGATTAACAGGTCCCTGATTTTTATGCAATTGCATATTTTGTTTGCGTTCTTCATTAATATAGCGGACCAGATATGATTAAAAATCAGCCGCAGATATAATTGGCCAAGTTTTATTTTGCATATTTGATTATACCGCATACATTTGCATATTTTGATGATCTAATAAAGTAAAAAATTAGAAATTAATTAGAAATATAAACATAAAATCTAACGTGGGAGAGAATATTCTCTAAAGCCTTCTTCATTTTCATCGAATTAATGATAAACGACTTTCTATCTCCCTTTTAATAAATAAAAACATAAATTCCGTCCCAGGCCATGTTGGAGAAGAAAAAAATGAAAGGCCTTTTTACGAGAAAATCAGGAGTTAATACAGTAAACTCTCATTATTACGAACTCGGATATAACGAACACCTCAATATAGCGAACCAAAATACTATCCCCCCCCCAGAATTACCATTATATTTTTGCTGAACCCCTCGTTATAGCGAAATCCCTCGATTAGTGCGAACTACGAACTAAATTTGATGCCAGAGAATTATTATATTCTGTTATAACGAACTACTAGAATTTTCATTATTTTTTTTTTTTTTTTTTTACTGTATTACGTAGAATGAGCGCGGGAAGACGAAGTAGCTCCAGTTTCTAGAATCGAGGTGTTTTTTTACTCTTAACTAATCCGATTTCCTTTTGCTCTCCTTCTTGATTCCATTGACTTTTTTCTCAAAACTAGCTCAGTTCTGTTTCGACCTCTGTATTATTCTAATCAGTATTCTGTAGTCGTTTATACTCTTGTTTTTTTTTTTAATACAAAATGAGTTTGTTGGTAAACGTATGTCAAAAAACGTAAATCCTTATCAATTGAGGAAAAATTGAAAATTCTCCAAGATATTGAATCGGGAATTCTAACTAAGAAAACCATCGCAGAAAAATAAGGAAAAAAATCCAAAATCAACATTGTCAACCATTATAAAAAACAAAGATAAAATTGATTCAACAGCAGCCCAAGGATTAATTTCAGCATCAAATAAACGACTGCGCTCTGCGGCTCGTGAATATTTGGAAATAAATTGATAAATTACTTTAAACAAATATGATCCCAAATACCAATCTCAGACCCTCTTATTAAAGCTAAGGCTAAAGAACTGTCAAGTGAACTTGGAAGGTAAATTAATGAATCTCATTGTTTAATTAATATGTAGTTTATCTAAAAATTAATTACATACATGCGATTTAATTTAACTAGTTCTAATGAATGAATTCCCTTCTAAATACGAACAAATTAGTGTGGCCATTGGCTAAAAAAACTATAAAAAAAAAAAAAGAATCCTCGGTTATAACGAACCTCGTTATAGCGAACTATTAATATCAAACCCCCTGCCAGTTCGCTATATCGAGGGTTTACTGTATATTGGAAATTATAAATATTTTACACAGGGATAATTCAATTATTTTCAGGGACATTGATACGACCGAATAATTTTAGGCGCTTATAAGTTTGATCCGATCACATCAGTTGATGTCGACAGTCATTTTCGAATTAAAAAAAAATATTAAAACTATAAAAGAATATTAGGATCAACAGAAATTAATTTAGAAAATCATTTAATAATTTATATCAATTCAGATAATTTTATTGATTTATTCACTTTTTTATATAATTTTAATTGATTGTTAATCTTTAGTAATGTTGTTCTAGTTGACTTTAGTTTTAAATGCGTTTAATGTTATTATTGAAAATATAAGTTTGTTTAAGATTCAATAAAATTTAAAATCATATTGGTTTCATTTCTAAATAGTCTCTTCAACTTCCTTTCCTATGAAATATTTTACACACATTATTATCTTTGAATATTACAGTTGTTTAATAGCATATTTTTACAATTTATGCTGCATATTGTATGACATATTTTAACGCTTTTTACTGCGTAAAAATCCTGGCACTGGTGTTCAATTTACTAAGTTTGTTCATTTCTTTAACGACAATTTATGCCACTAAGTCTAATCGGATGATGCTACAGTGGGAGTCCTAAATTTTGCCTATCCAGGTATAATTGGAATAGGGATTTGTAACGATTACCTGATTATCGTACAGGCTCGGGACCGCCATTTTACCTCCTATCCGAGGGACGGCATAGACAAAAATTTTTTCCTGACATTAAAAAATCCTAGAGCCACCTCGGGAAGCGAACCTTTTAGTATAGTAAGTTTCTGTGCTAATCACTACACCACATTGACCCCCAATTTACTCAGTGTTTTTTAACTGAGAATGAATCAACATGTTTTTATCATCACCATTATTGCCAGACCCATTCTCATACTTGATAGTAAAGTTGAGTAGTGTTGGTATTTATGAATCTCGAAAAAGGGTTCGTCTAAGATTAATAAAATAGTAAAAATTTCATCTTTTCTGGATTAAGGTCGAATAGGGAGAATATTATAGCAAAGGAACATTTTCTAAAGACTGTAACCACCCCATTATATTTTCTTTGAGCTCAGAAGGTGTAAAAGAGAAGATTACTTTGCTAACTAAATTCGGAGAGATTGCCAATTACGAATGGATGATTTAGGAGCGCCTCTTTACCGGTTTTAAAATTACTAAAGAAACGGGGTCCCTGAATATTTTCTTAATCATAGTCCGGTCTCAAGAGAATTTCCTGAAACACTATCTAAAAAAAAAAAATTAAAATAAAAAAAAATAGAAAAATAGAAAAATACTTTTAAAAGATAACGAGCAGACCTGCCTTGCAGTGGCTTAGTAGATATAATACACTGAACTAATAATATCCTATTTTTTTATAACTAATAGTATCCTATTTTTTTAATACAGTCAAATCAAAATTCACTGATAAAGATAAATAAGTTTCAGCTACTCTAAAAACCAACGGGATTTAAAATAGAACTTTACGCTAAATTTAATATTGTTAGGCTGAAAAAATAGAATTGGCTACTGGAAGATTACCCACCCTAAATATCGAAAGAAAATTTTGTGTCCATAAATCAATTTACACTACCATCTCGTGGCATTGGTTTGACAAGGTTCTAACTGCTCAAGAGTAACTTCTGAGAAAAATAAGTTTGAATTTTCCTTTTGCAATATTTTATTTATTTATTGATGAATTTGTTTTTTATGCTTTCTGAGGGCTTACTACTACTTTATAAATCAGAATAAGAGGAAACATGGCATTTTAGTTTGTCACATAGTATGTATACAGACTCTGTACTTTTGCAGTTGTCACTCCCAACTTTGATCAACCTGAGGTTTTTGACAAGGTTCTAACTGCACATTCAACCATGTCAAATTGAAAACGCAAGTAAAAATCAGGCTTAGAGGGAAAATGGCATAGTTTATTTTGTGAAAATTTACAATATTAAACAAATAAACAACTATTTTATACCTAACTTTCAAGTTTTACATGAGTTTGATAATATTTTTTTAGAAAATTAATTGTCTTTGCACAAAAAGTCTGAGAATTACTGCTTCAAGTTCAAGATGGCATTGTAGAACTCTCGATCCTGAAGGGGCATGTAAGGATAAGCACTTTTAATGTCTTTTTTCTTAAGGTCCGGTAGTGGGGTGGTACATTGAAGAATTTTTGGACGTACTTCAAAAACAGAGAGACGTGAAGGCTCAGTTTGCTGCTTCTTAGACTTCTTCGACTTATTGCGCTGTTTTGGAGTTTCCATGAATTTAATGTTTGCAGCGTTGTAGTGCTCTAATTCATCATGACTCGTTTTGCATAATATCTCCGCAAATGCTTGTGTATGTTGAATTGTAGATACTTTTGTACAAGGCACTGCTTTGTAGTTTCTTAGTTTCAGAAAAGTTTTTAAAGTCAGAAGCTCTAAAAAATAAAATTCGATTTTGTTCATTGCCTTTTCAATTTGTGAATATACACCATCAACCTCTTGCACACATCAATGTCATGGCAATGAGTATTTCATTGCCACTGATTTTATTTCAGGGTGGTCCCTCAAAAAGTCTAGGATAGCGTTTGGCATTATTGAGTTCCTATTCTGGGGAACACACGAGTCTTACCAAGTAATGAGCTCTCTTAGGTATGTCATTTTCTTTAGCGACAAATTCTAAAATTCTTAGCAGGGCACTACCAATGTCATTTCTGGATCTACCTCCTAACGTGTCATTCCAAAGAGCACAATAAACTCTTTTAGTCACACTATAATATGCTGTTAAGTTGACACAGGTCAATTTTCTTAAATAGAATAGTGAGCTGATTTCTGTATGTGGAGTCAATATAACATTCTCTAGGTCAAACAACAATACTGGTAAGTTATTTCCTCTTTTTCTTTCTTTCGGGATTCCCTCATTACATTTTTCAGACTAATGTGCCATTCGTAGTAAGCACTCATTTTTTCAATCAGAGTTCCTGTTTTTTTTGCTGTTTTATACATTTCACAAAAATCGCATCTGTCCTTTTTTGGTATGTGAAATCTCAAGTTAAATTCAGTGTTGAAAATCTTTCTGTATTGAGAGTCATTTACTGGATGGACTCCTTCTTCAGAACACTGTTCTTTATAGAGTTCAATCATTTTTCCAACACTTAAATGTGCACCTCACGAGTGTAGAACACACCAAACGTCCCCCAAACAAGAGATCAAAATAAGAACTGTTTACATTAGAATCACAATTATAACAGGTGTGTTGCAGATAGAACCATGTCAAAGTGATGCTCAAAAATGTTTTTATTGCAGTTAGAACCTTGTCACTTTAGTAATTTGGTTTTTTACAATAGTACTACCGTAAAATTAATACAGAATATAGTAAACTATATTATATGTCAAATAAAAGAATAAGCTCAATTCTGCCAAAAATGTCAGTTAGAACCTTGTCAAACCAATGCCACGATCTGTTGGAAATTTATAAAACTTAAAAATAATCACACTCAATCGTAGTATGATAAGCATTTAATTTTCAAAAAAAGAAATTTTGAGGCCAATAATCGAGATAAAAGCTATACTATCTTTTAAGTTGGACAAAAACACACAATGAGCCAAATTTCATCTGAATCGGTTGAGTAGCTTCTGAATTTACCTCCGATAAACATCGGGACACGAGATTTTTATATATATATAAAGATATATTCTAACATTTTGCAAAAAAGGAGTAAACTGTGATCTTTTTAAAGATTTTTCTCATACTAATACAAAGAAAAAATTACGAATTTTTCGAAGAGAAATATTATTATAATGGCATAATGGCTTTCCTGATAAAGGTTGAAATTGGAGTTTGTCGTCATAGCAACCAAAAAGTCTCATATGAGCCTTTCTATTGACAGAATGACTAATTCTGATTGAGAGCTTTGTTTGGTAAGCGCTTATAATAATATTCTGTTCGGAAAATTCGTACTTTTAGTAATATTTCCCTTTGGAAAATTCGTAACTCTTAATTTTGCATAAGCATGACAGAAATATTAAAATACGAGAGTTTACTCAAAGATTTGCATAATTTCTTACTCGGTGGAATGAAATCTATCACTTATGCTACAAACAGTTTCTACACAAACCTGAGTCTAATTAGTTCATCGTGGTTGTCCAGAAGGTGAATAAATTTCATAAAAATCTTTTTATTCCGCGATATCTTGTACTTCGGATGAAATTATTTATTATTAATTTAAATACAATAATTATTTTAATAAATGCATATGATTTATTTTAATTTTATTAGTTTTTCCTCGATACAATGTTCTCCAGATAAACACGATATGGATAAAACGCTTGGAGAATCGTTACAAGCCAACGATACTAATAGTTATCCTACTTCAGTATTAAAAAGAAGCATCATATTGCAACAGAGTTTAATAAAGAAGATCAGAATTTTTTTTTTCAAAAATATCCCTCTTTCACCACTAAGGATACCAAAGATCTTGAGTGCGTGAGGTCACCTGAGATATGTTCTGGTGAGATTGTGGCGGAGGTCAGAGGTCCTCTGTAGAGGCGCAGGTGGTTGTCAACAGGTTGGAGCCTTGTTTATGACTCTGCTACCAAACGTTAACATGACCCAACTACCAATATTGGACCTTTCTTGTTAAAATTGTGGATATTACGGTAAATTTTGTTTTATATTGTAATACGGAAAACCAACTTCTAAAATCCTTCAAAATGATATAAAATAAAGATTAGCTTATTTAAAAGACGAGGCATGTGCCCTATCTGTTAATAATGAACTTACCATTGCATCCCGACCTCTGTTATCTCACCTTATTCCTCGAAGAATGGTTTCGAAACTGGAGCATTAAAATTAATCCCGATAAATCCCATCAAATACTCTTCGACGTAAACCGATGACTAACGGTCCTACAGTATCACTTCCACACTACTCCATTGACCCTGTCAAACAGATCTGCTCCTTATGATTCCATCTTGACAAAACCCTTACCTGGAATCCTCAAACAAGACAGAAACGACAGGAAACTGCCCTATGCAACCGACTACTTGACAAACGCTCAAAACTCCCAATCTGTTACAAAAGTCTAATTTATACAACATTATTAAGACCAAGTTGGACTTAGGGAATCGAGCTATGGAGCTCCACCAATCCATCAAATTCCAGTCCTTACAATCGAAAATGCTTCACAAAATCCTTAAAGCTGCTTATTTTGTCACCAATCAAATCATCTACGATGACCTTAACGTTCCAAATACCTCTGATTTTGCCCGATCCAGGTACTAGACCTTTCATAATAAGCTCCCGAACCACCCGAACCCATTGGTTTCCAATTTCCTTCCTCCCCTATTCCTGTCAATCCTCCCAGGTGGCTGAAAATAAGATGGCCTCGTGACCTAAAAAGGTTAAAAATACTAGTTGAGTGCTAACAGTGGGTAGTTTCTTTTACATGCCTTTTCATGACATTATTTTCCTTTATTTTACAGCCAACACATTTACTGGATGTATTTTAATGTACCGTTGTAAATTTCAATTAATTAATTTAAAAAAAAAAAAAAAAGTAACTATTCCAAAAGGTTATTTATTTTTGAATCACAAAAACCAATATTATTCGAAAAGAATGGAAATTTTATGCAGCATTTTTTTTTTTTTTTTGCAGGATTTGTTCGCAATGACTTGTATATTAAACAATATATACATATATATATTTTTTTGATAGTTTATATCTTACTGGAAGATTTGATCTATATTATTCCAATTTTGTAAAACAGTGAAAATTCTCATCTTTCATTTTGATATAACTATATTATTCAATGCATTACAACATTCACAACGTTTCGAGGCTTTGCTGCCCTATCTTCAGGTGTACTCCTTACTAATTCCAATTAACAATATTTTAGTTAAACAATACATCAATTCCTCAAAATCTCGTCAAAAGCATAGCCATACGCCAGTAACAGTAAGGTGGCCTAGTAGAAAGGTGTAATAGACAAATTTATTTATTTTAGGATTTTAGTTAATAGACAATAGTTAATAGTTTATAGACAATATTTTTGTTAAACAAGACATCAATTCCTTAAAATCTAGACAATAAATAAATTTGTCAATTAAACCTCTCTACTAGGCCACCTTACTGTTACTGGCTTATGGCTATGCTATTGACGAGATTTTAAGGAATGATGTATTGTTTAACTAAAATATTAAGTAAAATATTGTTAATTGGGAGGACACTTGAAGATGAGGCATTAAAGCCTTGAAACTTTGTGAATGTTGTAATGAATTGAAAAATATATTTATATCAAACTGGAAGATGTGAATTTTCACTCTTTTACTAAATTGGAATAATATACTTACACTTTTTTTTTTTTTTTTTTTTTTAAAGGAATTGATAAAATCACTACCACGTATGGGAGAGTTGCCTATATTGTACCACTTTTTACATTTTAATTTTTATCCCCAATATGACTTCAATTATTCTTAAATAAAATATTGCTACAGATACTCTGCTTTATGCAGAATCATGCCATATATTAATCATACTAAAATTATGATTAATGTAATTACTATGAATTTTTTTCCAAACCCTTGCAAGTGGTACGATTAAGGAGACCAGTTTTCTAATTCGTACCGATTGGTTCCTAAATCGTACCTACATTAAAAATCAATGCAGGGATACCAAAAGGTATATTAAAAAATAAAATAAGATTTTAGTTTTAAAATTTAACTTTATTTTATGAATCTCAGACTTAAAAATAATATTATTACTACACACAACAAATAATTGAGTGTCAAGATAAACTTACAAAAATAAAAAGCAGTAATACACATATTAATTAATGGCGTTCTTAATCTAAAGTATAAACAAATGTAAATGTGCTAAAATTAATTTCTAATAATGTTTAGAAATCTACTCCAAATTATAAAACGAGAGAGCACTGTTCAAGAGATTTTCGTGAGTTAGGCTATCTTTTAGACCTACTCTTATAAATATTTTTCTGTCAGGATCATATTAGGCTTCACTGTTAACACAAACATATTTGTTATCTTTGACTTCACCTTAGAACATTTTTCATGGACCCACTTCAACATTGTACCATGTCCTCAATTACTGCAACTTCACAAATGGCACAAAACCATTGTTCAGCATCCACTTCTATTATAACTAAATTCTGACTAACTTTCTTCGTTTTAACATCTACTTTCTTCCGGTACGATTTGGGCAACCATTGGAGGTACAATATAGGCAACTGGGAGTTTTTTTAAACAAAAATTATTTCTTAGCTAAAACAAGAGCCATAACGAGCTCTGCCCCACTAAAATAAAGCGAATAAGTTGTGTTTCAAGGATCCATCTAAGAAAAAAAACAGTGACCCTACCTATTTGATCAAAGTGGCCTTACGATTAACAGCTGAAAACTACATCAATCTATGGCATAACGCAAAAACTCGGCCTGATTCTCAACCAATAGTTATCAGCACGAGGTACGTTGCACACTTGTTACACCACTGGATTGTTTCTTCCTACGCCGTTATAGCGCTCCAGCATCACTAATTCTATAAAAATTCGCGGTGGTACGATTTAAGAGGCGGTACAATATCGGCTACTCTCCCCTACGATTTAAATAGATAGGAGGCTATAAAGAATTAATGAAAATGAAAAATGACCATTATAGAACAAAAATTTAATATTAATAAGCAATGATAATATCAACAAAGAACCATTGTAAATATATATCTGACAAAGATTATACAAGAACTTAACAGAAAATGACATCTGAGGCCCAGAGCTCATTACCCTATTTCGGAGTTCCCTCGCCGCTGAGTTCACAAATATTTGACTTTATAAAACTTCTATAACATTTGATAACATGATAAATTATTCATGCAATTTATATGCTTTAGCTCTTCTCAAATGAAATTATTTTGTCTCTTCGTAGAATGAAATGTTTTGCGAAAATTCCGACATCCCTGCTTGGCTTCATTAGTTGAATAAATTCAATTAAAGAAAACCTATGGTTATCCTGTGTTTTATATGTTTATGCATTTATTTATTTTTTATAGATACTGATTCTAATCTATTCTAGCTGTTTTATTTATATTCGTATTTGATGTGTTTTATTTTAATTTATATACATATGTCAATGGCTTAATTATTTATCGAAAACTACAAATATAAAATACATTGAATCTTTGGGGTCATCTGTGGTTAGCATGGCAACCTACATTACTAAAGATCGCTGCTTCGCGTCCCTCGGTGGCCCTAGGATTTTTAAAAGGAGTAAAAAAATCCTTAGCTATGCCGTCCCTCGCAAAGGATGTAAAATGGAGGTCCCGAGCCTGTACGATGTCAGGTACTCTTTAAAGATCTCTATCCTAATTATACCTGGATAAGCAAAATTTAGGATTCCGACTGTAGCATCGTCCGATTAGCCTTAATAGTAAAAATGGACGTTAGACAAACCATCAAACATTGAATTTTTACTTTGCTCCTAACACTCCTCGGCTGGCACTAGCGTTGTAAAGAGATACATGACTACCAGTTCATATTGGCGACCACCAAATTCCTCAAACAGACAAAGTACAACACCTTGGGCTAATATTAGACAGAACGACTTGAGGCCGTCCTATCAAAATTGAGGTTTTAAGCAAACGACTGCAAATACCGTACTGACTTACTTCCAAATCGTCAAAAGAGAAAATCATGCACATACCTGCTGAATTCTAGATCAAAAATATCCTCAAAAATTAATTTTTCAGTAAAAAAAGTCTTTAAAAAATTTGAAGACAACAAACGCATCTTAAACATTAGTAACAAAAGTCTACCGATCGACATACAATTATCAACAGACGATTCTTTATTCGGTCTTTTTTATTAAATTGAATGGATATAACAACAGACTTATTAATGCCATAGCCACACTTGACATGCCTTATATGAGGAGAGTGAAAAGGAGTTGAATGAGAGACCATTTCTAGAATAGGACCGGGATGGTGTGCTGCTGGGCACTGTATACCCTCATGCCTGAAAATGGCAACATAAAAGCAGTTTAATCTATCTCTTTTGCTGATCGTTACTTATTAGTGACGAGTAAAAATAAAAATATGAAGGTTTAGATTAAAGTAAAAAAAAAGTATAATTAAATAAATAAAAAAAATGAATGTAAAAATCAAATATGATTTTTAATTACAATGTATGATGAAAGTTATTATTTTTTTTGGAAATTAAAAAAATTAAGTATCGATTTCGGGCCTGCTCTACATTAAGGCTGCCAGTTACTTTTTATTATCAAATGATTACTTATAACAATTAATCATTCTTTTTTAAAAATAAATTAAGAATAAAGAGGGAATAAAGAGGTTATTCCCTGTGTAAAATTTACACAGAGATAAATTTAATTGAATTAATTTTGTTGTGCAAAGAAGAAGATAAATACTGTCTTACCTAAATTTAAAAACTTATATCTAGAGCACAATATGAAATTGAATTTTAGACAAAAAAAGTGGGTTTCCAATATTAGAAGTTCAAAGAGTCCAGAACTTCAAAAGGTTTATTCTCAAATAAATGGTTTGAACAATCGAGACTACCATTAAGTATGGCTCTTTTTTTGAATTTTTCTGGGCGAAAGCTAAAATGAGAAATAGAAATGAGTGTGTCACAAGGAGAGATCTCTTTGATTCTTATTTGTGCGAATTTTTATGGAAACAGAGGCAAAGTTACAAAAATTTATTTATTATGGCTGTTTTTTTCCAGTTTAGCTTGATTTTTTACTTTCACTTACCTATATGTATGAAATATATAGTAAGTGGAAGTATTACGATCGTGAAAAATTTCGACTTCCGGTTTTCAACGGAAATACACGTTTTGGGGTCCAATTAACCAAGTCCCGCGAAATGGTCTGTGTGTGTGTGAACAGACTAGCTCAAAAACTATAAACCGTGCGAACCTGAAATTGGGTATTTAGTGTATGTATATGCCCGCGATGTGACAGCAAAAATTTCATCAAAATTGGTCAAAGGGAGGGGGTACTTTATTTAATAACTTTTTAAGTTTTTTTCGATTTTCTCAAAAACGGCTCTAACGATTTTGATTAAACTGAGTATTTGATCGATTTATATGCCCGAGATATGACTGTAAAAATTTCATCAAAATTGATCAACCGGAGGGGGGACTTTACTTAATAAATTTTGTATCATTTTTACGTGTTTTTTTTTATTTACACAAAAACGGTTTTAACGATTTTGATTAAACTTAGTATTTGATCTATTTATATGCCCGAGATATGACTGTAAAAATTTCATCAAAATTGATCAACCGGAGGGGGGACTTTACTTAATAAATTTTGTATCATTATTACGTGTTTTTTTTTATTTACTCAAAAACGGTTTTAACGATTTTGATCAAACTGGGTATTTGATGTATGTATATGCCAAAGATACGATAGACAAAATTACATCTAAATTGGACAAACGGAGCGGGCACTTTATTTCTTAATTTTTTTACCTTTTTTTCGATGATCTCAAAAACGGCTTTAACGATTTTTATCAAATTCGCCATGCTTAATGAAAATTAGGTGTTCTTTAATATCAAGTAAGCTTTATCATTATTAAAATGTTCTGAGGAGGCTTTTTTTGGGGGGGGCTGGGGCCTTTTTTTTTTTTTTTTTTTGTTTGTGTCCTATAAAGTACCTATGTTTTTGTTTATATGGAGAAATTAACTGTCTCTCGTTATGCCTAAAAATAAGAAATGGCTATATATGAGATATGATAAAAATAAAGAAAACATAAATAGGGGAAAAAATGAAAAATATTCTGTCAACTCATAAAACTCGTTGAGCCCAAGTATGCGGAGTACGCCTTTAATGACAGACCATTGTTCATAATTAAAGCCGTTCTGTTCATTTGGGAAGGGGCAATTAACAAAACGCATTAGTTCCTAATCTACGTAAGTTGGTAAGTGAAAGTTGTGTGTTGCGCGCACGCACCAGATTTTTTTTTCATTGTTTTTGTATTGATTTAAAATAAATATTTCATTAACCTGTATTCTTTTTTACGTGGTCATATGTTAATTAAAGCGATTACTTTAAAAAAAAAAACCCTTGATTTCAAAGCCTGCATATTATTATATCATTATGATACATATACGATATATGTTGAATTTATATAATATGTGTATATTTGTAAAAGCCTGCTTGTATATTCACACAGTATGACATTCAACGGTGTCATGCAGAGCATAACCTTTTCGCTAATTGTCAGTAGTATACACCTCCATTGTTAGTTCTCAGCAGTGTAGGGACGAAGGGTTGCTAGTGAAGTAATTAAGTTGGGCCCAACTACCGTAACCCACTTTAGCGAAGGAATAATGAAAACCTGAGGGCGGAGTGGGCAGCCCTACGGTGGGAAGGTCACTCGCCCTTTGTCCTGGAGCGCTGATGGGTTGATGAGGTTATTTGTTGAATGAGACAATTAACTTACTGCTCACTAATTCCAAGCTATGGTTTGTTGCCTTACCGTGCTAATGATAAACCTGTAAATTAATTACATGTTTGATTAACCGTCAATCTCCATTGAATTCGTCAATGTCTCCTTTAGTGACAATAGTTGGAGGCACTGTCACAGAAACTATTCATAAAACATACTATTTTCATATCTTCATCAAGGCAAACATATTAGAAGAAAAATATGCAATACATAACTATATAATATATATTTTATTAATATATAATGTAAATATCTGTATTCCCAGTCGATAAATGGTTAACCCTAGGATTAGCATCATAGCTCTTATTCATTTATTTTTCTTTTTTTATATGAACACGTTACTGTTTTTAATTAATTCTTGCGGTTTTTCTGTTTTCGAACAGCAGTCGCTTATTGCCCCTTTTGTTAAAATAATTTCTGCTCAATGTTCGCTAAAACATTGATCAGTGACTATGATTCGGCATATAACAAATCAAACCTATTTTACTGACTAAAATAACCAATTTTGTTGAAAAACTAAACAAACCCTGTTTTAAATTATATGATTAGAAGATAAACCCTATTTTACACAAAAGGTTGCAGGTTCGCGTCCCTCGTAGAGGACGTAAAATGGAGATCCCTGTCCTAATTATACCTGGATAGGCAATAAATTTAGGATTCCCACTGTAGCATTGTCCGATTATCCTTAGTGGCATAAAGTGACGTCAAACAAACTTATTTTATGGAGACATTTCTTTTTCTATATGTAAAATAGGATATGTACCAGATTTAAAAGACTTCGTTACTGATTTTCCGGTTTTCATGAATTTTTTCTCATTTTCTAGGGGATATTGGGAAATATGATGATTAGTGTTTTTTTACTTTATTTGTCTATTATTAGCGAATAAATCTTATTGGAAGGGCGTTGTTAGTTGCCACAACGAAACTATTTCTACTGGCATGTAGTTTTGTTTTATATATAAACGAAGATGTCTATAGAAAAGGAAAATTCAGTAGTCATTTAAAGAAATTCTGTCTCGTATTAACATCATTGACGAAACTTTATATTGACGGTGAATTATAGTGCGCAAATTATGAAATCTTCTCATCACAGCTCTTCAGCCATGTAAAAATAAAACTACATCATCACTATTTCGCATATGACTTCAACAGAGACATATAGTAATAAAAAAAAATTGCTAGATAATAACTGAACATTAAACATACCTGTCTCATTACTAGATTCATTTCTAATGCAAGAAGGTTTCTTACCTGAAAAATAAATTAAAAATTATTAATTACAAATTAAACTAAGTATAGGCATTGTTACTTTTGATTTAACAGTAAAGCATTCCTATTTAGATAATTTTAAAAGTAATTTTATTTTTCAAGATTATTTCAAAGCTCTTGAAATGTACACTAAAGAGTGTTTTTTATAATCATATGGATATTGCTATAAAAACCACAAAGATGTAGATATACAGAATAACAAGGCTTGCTAACTAGCAATATCCACATTGGCATGGTTATGAGAACAATATAGTCTGGAAACGTCACCATAATATACTTGTTTAGGGCGTAATAATCAAGAGATTGATCGCCCTAAAACCCCCATCTTATCCTATACTATAGTTGTTAATTATTGACTGAACCTCAATAACCCTACTCTAACATACGCACAAAATTTATCAACAAATTGTACATGTAAAAGATAGCAGTTGTCCCACTTGGCTTCTTTCAGCTAAACAAGTCGGCCCCTCGCGGCCTAGGGAGAAGGAAACAGTACATCTTAAAGATCTGATTCCAATTTTCCAGAGTGAAGGATATCTTGGATGTCATCGGGGAATCGAGATAACTGCCTGGTTTATCGGCCTCGGTAATGGCCTCGCCTCTTATCGGCCGCAGTCTTTTCTGAATTTGTCTCCAACAAAGAAAAACGTCTTGTTTATGTTAGCTCGCTAGTTTGGTTCTAGTTTATACAATAGCAACTTTGTCTCTTATTCTTATGATTTACAATCTATATTAACGTGCATTTTTTTTATTTTATCAAAATTTATAGTTCATATATATTTAAGTAATGTTTAACAAGGTCACGCCGGGACTGTTCAATGATGTTCGCTCTATCGGGCAGGAGCTTTTCCAGGGCATTATGCAGTATTGACAATCCAACAATAATAAAATAAACAATAAAAAATACTATCTTGCTAGTTATGTTTATGATACGATATTAATTATAATTTTTATTAAAAAATGAATGAATTAACGTTAAATTTTCATTATTTTAATTTTCAGCTATATAGAAATTATTTCTACTTTTTAAACACTTTGGCTGTCATGTCACCTGAAATCGAGTCTTGTCAGTGAATTAAATATTAAAATTGTGTGGAAACTAGAGCATGACTCAGATATTCTTTTTCGGCAGTCAAAGTGTTAAAGATCTAATTATTTGGCAGAGGCGGCATTCTAGCGTGGCCACCGGTGGTACACACCGCTCGGTGAGGCAGTCGAGTGTGAGCCACAGGTGGTACACGCGGGCGTGGACGTGATAATGTAAGATGGTACTCCACTAAATTGATAAATACATAAAGAAATAAATCAATGCACATATCCATTTTAAAATTTATTTAGAATGTTATTTTATATTAATTTAATCTACTTTTGTGGGTAACCGACTTGTTTTAAATTATTTTTTGAAGAGAAAAGATTGGGCTCCGCCGGGAGTTCAACCCGGGTCTTCCGCGTGACATGCGGGGTATGCTAACCACTGCACCACAGAGCTCGCTTCCAAGCGAAGATTATTTAGAATGTTATTTGTACCATAGGGAAGAGCAGCTTCAATTAACAGAAGGAAGTATTAAATAAGCGAATTATCCAGTGACAACGCTGTACCGGTTATGCTCCGTCAGTCGCTGTTAGTGCTGTCCCGGGATCGAGTTTTGTCATACATGTCTATTTTAACCAACCTTTCTTCATTGCTTATTTTAATAAAATAAAGTTTTGCTTATGAGTTGACAATATATTTCGCAGCACTATTTTTTGTAATGGCACGTTTTATATGGTTTTAACTTTTCGAACCCTTATGTCCGGTACTAAGAATTTTAATTAATTCCGGTACTTTCTTAATAATAGTCCTGTATTTTTGTTAATACTTTCTTTAAGGATATTTTTTTAATGAAAAAAATATAAATATTCTTTTGGCTTTAATTTAACAATGCTTTATGAAATTATAGTCAAGACTTTATATAACTTCATAAGGCATTGTTTAAGTTATTAAAAAAATATCCATGGAGAAAATATTAACAAAGTGTGCAGGACTATTGAATGAATGAATGGATTTAGCCTTTATTATAAAGAGTAAAAATAAAACAAATAATGGCTTATAATGAATAATATATACAACATACACTAGTAACAATAAAATAAGAAATAATAAAAAAATTAAGTTCTTCTAGTTGAAAAAAAATAAGTAGTAACTCTTGAGCAGGACTATCATTAGCAAGGTAATGCTTAATCCAGACACAGATGATTTTTTTTTCCCGATTTTTTGTTTTCGACAAGAGGGTCATTATCTGAAAATGTGTAAATCGTACGGCCGGTCCATTTTCAACCACTAAAATGAGAGCTAGTAACTATATTAAAATAACTATTATACTCCTATAGTTGTTCTATGGAGGCTAGGTTTTAGCTCCAAACTAAATTTATAATTGCTTCAAAAAAATTAAAAGTAATTGTTTTTTCACTCCCTCACCTTGTCCGACCCCCAGGCAAGCCACTTTAAAAATTCGTATTTTTTGAACAATTGAATGTTTGATTAAATTGATTAATCGGTTAAGTCAGTTATTACTTCAAGATTCCAAGAAAAAATGAGCGGTGTCATTTATTGTTACCAATAACAATAAATAAAATAAAAAAGGTATGTCCAGACGTTTTTCCTTCACTCCCTCACATGAAGTGTTTGATGGTCTGAGCGTTGAAGGGAACATGGCTCAAAGCCCGGGGTGAAATGCATCGGTTCAGGGAAGACTCTAGGATCGTTTTGACTGCCGACCAGGGGCTGCGATGGCTTGCCTCCGATGTCAGATACAGGTTATTACGGGAAATCTACGCTGTGGTAAGTAGCTACTTCACTCCCTCACTTCAAAAAAACTGGTGAGTTTGCAGGCAACTTTTTCACTCATCTATTGTTTTTCGACGGAAAGTGGTCATAGTTTTCGATTCTGCAGTATTTTTTCAATTTTAACCTACTTACAGTGATTAAAATATAATAAAGACTTTGAAAATTTCACTGCCTCATTCTTCAGTCCCTCACTTTTACCAAAAATTCTTAAATGAGGGAGCGAATAACTACATTCCTTTTATTCCCAAAAGAATTTGAGAAGGCTTTTGAATGTAAAGGTGACGATTCCTAAACTATGACCAAAAGTATGTAACTGAAGCCTAACCTAACTCTATAACCAAGCTTACATTTGGCTTTTGTCGTTTCGAATTTCCTATTTTTGAATTTGAAAATGTTTTTATTGTATTTCTATTGCTATATCTTTGTATTGTATTGTATTTCTTTAAAATATACCCGTCTTTGCTTTCACTTCTCAAAGTTTACTACTACCTCAACACATTTTTCACTACCTCACTCCCTCACTTCGAAATTGTTTTCATAATTTTTTAAAAGAACTACTAAAGGTTCTCCTGTCTGGCTACTATTTAAAAATTGAAGGTGATATGCCACTGAGTACGTATGAATTTTTTTGGACACGAAATTATGACATTTCAATAATGAAATTTTAGGAAGTGAAATCTACGCATTTTCAGAAAATGACCCAAGAAGAAAATATAAAGTAAAAATAATATTTCCGGTAAATTATTCGTTGTTGAATAAGAATGAATCCACAATCAGCGAAGAGCTCCCCTTACTAATGAAAGACACAATACCGAAGAGGATGGCCGACGAAGAGCAGAGATGGGAGCAGCACTCACCTCGGAGGCCGGAGAATGGACTCTAATGAAGGAAGACCATTAATATTGGATCAGTAATGGCGCTCGTCATTATACCAAGCGGCGAGAAGTATTTGTTCGTGGAAAGGATGGGTATACGGAGGGGTGGCTCAACAAGAACAGAAGATATTGAGGGGAGGTATTGAGGAGTAACATTCGCTGTTTCTAGTGTGGATATCTCAATATCAAGAACGCTAAGGGATGAATTCAATTCCCTTGAAATCCCAAAAAATGTTAGGACTATTTGCATAATATGCAAATAGTCCTAACATTTTTTGGGTTAAAACGGCATTTTGCAACTAGATATTATCTAGTTGCAATGCCGTATACAACTGCAGACCAAGCGGGCTAACACGTGGGTTAACCATAGTTACTACCCGAAGTTTGTGAGTGATTGAGTTCGAGGTTAATTGAACTGATAGGCTGAGACGGAGCACAGTGGTCAACCAGGGGAAAAAACCATAAATGAAAGTGTCCTAAACCTATTTTTTTCTTAGTTTTCGAATAATTAGATTGGTAAGAAAACATTTTTTTAACTAGATTTAAACATACATTGATTGAAATGTGTTGAACCAGTAGAATTGAACTTGATTGAAGAAAATATTACTTTTCTACCAAGATAAAGAGCAGTTTTTACTCTGTATAAAATTAACAGTAAAATATTCCAAAATACTTCAGGAGTGTGTCATCAATATATGCACTTAATATCAATAAATAGTTATAGTAGCAATGGTTTAAAATGTGAGTGTATGTAGTAGAAGAACCGTGATAAAAATTTCATCGCCAGCTTTGGCCAACTTTGCTGTAAACATGTATTTATAAACATTTAACCCTTTCGCTACGGTGCCAGTCCGCACGCGTCTCTCCTCAGGATCAGCTTAGTGAGGACACGTATGAACACTATAAGCAATAAAGTAGAAGTGATAAAATACTCTTAATATGTTGCAAGGGACGAAACCATGAAAAAAAAATGGCAGCGGTTGATAAGTGTGAATGGACCCCACCAAGCTAAGGAAATGATTGCTCACGACCAATTCTTTGTTACAAGCGACCCATACATTACAGATTTAAGACCAGTATACAAGTACAAAAAGAAAAAAGGCTAACCGAGGAAGCATACAATGTACTTAAACTAGATTGTTAACTTAATTGTTAGATATGGAGCATCAAAAAATCAGTGTACGTGTATTTCCATGCCGCAAACAAAGTAATTAAAATAGATATTAGGTTTTTCCCATTTTCTGCATTTTTGGACCATCGTGCGGAGTGGGGAGGACTGTCTTTATTGGGGGATTAATCGGCTGATTCAACCACCTCTGAGGCAAACATCCCTGAAAAATCCTACATTTCTCAACTCGGTCCTGCTTTTTTTTAGGTACCCTAAGGCACCTGGCCTAGAAGAGAAAGGTTGTCTCTTTTCTATCGCTAGTATTAGTACAAGATTTTTTCCTCCAGAAAAACCTATATCTCAGAGAAGTAATAGTAATTCGAATTTTATTGCCTGCACAGGTGTCTAAAGCGGCCCATCGACGATTAATTTATACGTTAATATATTACACAATAAATGACATTGTACAATAATATTGAGCGTCTGTAGATCATATTGGAAAATTGTGTAGTATATTTGGTCAATCAAAAACAGTTTGATTTTTATAGTAAAATCTAGAAAATATTGCGTCGTCTGCTGGCAATATTGCGTAATACTACTGAAATATGTTTAATTTTTAAAGCGCAAGAATGGTCCTCCAAAAAAGAAGGCAAAGAAACTTGGTGAGTCCGAAGGATTAATATCGCTAGCATTCAAACACCTTCAACAACTCAAACTGACTGAGAAAAAATTATTTGAGCTTGGGCAGTAGTGCTCCAGAAAATGACATCGCAGCAACAAATTATTGCAAAAAAGGCTATCAATGATATATTGCTTCAGGGCCAAATGGGCACAGGGATTCCGTACAGATTAATTCCAGTAAATTTTGAAAGGTCGCTAGCTTCACTAATTCTTAGTTCACTTAACAGATTTTCATGAGTGTACCTATTTCTTATTTTAAACTATCCACCTGCGCTTCTTTTTATTTCCTTTTTTTCGAAGCTACAACTAATGCTATTGCACCTTCTGCGTTGGCCAAAAATAATATTGTACAGAATATTGTTCAATATATTTAAGTAAATATTGATCGTCTAGGGGCCGCTTAAATTTTTTTATATAACAAACATTAGTTTTTTCATATAATTTCATAGTTTATTTATTTATCATTTTTTAGGATTTTTATTGAAAGAAATAATACATTCTGCAACAATCAAGGGGATTGATGTTCTAGAGCTCTAAGGACTCAACCAGTTTAAAATGAGATCGATTGATGTGACAGTGTCAAAATCAAGAGTGGTAGTGGTGGAGCGGATTAAAATAACTTAAAGTATTACAGTATAAATTAAATTTTAATTAGTAGAAGCATTTTCGTATACATATTTTCTTAAACAAGCGTAATTCAATAATGAAATAACGTAAATACAATTGTCCCTAATTAAAAAAAAAAATTATTTTCCAGGATACCCATTATCTGCCTAAAAATTTTATTTCCACAAGAGGTATAATTTAAAAAAAGGCACACAGGCTTCTTCCAATACATTAAGTTCGAACCAAAAATGCCTAACAAAACTATCAAGTATTTTATATCATATCAAGAGATATGATATACGAATCTCACCCATGTTCACCTCAATACAAAGAACCCCAAACAGAATGTGAAAACTGGAAAAACCCTCTTTGTTGATAATCAGTTGATCATCCAAGCCAAACAAACTAACTCAATGGTAAGTAATCATTCTGATTTTGAAAACGTATATACATTATAAATTTTATCCTGCGATGAAAGAAAATAACTCAACAATATTATGAATGGCATTCAAATCCAGTGTTTTTTTTTTTTTTAATGCACTTTGCTCAGCATCGATTACCACGACTGCACTCCTTTAGAAACTAGAAGCTACTTCTTGTGGAACGCATTACTGACCGTAAAATTATTACAGAAATTCCTATTATGTGATGTGTTAACTTAAAAATAAAATTAAAAACCACTCTTAGTACTGAATTCACAAGATAAACATGTCCGAGTAGCTGAAGTAATACACGCGAACAACTCATTTGGGACAGGTTGTCAAAACTTCTCTTGAAAGGACCACAAAATACTTAGCAATTAACATGTCAGCCTGAAAGTTGCTATTATAACAAACTTCTACTATATAATATCACATAGAACAGGCGTTATTAAAAGTTAAGATTATTTAAAAAAAAAAAAAAAAATGGTACTAATCTTAAAAAAAAAAATGTTTTGTCGTTTTTGTTTTTTGGGGATGTTGAGGAGAAGTATTTTCTAATAGATATACAATTGTGAAGAAAAAGAAGTATTTCAAGCCACCGAAACACGACAGAATATTCAATTTATGAATAACAATGAAAAAAATATACATGTACCGAACATATAAGTCAGTATATTCCGTTTAATGTTCCAGTCCTTCCGCAATTTATTATAAGATGTTTCCGTTATCATGGATTCCATAAAAAAATAGCGTCGTTCATGAGAGAGATTGTGCCGCCTCATAGCCGGTTCCCCTTCCTATATCGGGCAAGAAGCCCCATCGCGCTAAGAAGATAAAGTACTGGAGGGAAAGACTGATGGAGCTGGAAATAAGTGGAGATAATATCATAGCCCGGAAGAGGCCACTCCAGGATCGGATATGTCAGCCTTTACTGGAACCTAGCTCCTGGAAGCGGTTCAGGTGCTAGGAGATATCCGGCCCGAAGCAGTTATTTTTATAACTTTTTTTATATCTAATTCATGTTCGAAAAATGTAACAGGTTACGTTAAGGCAAGTTAGGTTTTAATAATAAAAACATTTCGCTTCCCTGATGATGAAAGTATGGCCGGTGCTCAAAGCTCTTAGTTTTGTTGATAATGTACAGAATAAAATAAATGGTATTTTTCATAAAGTTTACCTTTGAAGTTTATAAAACTATTAGCATAATTAACTCTTTGTTACACGCTAAGCGGCACTCCATGCCGCAATTTTTGTAAATATGAATTTTCGCAGTAAATTCTTAATTCAACTAGATGAGCGTATTCCTCATCGGATGCGGTGTCTAGCAATTTGTTAATGTGAAAAAGTCCATTTTTCGGCATCCCGTGCCGCTAGCGTGTACACACTGTTTGGATTCTGCAAACTTTTTCCGTCTACAATTTTAAGATATATTGTGGAGATCAACCACTTTTGCCATTCAGATCATCAAACAAACTGACAGCTATAGTAAAACGCATCATTCAACCTATATAAAACTCGAACCGAAATCTCACTATCGACTTATTATGGACATAGGAAAGATCCATGCCTTGAATGCGGAAAACATAGAAACAATAATACAACTGTTCGATGTTCACTGTGCACGCGATTCTTCTTCTTCTGTACTATTATTTTTCCCATTTTTGTTTCTATTTTGGTGATTACTCTTTTTATTTTTTTAAAAATAAAAATGTTAATATTACTTTAATTATTTCATAAATACCTCTTCTTATTCCTTTGATAAAATGTTAGGTAAAAATATTTAAATAGTAGCTTTAAGAAGATGTAAATGTCGATAATAAAAGAAAAATACCAATGCGGCACACAGTGCCGCTAGCGAGCAGGAATGGAAGTCTGAGAGGCGCGTGTAACAAAGGGTTAACCAAATGAAAAAAAATAATGAATGAAAGGAAATAAAGAAAATTCTCTGATATTCTAGAGCTTAAAAATTAATTTATTAAATAAAACTATAATACAACCTTATTATTATTTCCAAAAAAATTTGCTTGAATCAAATGGCCATTAGCTTAGAATTAAGCTGAGAGTTTTAAATTGAACAAAGTTTAAGAATTATTAAACCATGCATAAAAATGATAAGTAAACAGTTATGTATACACTTAATAACTATAAGAACCAATAAGGAAACTTTAAAGTTTGAAGTTATAGCCCGATTTCAATAGAATATTATTTAAATGTAAATGTTCAACAAACTTTATTGTTCAGGCATTATTAAAAAATAATATGGAAATAATGTTACTTCCAACTGTCCTGACAATGAATCATATCGTCAATCGGGAATTCTTAATTCTCGGGAATTCTCTTGGATCCGTTTTCTAATCAGCATAATATGGTAACTTTGCACAGAACACCCTGCATGAACTATGGTGAGCTGAAATGTTAGACTGCTGCAAATGTATTCAGAGAATGTTGAAGAGTTAGTAAATGATGCGTACTCGGCTGGCGAGAATCCACAGCTGACTGCTCGATAAAGCGTCTTTTGTTTTTCTCAAAGCTTTGGCTCCAAGCGTCTTAGACCAATCACAAACGCCCACGCACATAACACTAAATGAATGTTAATTCGATGCTTAATATCGATCAGTACGACATATTAAATTTTAGTTAACTTTATACATTAACGAAAATAAATTTACAATTGGTTTAAAATTTACAAACTAAAAATTAAACTACACAATTATTTAAAATGATAAAGGGGTTCCCTGAACAGGCTAAGTTATTGCTTAGGTTGCTTATTTTCAGATTCAAATAAAACAGAATAAACTTCTTATCCGAAGTTAGTAATTCCATTTTTAATATTATTTTATGAATGTAAATAAATATAAAAATAAAAAATAAAAAGAACCCTCAAACAGACTGACATTTGACAAGAGTGGTGAACATAAAAATAATAAACTAATTAAATACCTAATATTTAAAACTAATATAGAATCGAAAAAAAAAATAGTGTACATTACGAAAATATGAATAATAATAGTTAGATATTGTAACATTTATGGTGGGTTTAAATAATTTTATTTAAACAAAATAATTATTTACAATGCCACAAAACAATATAAACTTGATTTTATATTGTTTATTGATTATTTTAATAATCAAGAAGGTTACAAAAATTATCAACGTGAAACGAAACTATTGACACAAACGTAATGATCCGATCGATTTTCAAAGCAATACTAACGCTCCAGTCCATCATTCCTTATATTTAGTCTGAAACAGAACAGTCTGGAAGATTCTAGGCAACCGTAGATTATGTCCGAAGAGTCAGGAACACATATTAGAACAATTTTTTCCAGTGGTTGCAACAAGTGTAGAACTCTTTTAAGTCATATGTTTTGTGTCACGTTACAATATAATTAGTTTAGTATTATATTATATTATATATAATATTAGTAGAGAAACAGCAGCAAAGTGTGCCAATTATTTGGCAGGGTCACATCCAGCTAGCTACAGAGGATGCCCAACTTTAAAAAAAATTAAAGTAGCCATAAATCAAAGAAGACATTCGCATAATCAACGGAAAGTGGAAGCTAATTCTTCTCCGGATATAAAAGAGTTTCCGCCTCTTTTACAAAACAAGAAACCTAATTCTGGTCCCTCCAAAGAAGAATCGAAACATCCCCATCAGCCTCAAAAACCAGCCCCTAAAAAAAATACTAGTTCCTAGAAGAGATTCTTCAAAAATGAGTAAGGGCTGTATGCAGCCAGTACCACCCACTGTAACTGAATCACCAGCTGATCTCCCTAAGTTAGTTAGTGGGTTGAATAGCCTTATTCAGCCCCTGTTTAGTATCCTGCAACAACTGTCACAAGTTATCCAAACATTATGCCCTGGCATGCCAACATACCCGATAGAAGACTAAAAGGGAGCAGGTTAACTCCCTGTATAAGTGCAAATCACGACAGGAAGAGATGCCGATGGGTATAAGCCTATCAAGCCATGTTTTTCTACGTGGTTAGTCATCAGATTCGCCGATTGTATTTTTCTTTTAAGACAGGTAGGAATGTAAAAATTGGAAGTTAAAAAAAAAAAAAAAAAAAAAAAAAAAAAAAAAGTTATGTATTTCAATTGCATTGCGTGAGAGATAGTCAACTGTTAATCTTTACAATAGGTTAAATGATGATCAGTTTGAATTTTTTTTTTTTCGAAAGCAAACGTTTCGATCCAACTTAGGTATTGTAATACGGTATAATAGGCACTCCTGGCAGAAAGCTGTAAATATGTTAGTAATTACTTTTGTAAATAACATGAATTTTTTTAATTATTATTATTTAAAGAATTTTCTATCTATCTTTCTATAATAACGAATAAAATTCCTAAAAGAAATACAGCAAAATAATTTAATAATAGAATAAATGCACCCATAGGATATTTATATATACACAATATTAGAGTTCGTTAGATACATACTAATCTGGGTTAACCCATAATGGGTTAAAAGGAGTATATCAGTTATTGGACGACGTTGACCTCTTTCCTAATTTACACTCAATCAAATAAAAAAAGAGCGATTTAAAAGTGAATATACAATTTAGAGCGAAAAAGAAATTGGAGTTTTTTTTTTTTTTCCTGAGTTAAATAAATAACGATATAACATGGAAAAACTATAGCCCAGTTCTCAGCAGCCCTGAAAATAAAGGGATAAATAAAAAATGCAACCAATAAAGCCGAAATGAAATTCCTCCCTTCCTGAACCACAAAGCGTTTCCAGGTAGACAGAGATTGGCCCTATTTTGACCTAGCCCCGCTGATTGGAGACAGGATGAAGGAGTAGAGGACACAGCAATAAGATTTGGATCCTGAGAGGTATATATAATAAGGGAGGAAGGATCCTTTGTCCAGCTCTTTGTCAGATCCTCTGAGAAGGAATGTTATTCGGGGAGGGGCGCAATGAAGCTGAAAAGGAATCCTTTTTCTCGGACTGTCTTCCTTGGACAACTTGAATTTCAATCCTCCGGACCCACTAGAGTCTACATGATACCTTCTAGTATGGGATTCTTTGTATATAAGATTTTTTTTCCCAAAGGGGTCGATTTTGAGTGATACTAGAAAGAAAAATTCTATATAGAATACGAGCAATTCCCGTCGCGACTTTGCCCGCGAGCCTTTAAATTCAATTTCTTGGTATTGATTTAATATATGTTAACTGATGTTAAAAAGATTTGGTAGAATCGGAGCTTCCGGTAGGTGGAATGTTGGAGGGGGAAGCTGCCGGCTCGGTAGAAGAGAGGGAGACGCGCAATGGCGAGAATTCACTTAAGCCGCCGAAACAAAAAATTACTTACTCATCGTGAAGGCTTCATTTTTCGACTTTAAAACAAGGTTTTCGACACCCTATAAGAGCTTTCGAGATAAACTAGCCGTATCAAGATCTTTAAAATGAGTCCAAATTAGATATTTTTTCTCGAAGTGCAAAAATATGTGTCTGTTAGAGTTAAACGACAATTTCGCCATTTAAACCCCTTAGGGGTTACATTTTTGAAATTACTTTCTTAATGGTTACCTACATTGTGCTTAAAAATCTAAATTCCGAACTTCAAGATTCTATCATTAGTAGTTTATGCTGTGCGTTGATTCTGTCAGTCAGGACAAAACCTCTTATAAGGATAGAGATTAGAGGAGCATAATGGTCGAGTGTTCTTTAAGGTTTCGATCTAAAGATGTGAATCTTCGTCAGGGCTGGAAACTGAATGAATGAAAGCAGAACATGACATTACCCCCCCTAAAAAAAAGCATTACTTTGACTTTGAAAACACCTCTGTATTATCTACTGTACCTAACCATGATAAAAAAATCTTCTCAGAATCCGTATTCATCTACATGGAAATAAAATCCTGTAAACCAAAAAGTAGATAAGGAGGCTATTTCGTTTACTTACTCTAACATCTTAGCATCCCCAAATCCTAGTTTTAGATTTCATATGTATCTGCAATTTTCGATGTATTTCTATATTATTACTACCTCTATGATTATATAGCCTCTCTGTTTTTTTATTTTTTTATTTTTAATACATTTTTACATTGTATTCTTTCAATTTTAATCTTACTATTGAGACCAGATAAAACATCCGATCCAAACACGCGAATCTCCGTCATAGCTAAAATGAAGACTGATCATAGTTAAAATATGGGTAATGTGTAAAGTATCAAAGATGAGGTTAATTAAAACAGTAACAATAGGAAAATAATTTTTTTTTTTTTCCTTCACATCTTGATTTGCGCCTGACAACAAACTTCGATAATGAGCTGTGTTAATTAAATAAGGGCATAGGGAAGGATGGCACCCAGCGGTACCTCTTGTTTGGCTTGTCAGTTAATCTGGTTTGTTAACGAAGGAGATCTCTCATCCAACGCCTTTTTAATCTTCTATTTATTGGTATATCAGTTGTTGCCATGCCACTAATCAGTCGGTTGAAGTGGCCTTGTAAGTGAGTATGAAAACGTTCATAAAGTGTCTATATATATTGCTCTACTGTTTCTATTTGTAAGTCAGTATGCAGTGTTTTGTTAGTGACGTATCATGGTGCTTTTACTATGAGTCTGAACATTTTTTATTGAAAGGTATGAAGTTGTTGTAAGTGGGTATTTTTAGCTGTTCCATATATCCTTAAAGAATATATAGAAAATAAATGAAACCAAATTTAACTGATGGAATGTTTAAATGACATGGATACTTATGAGTCTAATAATTATATAAAATATAGTGAAACATATAAGAAAATATGAATAAGCAGCTGATTATCATGATTGAATAAAATCTGTTATTTACCTTGTTGAGTCGAGAGTAATACCGAAGGAAAAATTACAAGGTAAGTGCTGGTAGGGATGAGTTAGCCAACTTCAAAAGCTTTGAGTTATACAAAGTTTTTGAAGTTAGAGACTTACATGAAGACTAATTGTAAAACAAAAAATCAATCTGCACGATAAATTATAATAAAAGTTACTAAGTCGCAGTGTTATAATTTCTACACTGGAATATAAGGCAATAATGACCCTCGTGATTGATGCCTTATAAAAAAAAATTATTGAGGGAAAGTAATTAATACAGATAATTAGAAATGCCATTTCCATGTTTTCTGTAATTCATCATTTAATTAATTTACTCATTCAAAAATTGTGTTTTCGGATATGTTAAACAAAACCCTACTATCGAAGCCTTTATAAAATTATGGTTTAATAATTTCAAATTAAATCCGCTAGTAACAAGCTTGTTTTTTTTTTTTGTTTTTTTGTTTTTTTTTCATTAAACTATTTATTCTGGATATAAAATATAACAGGAAAATTTCAAATCACGTTTACATTAACTTTTAATGTTTTTCTGACAACTACTACTTTTTCAAGATTTTTATTTTTAACAAACCAGGATAGACAAATATTAATTGGTTCCAAGAACCCCCCCCCGTTAGTTAAATGCATTTTTTTTCTAATTACTAAATTAAAACAAAAAAAGAAACACGTATTTACATGTTATTAAATATCCTTTTCTTGAATTATGAGACACTAATGCTTGTCGATGCTACCCAGTTATCAATAATATAGCTACTTAGAAAGCTTAGCTTATTAAAAATTTAAATTCAAATCTAATTCTATTTCTCTAATTATTCACTATTTTTCAGATTTTTTGTTTAACATGTTCACGCCGGACTGTTTCGCTCTATGGCACTGGAACAACTCCAGGTCATTATGCAGTATCGGCAATCCAATGCTATTAAAATAAACAATAAAAAAAATATCCTACTAGTTATGTTTTTAATACGATATTAATTATAATTGTTATTAAAAAATAAATGTTTATACGTTTATAAGTATATGAATATAAATATTAAAAAATACAATTAAATATAAAAATGAATTAATTCATGTTATTGAAATTATTTCTACTTATTTAACACTTTGACTGACATGTCACCTGAAATCGGGTAGCTGTTCTCTTGGCAGAGAATTTAATATTAAAACTGTGTCAAAACGAGAGCCTGCCTCTCAGGTATTCTTTTTCGGCAGTGAAAGTGCTAAAGATCTAATTATTCGGCCAAGGAGGCATTCTAGTTTGAGCCAATTGTGGTACACGCCGTCGTGAACGAGATAATAACTTAGTTGTAAAACAGGGTGGACAAATATTAACGAGCTACAAGCCCCCTCCCCCCCCGCCCTCCCTTGGTAATCCTAGGGGTAACATTGTAGCCCTCCTGAGTTTCCCGTCACCATAGAATATTTCAAACAACCGCAAAGAGGTGATTTCCCGTTTTTACGACGAACACACATAGCCTTCGTGTGAGGCCCTAGAGCTCCGTGTTTGGGAGCATTTGTAAAATAATTGAAACGATTTCGTGTGACAGGGTGTTAGAGCTAAATGAGATCATTTGTAGATGACTCACAGCGCCCCTTTATCACCAGCTACTCACACTCAACGAATATGTTGATTGCGTTGTTCTCTGGCGGTGGCTTTTCGTCTCTATTAATGGCCGTTTCATGCGGTACTGTTTTAACACGTTCCTATTTTCTCCGATAACATCTCTTATGACTAATCATAGTGGCTTTACTTGTGATTACTATTTCATTTACTTTATTTTTTATTAATATTTCTTAAATAGCTTAATATACCAGATTACAAAAAGGTAAGCTTTTTTCAAACTGTTTAAAAAAGAAAAAAAAAAAGGAATCTCGCGGGGTCACCTTTGGTGTAGTGGATATCATAGAAACTTACTATACTAAAGGTCGCAGATTCGTGTCCTGAGGTGGCCATAGGATTTTTTAATGGGAGTAACAAAACTTTGTCTATGCCGTCCCTCCGATAGGACATAACACGGAGGTCCCGAGCCTGAATGATGTCAGGTACTCGTTAAAGATCCCTATCCTAATTATACCTGGATAGGCAAAATTTAGGACTCCCACTGTAGCATCGTCCGGTTAGCCTTAGTGCATAAAGTGACGTTAAACACAAACAAACAAAAAGAAATCTCAACTATGCTTTATGAATGAATGAATAATATTTATTTACACATTAATATATAATACAATTAAAAATTGAAAAATGTTAATGACAATGGCAACATCCGTCTGTCAGAGTTAACTGCCTTTGTTTTACAGAGTAATATTTTACAGATATATGATGTAAGATTTTACAAATTAGGGGATTCATATTTTACAGAGATCAGGGAGTAAAGGAAAAAAATACAATTAAATAAAATAAAAAATAAAATAAATAACAAGAAAATGAAAACTGTTTATGTATCAGACAACCAGTTGTACCTTGATTTCCAAGCATGGCGAGCATAGCGTAATAAAGGGCGAGGGTCTTGTTGACCAGTTAGGTACAAAATAATTTCTCCCCTTGGGCTTCCCAAAATAAATAAGCCTCAATTCGGATAATATGCTACATCCCCCTAGAAAGTGATAAGTGTCTTCTCGGCAGTTGGAATTACAGAGTGAGCAAGTTTCAGAATCTCGATTTTTTTCTTTCTTTATTATATTAAGCCTTAAAATCCAACGGAAAATAGAACATATATTTATATTTTTGTATTTTGTTGTATCTATATCCAAATGATAGCTGTAGATAGATATTTGTTTGTCTTTCCACCCAATAAAGCTTAGGATCCATGCAATGATCTAACAAACAGAGCGAAATGCACGATCTGCGATAGGTCTGAGAAATAAGGCCGCTGATACAAACCTCTTTTCCTTTACATCACATAAATATTGATTGAAGTATTATGTCTCATAATTTTCCATTTTATTTCATTCTTATAATTTTATCGAATTGTATTAGTTCACTCATTTTTATTTTGAATCTTTATCGTGTATAGTCAGTATACGAGCATTGGATTGATTTTATCGTATATCACTAGTGTTTGGGCAAATGGACCTTAAATCCTGCCTCATTGTATTTCTTTATTTATGTATAATAAAGGAAACTATTTCTTTTTCAACAAAGACTGTCAAATTAGAGTAAATTATGAATTTTAAGAAGTAGAGACAAAAAATCGTTTTATGACTTAAGCCCTTTTGCCAAACAAGAATGGTGTATCTTTCATTTGTAAACTTCATTTGTAACTGAATGTTTTACTTTTTTTTTTTTTTAATTCTTAAACTTTTTACATTTCCTTGAACTAGCCAGATAAATGGCTCTTAATTTATTCATGTCTGTTATTCTTAGGAGACTAGATGTCCCAAAATAAAAATCACTTTAAAAAAAAAAAAAAATCATATTAGGATAATTGGAGAATTTTCTCAGCAAATCCTTCTCATCCAGTTTCCCATACATATGCCTAGTACTAAAAATAACAACAAATTAAAAAACCTGTATACCAAACTAAAAGACCCAGTACACGCTTAATAGCAACAGTTGCTATATACTATGTAAAACCAAAAATTATTTAATAAAACGTATTTACCAACATAAATACAGTATTTCCACGCTTAATTCATCAACGTCTAAATTAGCAGAAAATGCTATTGCCCACAACCATTCCTTTGACTTTGAGAACCCCTCCATACAGTACCAAACCATGATAAACGACTCCTCTCAAAATCCATATCCATTCAGTTGGAAAAAAAATAACCCTGTAAATCATAAAATAGATAAAGAGATGATTTCATCCACTTACTCTAACACCTTCCGCATCCTCATATCCTGGTTTTGATTTCATACGTACTCGCAATTATCAATGTACCTCTGTATTATTATTACCTTTAAAATTGTATAACATCCCTCTGTATATTTTTCAATTTTTCATGCATTGTAACCATAAATATTATCACAATTTTGTGTTATTATTGAGTCCATACATAACAATTTGTATACAGTACCATCTATTTTGTTATTTTTGTTATGTAGCCTTTCACTTCAAAAGCGTTGGGTTTCCCCGAAATAAACCTTTGAAGTCGGCAAACTAACCCCCTACCACTACCTCTCACCTTATTTTACCTTCAGTCCTTTTATCACTCTGGACACAGAAGATAAATATCAGATTTTATGTTCATGCATATGCTTAAAATCTTTTATATTATTATTAGGTTTGTAAAGTATGCATTTATTGTCATCCTCTAACATAGATATTCATATATTTGTTTTCTTCTAGCCCTGATGAAGATGCACAAGTTGGATCGAAACGTTAGCTTTCCAAAATAAAAAAGTATTAAATGAAAATCCTGATAATCATTTAACTACAATGAAGTAAGTTTGTCGACTGTTCCTTATTCTGTTTATGCATTTTGATGCCTAGTTACAAAACGCCACTGTAAATGCTCTTGCTTATTGAATAGCCATAAACCATAACAAATTGGCATTTTTAAAGATAATGGAATAACAGAGGAATAAGATATAGAGTTATATATTAAAAAATCTGGGAAATAAAAAAAAACCCGATCAAATTTCAGCTAAATGCTTAATTAATATTAACCATATGACGATATTAACAAGTTGATTAAAAAAATATTATCATTGTTTTATTGTTATAACTAGCAATAACGTTAAACAAAGTTTAACAGTAACGTTAAATCGATAAGCAAATAAAAAAACATATGGCGTAAACTACCAGACCGTTTGTTAGAACAAAATAAGAGGTTGGAACGAACTGTTTGGGTCTAGATCTTTCCATGGCCTATTCCACGAAGGCGTAGAACTGTCCTCATTGTTCTGGAACATTCCAGACCTGACCATTTACGATTATGTATACGGAAAGAGTGACAACGAGTTAGTATAAGTCTGTGTCTTGACTGTGTAGCTCAAGTAATGTGATTATGTGTTATGTGTTGCAACCTGCTCAGTATTTACGTTTTATTAATTATTTGGCATTGTTAAATGTATATTTTTGTTAAATAAATATTCCCTAACCCACATAAGTGTTACAGTATTAAAAACATAAAAGAACACAATTTTAATTCTTTGTTCAATTGTTATTTCTCTTAACATGAGCGGAGGGTTGTCTAATATACCAATCTTAAGTTATAAGTATATTTTTATAGTAATTTTTTTTTATATATACCTATTCGTATAGTTAATTATTGTGAATATTTATTATTGAGAATTTTCATTAACTGTGGTTTATGACATTATATTCATTTATTTCAAAATTTCGTTCTATTATCTTCCAAATTCATAACAAATACTTGACACCGATGATTTTTTTATTTTTGCTATACTTGTCATGATCAGGCAATAATAAATAGTTTTTTTACATAAAAATCCTAATAAATTGGTACACTGAAAAAAAAAAAAAAAAGGATATTTCTTGAGTTTTGATCGGATAAAAAATTGAGAACTTCGAAGATAAATCATACTGATAAAAACCAAAGAGAACATGGTTAGCAAATGCACTAACGTAATATTCGTACTCAATCCTTGTACGAGGTCCTACTATAAAAAGCACATATTATTTTTTAGAAGTAGTCCCTATTTTATTTGATTGCTTTAATTAGAATGGATCAATCGGGAAAATACAATAATCCCAAAAAGGAAATGGGAAAATAATAAATCTGAAAGCAATGATAACTAAGGAAGGGGCTTCATTCTTCGGACACAATAGTCGGAGGGACTTAAAATTCAGCAGTTGGGGCCACCAAGACAATCGCCATTGTCTTAGGGTGAGCCTATTCAACCTGGGCTTTATATCTTTCAATTGCGTGGCTTTAGGAATAGGATGGTTTGGATAATCCAATAATTGATATAAAGTGTGCTAATGCTTTATAAACATTACTAAATGCCATTTACTTTTTAATTATTCTTAGCCTTATTAATTTAGGCATAATAACAAAGGGGTAGAAAACAGAGGTTAATTCAGGTAGGGTATGCATTTGATAATTATATATGACTTAGTGGGAACAACACGGTGTTTTTTAACACATTCCCATCTTAACAGCCGATTATCACATGAAAATTTCCGAAAGGCCGAACACCTCAAAGACTCAATTTAGTCGATTTTTAATGAGATTATTGCATTTTAGTACAGCAAAAGTTGCTAACAGATGAAGTTCTGTTTTTTCTTAGAATCGGACTCCGGGGTCCGATACAGGCCATCAGTAATAAAACAAGACTACTGGACGGCATCACCCTTCCACGTCCGATAATATTGCAAAGAATACCTTTATGGTTATCTTTAATACTTGTTACTAAGTCTGTAACTATAAATAAAACTTTGATATTTGCTCGATTTATTTCATATAAATTCATTTCTTTAAAAAGAATTTTTTTTATCATAGAGTAAATGGTTGTAAAGCAGTAAAAGACACTTAAAAATTGTTTTAACATTGCCAAAATTATCAATATGAATGGTAATTCAAAATCCCAGCAGTTTAATGCTATTTTCGATAAAGTATGGCGTAAATCCTGTATCGGACCCCGGGGGCATGTCCTGCGCCTGTTGTGTCTAGGTATAATCCTTACCAAGAGATAATGTCCTTGAGAAGCTCATTTAATTCACTTTTCAGTAAAAAAAATAACACTTTCGTCAGAGCATTCCCATCGGACACCGGCGTTTTATTATAAAATGGTTTATAACATTCAATAAGGAATCAGCAAATAAAAAAAAGTTATGATGGTGGAAGATAGTAGACTGTAGATATAATGACTGTAGATTTAGGGAAAACAAAAAAAAAAAAAAAAACATATACCATAACATTATATATTTTTGTACGTCTACACCAAACCTACATTTAAACTATTCAACACAACTATATATAGTGAGTACTAATACGGAGTTAATGCCAACCACGTATTTGCCATCATTAAACACACTAGTTATTTTTATACACATTTTTATTCACCCAGTATTTAGTAATAATAAATATATACATTCAAATATTTTTGTCTATCAGTTCATATAATTTCTTTCCCTACTACCAAACCGTATGTTATGTTTTTAACCATCTACTCATCTCCTCAATTTATTGTAACTACATATTTCACATAACTTAGAATTTTGACAAATAACGTTGCAGATCGCGCTTCGATTAGGTAAACAAACCCCTTCCTATCACCAGCCTTCTTGTCACTCGGCTCCCTACAGCAGTGAGAAAAGGTCAGTGACGATTTGTCTATTTTCTGTATCTTTTTCTCATACTCATCATATGTTTCCATCACCCATTGTCATAATGTAAAACAATTAATATCTTCGTAATAGTAGCATATAATATATAATTTTCAATTTATATCACTTTATATACGTTCAGTCCAACACCCTACTGTATAGCTGTCATATTCAGTTTGATAATCGTCCATCCTTCTAGTGTAACACACTCTCAATACATAAATCTTAAAATTATTCTTTAATCATAATGCATCCAAAAATCTCTTACCATTCATTCAGTGACTTATTTTGTATCATTACATTTTTATATGATCCACCTTGTTTATCGTTTTTAAATTTTCGATTTAAACACCACTTTGTATTTTGTAAACTTCATTGCATCTTACTAACATAGGCTTCATTGCTACAGACCATTGTAACCTCATTATATGTTCACCTACGTTTTATATATTTCTCTACATTACCTCAGATATCCCATTTTAAGTTTTATCTCATTTTCACTTATTACTCATGACCTCACTTTAAGAGCTATAATTTTTAAATTCTTCAAAAATATGTTTGTGTTTATTTTATCTAACTTATTTGCATGTAGTTTCACATACATGTACATCTGTTTATATAAATTATCTGATTGGCTGTTTTTGGGGTTTTTCTCATTTAGCCCTGATGTTGACCTAAAATTTGAGTCGAAACGTCGGCTAGAATAAAATATGTAAATATCACATACCTATTTGTGATTATTGTTTTGACCGCACCCTCAAACAATTCCTGTTAAAAAAAAATGAGTTATAGGGGAGAGCGGGATTGGTTGGCAACAGCTTTCACTTTTTTGATTGTTGAGTCGTTCCTGTTAATATAATCCCAATAGGGTTGATATCACTGTAAACTCCAAGTATTAGAGTACTTCAACTATTTTTTTTAACACATAATATTTAATACTAAGATCATGGAAAATAGAAGAATTCGTCCATCCAGAGTTTGCCAATTAGCCCCAAAGGTGGGGAAGGTTGGCCTAGAAGGTGGGGTTGTTCAGCCATCTCATTCAAGTACTGCCTGACACATATTATTGTTATTAAAAGTTGCACTATAATGGTATAATAATTTGGAATCGGTTTTTAACAGCTTTTAAGGGAAAATAGAATGACAATAGAAGAAGATGGAAGTTTAGACTGTCGTCACTTTCTGCATAAGAAAAATTGCTCTCATCCTCCTTGCTGGAACTAAAAACAATTGGTAGTTTCACCTTTGTTTATGTTTACCTTGCTATTGTAAATTGCTACTGCGCCAACATACCCCAATTGAAGAGAGCCAACTAACCCCAGAGGAGAGATCATATGAAAAATGGCTGCCAGGACAGGGGAGAACAATCAAACAAGAAACTGGTTAATCGAAAGGTTAGGTTTTTCAAAGGAGTTTGGGGCTATGTGATCAGAATCGGAGTCAAATGTTTTACCATGCCTTTAAACCAAATTTACTGAATATATAAACATTTACTTCAATGTTGTAAAATCAATCAATGAAGCACACTCCTATCTACACTGTTAGCATCGGATTGAAAACTCAGGACGACTACCGAGGTCGAGCGGGTGACATGGTACAATGGTGGGGCCTTCACAACAGGTTTGACGGAAACTATAAGCCGATGGCCAACCTACCCCTGTGCTAACCTACCCTGCTCTTCCCTACATTTTTATATAAAAAAAAAAATTCAGTCTTATTGCCGTTATTTTTAGAGTTCTTGAATAAATACTAAAATTCGTGTTTAGGTAGTGCATACAATAAAAAAATATGAATATATGAAAGAAAATCGATAGAAATATAAACTATCAATAATGTTTAAAACGTGAATGCAATTTTTAAAACTTTCTCTATATTTAAAAAAAACACACACACAATTTGTCGATCCTAAAAGGATATCCTGCTCTTTCGTTGCAGTTCGATGACAGTTTTAAATAAAAATATACGGTTATAAAAAACAAGATAAATCATTAAAAGGTTAGTTGGCCTATAAGAACGTTTATTTAAAGAGCAGAACATGGAGGGACGAGACTTAAGGAAAATAGAGCCAGGCAATCACATTAAGCTGCTTATTTAAAGTCGATGCTATTCCTGATGTTATTTTAAGATACGGGCTTCAATTGACCAGGTGAGGCCGAATGGTTAATTACATTAGTCGCCACAAAAGAGCTGCAGCCATCAACCAAAGTGGTCCCCCCGTTTTTAAATTCGACTCCAGATCTTATCCAGCCTGGAACAGGTCCTATCTCCAGCGCCCCCCCCCCCCTGTTTTCTTCTCTGAGGATTTACCACCCCCTCTAATCTTGAGGCCTATTACACCGCTCCTTTGCGGGGTTTAATAACACCAGCTCGGATAAGCTTAAATGTTTTATGGGTACAAAAGCAAGTGCCGAGATTAACAACAGAACCTGTTTCTTACTATTTAGGTAAAACTAAAATGAAAATATTCTCTAAAACGAAATTGGAGGATAAATTGAGTCGCGTAATTGGATGCGAATTAATAATTTTGAAAAGAAAAACTGATCGGTATCTGCCCTTAAATTTGGATCTAAAAATTAATAGTCTGTGATGCAGTGGGTAGCATACCGCGCATGTCACGTGGAAGACCCGGGTTCAACTCCCGGCGGAGCCCAATTTTTTCTCTTCAAAAAAAAAATTATTTAAAATAATTTAAAACAAGGTAGATCTAACACAAAAATGATTAAATTAATATAAAATAAATATTATAGGTACCTATAACCAATAATGGGACGAATACGTTCTGCAAAATAATTTCAATAGTAGCTTGGGGTCTTTTCTACTTTACTCCCCCTATGATTACTATTCTATATCTGTTACTTTTTAATTAACCTTACATAAACAAAGATATGTACATTTAAATTATTTTATTAATACATAACCAAACACAAATTGTAAACACTTGTCAAATTAATGTATAAAATTCATTAATATTTTTTAACAAAACCTTGAATAAATCCTCTCCATCATGTAATCATCTTTTTTCACTAAAAATAAGCTTCATGTCGTGGTTGTTGGACACTTTCTAGTTGTATTATACCTTCTTCCTGGAACATTTGCAATGCTTTCTTATCATCATTTTCGAGGTATGTATACAATTCAAATCCGTTCATAATTAACTTTTAAACAATAAATGAGAAATGCATACATTTAACCTTTTATCTTTTTTACAAAGAATTCATATTTATTGATCATGTGTTATAATTTGAAAGAAACCTCCAAGGTTGATCCGCCTTGATGTCCAAGGCTGTTCCATATAAGTAATCATAAGGGGAGTAAAGTAGAAAAGTCCCGTAGATCCATATGCAATTCCGATTACGTTAGGTAATTATCGCATTTTTTTCTTTATTAATATGTATCAACAAGCATACATAATTTACGCCCAGTGGTATAGAGTTCCTACCGACTTTTGAAAATAATCGTTATCAAAAGCAGTATCGAAACTGACAGAATTATTTAAATATAAAAAAAAAAAAAATGCGTTTTTATAATTTTTTATACTTATAAGCTAAACAATAACGGAAATGGTGGTCGGACGGGCGCACAGTGCTTCGATTATATGGAGTTTTTGGACAAAAATCTTTTGACCATGGAATATTATAGAGAATGATGAGCTGATTACGAAACGAATATACCTCATATGCGGGATAGGAAATAATATTTGACCAAATTAGATGTAAAAAAAAAGGCAAATCATGGTTTTGGCAAATTATCTTAAAGTTAAGGGAAATTAGAGAATCATTATCGGTTAGTTGATCAAAATTTATCATTTATAAGATAATTAACCAAACATAAAAGATACTTTCGTGATTGTACAAATAATACTAGGTACTTATATAAATAATATTTTACATAATAAAATAATTTTTGAAAGTATGTACATAAGAGAAATATAAACATCAATTCTTCTGACGTCCTCGTGGAAATTAGCTCCTCCACTCGTCTTTTTTTTTTTGTGTTTTGACTGAAGATTCTGAAAAGGTTATAAAAGGTCTACCGCGACTTGTTCCTGCTTTATCATCAATGTTCAAAAATTTTTTGTTGTCTACTGTAAATGTGCAGTCCATGATCAAACAATCTTCGTAACGTTTTTCAGAAAGATTTTTTCTACGACTGCACTCACTCCATTTTCGGCTCAACTTCAAACAAAACAATCTAACTTTATCTTCCAAATCGGTAACTAAATCAGGCTCCAATTTTTTCCCTACTAAATGAGACAAGACGGCGTCTTTCTTACAGCTGTGAGCCACAGAAATCCACTTTTAAAAGAGTTTTCTATTTTTAAGTCCAAAAAAGGATACTCATGACTATTGGGAAAATTTAATACAAATTCAGTTCCAAAATTAAATGAGAGTTTTATTTTTAATTGAAAAGTCAAATATTACTTTTATAGGATAATGCAATAAACGCAATTTCCAAATACAAATTAAATATACGTAAAGACAAAATAGTTAGTAGCTACATTGATTTTATAAATGTATTTTTTTAATTAGGGCATACTTTTAGACACTGCTTAAAATTATTGATATTGGTCAATTTACTGTAGCAAAACCTAATATTTTGTATGGAATTGTGTGTAAAAATGTATCTAATTAGAACGGCTAATCTAATTGTTGTAGATGCGAATTAGTTTTCAAGCAAGCGCTGAGTGCCTGATTTCATTTGAAAAAAAAAATTGTCAAAGTCAGAGTCGCAGGTTATCGCAGATTATCTTTATTTATTTTTATTTAGGCGAGATACTAACACCTCGAAGATGGCCGAAAAATTGTTCATGTTCTTACAAAAAATTAATCTTTATGTCAAACTTTAATGTATTTTTTTTTTCTTTATTATCTTCCATTGCCCTTTTGTTTTTCACTAAAATTCATCTATAATATTATCCTTTATTTTTTTTCCAACTTATTCATCTATCATATTATCCTTTATTTTCTTCACAACACCTAAATTCTTATAGCGATACTACCTTCTTTATTGTTTTCATTCCTTATTGCCACCCATAATTTTTTTTTGTTACTATTGTATTTATAATTGTACTTCTCTTTTCTTTTGCAAATATTGTATGGGGGCTAAAATGACCCAAGTGGTTGAAAAGCCCATTTTGTTATAAATAAATAAAATTTATTTTTATTCTAAATTAGTTAGACTACAAATATTAAAAAAAATGAAAGAGGTGTTTTGCGGACATTTTGTAATATTTTACTTTAAAGTTAGTAGGACATCTAGAGAGTCAAAAAATTTTCTTTTCCTTTTCCATATTTTTCAAAATAATTTCGACTTTCAATTAAAATAAAGTTCACAGTATATCTCTTCTAAACAGAAAGAAGAGTAAATGAAAAGATTACGACAGAGCCAATGTTTACATCTAGTATTTATCTTTGATCTAAAATTCCTTCTCGACTAATACGAGTAAGTGGTCACTAATACTGTTATTTTCTAAACATTTCTCAATTTTAATAGCAATTGAGTTAAGAAATATATGTAAATATTATAATTAATGATCATTTACATCTTTAGGAACATTTTAAATGCAAATTCAGGAAAAAAATATAAACTTGAATTTTGGAGTTTTGCCCATTGATCGAAGCACTGTGGGGCGGTTGAAAAAAAAAATCAGTTTTAAAAAATTAAATATTCAAAATAATATTGATGTGCTTAAAATTTCATAAGAAAAAATATTTATAAGAACTATATTGAAATTGTCATTATATTGTATGATGCTGTAATTGTATTTGAATTTTATTGTATTGTAATTGTAGTATAATAAATAGTAATAAAGGGTGAAAATGACCCTGGTGGTCGAAAAAACCGAAAATTTTATATAATTAAATAATGTTAATATTTATCATTTATCATTATTATAGGTATTGTTAGTAATATTTATTGGTGATAATATTTATATTCTAGAGCAGAATCAATATTAGGTTTTCTCCTACATCGAGTCCCACTTTCAATGAAAAGATAGTTCGTTATTTTCTGAGGCATAAAATACGTTTTTCTCCTGAAGTTTTAATTTATGATATTTTCACTTCTTGTTGATCATTTATCCTTGCATCTTTAACTTTTTTAGGTTGCACTGTAATTTAACTGTTCTTAGCGAAAATTTGTTAAATTCGCAAATGTAAACGACCGTAAGTGCAGAAAAAAAATATATTAAACGATATCAAAAACGCTGTGTGAGACACAATCGAAATTCCTTTTACCAACACGTCTATTTTAATGATAATTTTTAAATATTGTTTACCAACAAATTATTAAATAAGAGATGATTTTCAAGTATGTTTCTACGATTATTAAACGCAGATTTAAGCTAGGCAGAGAGCAGGTGCAATGGGAGGCAGTAATTGGTTAAGCGCTGCTGACAATAAAGATAACCAGGGATTGTTTTGAAATAGCAATGTTCTGGTGGACCGGGGCCAACTTCTTGTTGACTCTGAGCCCGATAGCTAACTTAGCAACAAGATAAACCCCTCATCTTGGACCACAGGTCCAACAAACCGCTACTAAAACTTATCTACAGGAATTTCCAAAGCTGCTGCTCATATAAAATATAATAATAAAGGGCTGAGGTTTGGAGATTTTAAAATTAAGAATGAAGTGAAAAATAAATAAGGGAAATTAAGAAATAGTCTACTTATAATAATAATTCTCAGGATATAATGAGACAGGTGTTCTACAAATTTTTGAGTAAGAGGAAAATAAGACAATAAGAATAATTACAGTTGATAAGGATTGAAAAATAATAGAAAAAAGGTCTCACTAGTGATAGTTAATATGACATGATGATTTTTTTTTTTTTTTTTCGGTTGCCGTAATAGCCCTAACGAGACCTCGGGCAGCGTGGTGTGGTCTTTTCACAGACAGTTATATTGCTTGCTGGAGCCCAGCCAGCCTGGACAAAATCTCACGTTGCTGCAATCCATGGCGCAACGGCAGGATGTCCGAACCTCCAAGGATCATGGCCAATCAGATTTAGCATGCCCCGAGGACCTATATTTCTTTCCCTAAAGCAGAACCTCATGGGACCAGCGGCCGGCTTCTGCGATCCTGGAAAACCACACCGCGATTCCCGATAAGATGCAAGGGGCAAGACACTACGACGACCGGTTGGTGTAAGTCGCCTCCACTAGGCTGACGGGGCTCACATAGCCGGGATATGTGCAATGCTGCTGGCATTCGCTCCATAAACTTCTGTCGCTACACTAGCGCGCCATCAGCGCTGTCTGTAAGCAAGTCGGTGAACCGAAATCCACCTTAGCGGGATTCGAACCTTTGCCTCTTTTTTACCCACTAGGTCATGAAGTTTGACAGCGTACCACGCTTTAAGCCACGCGCTTGGCCACCGGCGCCCCATGAACTACAAAGTAAATTGGAATGCGTTAAACATTGTAGTGTAATACTACTGTAATACTAAAAAATGACGACTAAGACTGGAATGATTACATAAATGATGAATAACTTGAATAGGTAACTAATTCAATAGTAAATAAAAAAAAAATTGTTTTCTTGCTTCATACGTTATTTAACACCAATAAAAGATACATGCTTGAGCCTAAGCTGAGCTCCGTAAAAACTAATCACTGACACCAATTTTTCTTTTTTTGGGGGTGGGGGTCACATAATCTGTATATTCCGTGAGTGAGAAATATTTATAAGTATTTGCCAGGGAATCAGTCATGATTCAAAACTTTTTTTTTTTTCTCCAGATACGAGTATTTTTAATGAAACATCTTCTTTCAAGGATTAATTTTTATTAAACATGAATCTAATGAGAGGAAACAAAGTAATAAATATCATTCTGAAACAAATTGCAGACCCAACAATCAAAGTCACAAATTGCAGTTTGATTAATCCCTTGAGGAGGAAGATGAGCGACAATGAATACATAACATATCCCAACTACAAAAATATATTTAATGTTACAAACCAAAAAAAAAAAAACACCATTGTAAATGAATGTAAATTTATGATAGTCACAAGATATTTATACACATGATATTCCTAAATAAAATTGTTCCCTTGATTGAAGTAGCTCTTAAATGAGCGACAATGAATACATAACATATCCCAACTACAAAAATATATTTAATGTTACAAACCCAAAAAAAAAAAAACACCATTGTAAATGAATGTAAATTTATGATAGTCACAAGATATTCATACACATGATATTCCTAAATAAAATTGTTTTCTTGATACCCCCATTTGCATGATAATAAATTAAGGGAGATTAAATTTCCCCAGGAGCGATTGAAGCAACAGAGGAAGATATTCCCCCTGGATCAAAGGTAAATTGCACTCAGGAAAATCAATGGGTCAGAAGGAAACTTTAGGAAAAGATATCCGACCTGCGAAAATTCTTTCGATAAAATACAAGAGCTCAACCCTCTAAAGCGGGTCAGGTTTTAAAGGATATCTACAATATAAATTACACAATGACGAAAGACAGAAAATATTTACGAAATCATTTTTTAAAGTTTTTCTGTTATTCTTTTTAATACGTGTAAAAAATTGATAATGTAACATATCGCAGGTGGGCAAGTATAGTGACACATATCTATATTGCCGAGCTGGTCACCTGTGGTGTAGTGGTTAACAAAGCAGCCAACAATTCTAAAGGTCTCGGATTAGGGTCCTGAGGTGGCCTTAGGATTTTGTAAAACGTAAAATGGAGGTCCCGAGCCTGTACGATGTCAGGTACACGTTAATGATCCGTATTCTAATTATACCTGGATGGGAAAAATTTAGGACTCCCACTTTAGCATCTTCCAATTATCCTTAATAACATAAAGGGACCTTAAGCGAACAACAACAAATTAATAGCATTAAAATTTATCAAAAGAAAAATTTAAATTTTTATAATTACAATATTAATTTATTATGGTATCAACGGGAGGAAATAGTTGATCTGAAAATTTGCTAGATCTGAACAAACGTCACACCTAGTTAATTTCATATTCTAACAATTTCGATTCGATGGAGATTAATTTTACATAAATTAAAATCCAATAGTAACAGAATAAGGTCTTTTACTGCCTTCTACTGACTACTTTTCTATTCAACATTCTTTTCAAGGTGAAACTCTCCATCCTTCGAGGTAAAGCTGGGCCTTGCAATAGCTTGGTTAACTTGCCCTTGCCTTTAATGTTTTTTTTTTTTTTTTTTTTTTTTTTTTTACGTCTCCAAAAAAACAAAAGAAAAAAACACAACATAAAAGGATCAGAATAACTAAACAGTAATTAACTCATGATCCAGAACTACACACGCGAACAAACCAAAAAATAAAAAAATACAAAAATTGAGTCAGTTGTCAAAAGTTCACCGCAAGCAAAACTGAACAACTAACAATTATGAAGTCAACTAGGGGTTCGTATCTGAACTCATTTTTCCAGCGAGAAAAACTATAAAATTTTGTATGTAAATTGAAAACTTAAAGTACGTAGAGTTCAATTATGTTTTAATTACTTTTATGGTATTCATTAAGTTCATTCGAATCCTTTGATATCCTTTTTAATATATTTATACAATGTTTTAGGGCTTAAATGTAGGTGTCAACTATTAGAACAGAAATTAATCCATAATTTCAACAGTGACATCGATGTCAACTACCGCCAGATAGCAAATAGTGTTTCATCTGGGGGTGGTTTATGGAAGCCTGAGTCTAGCTGGATGACAGGTGTCTTATTTTATGAATTTATAGCTAGCGTGCTCTATCCATGGATCATTGAGAGGGAAATTGCATTGCCAATAATCCTATTCCTGAAGGGACAGGCGTATCATCTGACTCTCCCCACTTCCCAATTCTTTCAAAGAACATGTGATACTTGCTATTAGTCGCACTCTATCAAATCCTACACATTTCATCCAACCAATGAACATGTCCATCTTTAATTGTTTAAAAGAGCACTGGAAGAGTGAAGTTTATCATTGGAAAGTCTATAATTGTGCAAACCCAACATTAAAAAAACGAAATTTTTGGTCATCACAAAAATCTATTTATCATACTTAACTGGATGATCTCATTTTTCGTTTAAATATGTTTTGTTTTAGTTTTTATCTCATTTAAACTTTTTTTGTATAAACTAATTAAATTGTGGAAATTGTATTTTGTTTTGTGAATTTACTAGTTTATAAATAAAAAAATCTGGTGCGTGCGCGCAACACACAACTTTCACTTACCAACTTACTTAGATTAGAAATTGTGTTAATGCCACTTCTCAAAGTTACACATTTTTCCACATTCATTCTTTATTTTTGTTTTCATTTGCTCTATAACAAACACTAATTTCTTTTATTATTAAATAAAAGGTTTTACTTGAGATAATTCGGCAATGAAAGCATAATATTCCAAGTCGTCTGATTTTATAATTCTCTATGTACTTGTTGAAAATTTCATTTAGTTACAGTCATGATGAAATTTTTACTGTCATATCTCGGACATATTAATACATCAAATACCCAGTTTGATCAAAATTGTTTAAGCCGTTTTCGAGTAAATAAAAAAAAACACGTGAAAATGAGACCAAATTTAATAAGTAAAGTCCCCCTCCAATTAATGAATTTTGATGAAATTTTGACTGTCGCATCGCGGGCATATACATACACCAAATACCCGATTTCAGTATTGTACGACCTATAGTTTTTGAGCTAGTCAGTTCACACACACACACACAGATTTCGCGGGACTTGGTTATTTGGACTCAAGGGACCCCAAAACGTGTATTTCCGTTGAAAACCGGAAGTCGAAAATTTTCACGATCGCAATACTTTCGTTACTATATATTTCATATATTCGTAAGTGAAAGTAAAAAATATTAACTGTTATTTCAGTCCTTATTACCTATTAAGAATCATAGGAAATCAAAAATGAATGCATGTGTCAACTTTAAAATCATAAATGTCAACTTTCCAAACCTTTACATTTTGATGTGTCAATTATGTGTTCATTTCAGAAGCTTTTAAGAAATCATTTTTAATAAAAACTGGAAATAGTGGACCATAGGATATTGTATTCCTAGTTTTCTACTGGGATAGGCCTAACTAAATTCATAACAAAGATAGGCATAATTCAACTATATCAAATATATCCTAACATCAATATATTTGTAAACAGTGTCAATAACATAATTTTTTTTTCTTAAACTATCAACCATTGGTTCAGTTACCCTAGTCTGAAATAAAACTGTCCAGAACGTTCTCGACAAATGTATAATACCGTCATGTACCAGAACAGTCAAGAACTTGAACTGGAACAATTTGATCCAACAAGTCTAAAGCTCTTTTAATGTTTTTTTTTTTTTTTTTTTTTTTCTTTTCGCGTTACAATAACATGAAAAAAAAAATAAAAGTTTTTTACAGATGTCCGCAATAGGAACGGTATTGTTACCGTTCAATGTTTTAAGAATTTCCAGCTTTAAAGAATATTAGAGGAGAGAAATCAAAACGAGAAGAGGGACTGGAATCGTTGGCTCGGTAAGTCAGTGGAAGGGAAACCTGATTAAGGGAAGAAAAGGGAGCTCCATTGAAGGGCCCCGGGCGAGGAGCAATCACCAACAACTGAGGGAATAAGTCGTTTAAATTCTGGATCCGAACTGCTCCCATCTGCGGCTAGATAGCGCACACCGTATAGCCACACCCACCTCACTTACTATATTCTTCCCCTTGCCTTACTCAGCTAAGGTCATCATTGTCCCTAACCACCCTGTTAATTGGGCCGTATTAGTAAGTGCTCCTTGATGAAGCAGCCTTCAGCAAACATGGCTTGGAATATTCAATGAGTAGGAAGCTCTCTTCTGCACTGCCTGAACCTAACTCTATATGAGCTTCATGCATTAGAAACGATGTGTTCGGCTAAAGTTTACCGTCAACTTTTAATAAAAATTTAACGAAAAATAATTTATTATACACGCAAGTAATTCTAAAGTAATACTAATATATATAATACCGTAAAATGGGGAGACATAGTGACTAATGGGGTGACTATGTGACAAGCCTATTTTTCTACAGTTTTTGAATTTCTCTCCTTTAAAAGAACCAGGTCAGGCAATTCAATGTACTTGTCAATTGGTCAGTAATGTGCTGCAAACTACCAAACTACTGGCCACATATGGATCTCTCCAACTTATTTCATTACATTTACAATGGTGCTTTACTTCATTATTCTTTAAGCACCATGGTAAATGGAATGAAAGATGATTCTTTTTAAGTAGTGAAATTCAAAACCTGTAGAAAAATAGGCTTGGCACATAGTCACCCCATTTTACGGTACGCAAAATAATAATTAAAGTAAAGTATAGTTAAATTAAATATTTAGGGGCGATGGTAACTAGAAAAAACGGAATCGATGAGGAAATTGAGGCTAGATTAACACGTTTGGTGCGGCATCGGTCCCCGGCGTCCGATGTCTTACATTTCCCTCTTAACAGCCGATTTTAACATGAAAATGTCCGAAGTCCAAACACTCAATTTAGTCTATTTTTAATAAGATTATTGCATTTTAGTTCAGAAAATGTTGCTAACAGTTAAAATTCTGTTGTTTCGATAAAGTATGGGATAAATCCTGTATCGACCTGTTCTGCACCTATTATGTCTAGTTCCAATCCTTGCCGTAATGCCCTTGAGACGCACATTTAATTCACATTGTAGTCAAAAGATAAAGCTTTCGTCAAAGCATTCCCATCGGACCCCGACGCCCGATACCGTTCAATACCCCTAAAATACGACGACGCACCTAACGTGTTAAAAACCGGTAATTCTAGCTTTTTTTCATTATCTCATAGCTTAGCTCACGCTCACAGTACCTAAACATAAAAATTAAAATTTACAAAACCATTATTCTTCCGACGGCCCTTTATGGGTGCGAAACGTGGCCTCTGACATCGAGAAATGACCAGCGGCTTAGGATTTTTAAAAATAAAGTAATCCGTGAAATATTTTGATCGATGAAGGATGAACTAACCGGACGCTTCAACAACGCTGAATTGTGTAAAGTGTACCAGGAAAATATAATTGACGTAGCACCGAGACGAATAAAATGGGATGTAAAATTTGTGAAACTTAGAAGAGAATGAATCATATTTAGCTTAGCTTTTAGCCATATTTATACCAAAACTAGCACAAATTATTTAAATATAACACAAGTAATTAAGGCCATTTCTCTCCGTTTCAGCAACCCTTGAAGAGGATGAGTGACATTTTGGTGGTTTTTGCGTAAATATATACATAAGCCACTAAATATTAGAACGTCAATTCATACTATTGTAATGTGCTGACATTCAGAACGTACAGTTTTTCTCCTATGTTCTAGTATAAAAAAATCTTAAAACATTATAAAACTACATCGGTTACCAAGAAAGTAAATTTCTCATGATCATAATCTCGGGTTCATTACCTACCTCAAATATAAACTATTCACCAAATTTATAATCCAGCGATGGAGGGAATAAACAGTAAAAATAAAAAAAGTCATATCGATCATTTTTTTTTAAATGAACTGTACCAAGTAAATATAATTAAGGTGATTACCACATAACGAATAAAATTGGCGTTTAAACTACTTATTTGATGAACGAATTCCAAAGTTCAAAAAGCACGGTTTCATACGGATGAAGTTCGAGGAATCCAGAAAAAAGTGGGAGCATTGCGTTAGGGCAGGTCATTCGAAATTCGGTTTTGGTTCGGTTCGGTTGGACGTCATTCGATGGTGTGTAGGAAGCAACTCTGGTTGCAGGAGGCCGAGAGGCCAAACGCGTTGCCCTTGACATCCAAAGCCAGAGGACATTTAATAATACTCGGCATTAATCTTCCACCCTCTCTTCTGGCCCGACAAACCCCGTATGGCCTGTACGGTGAGAAAGGGGGAGACCGAAAAAGAGAAGGAACTATTTGAAATTTCTAGACAGGGACTTTAACTCAAAACACTAAACGAAAAATGTTACAACTTCAGAGGGGCAAAAGGTGTCTATTACTGGTGAAAGTACTAGCGGAGGTTTGTATTTAGAGATCAATACAACTGATAATGCATATACTTCTACCGAATGACCTGAGCAAATAATGGCCTCTAGGGGGTAGCGAAGCGGTACATTCGTAATCTGCCGGCCCGTGGTGGAACAATGAAGGGCGCCATTATAGCAATTTAGGATTAATATTAACTTGATGGATCCACTGATCCCACTCCTGCCTCGGAAAGCAATTAGAGTTCTCCTGGCTCATGTGGGATCACCCATTCCCATCGCCCTCGACTACTTTTACTTTCTTTCATTTTACGCCAATATGAAATATATGCTCATCCTAATACAGAAAATATAGAAATGTTTCTAAATATGTGTCTGGAAACAATTGTTCAGACATTTGAAAAATTCAATAGGAATGTCAAGAATAACTGGGTCCGCCCCGAAACGATTTTAAAGCGGTAAAGGCCGGATTAGGATCGTTCTGGATAGACTCACGATTTTTAAGTTCAAACGACCTAGCTCACTTCAGAAACTCAGTTAATAACACAACAACTTTTCGTCAGGTGTCTCAACTCATTTGATTGCTGAAGTCCTTTGATATTACCTCCAAGGAAAACATCTTTAGCTTAAATGTATAGAAGTAAGCTACCTCAAGTTTTAAGTTATTCGTAATCCGTGACGAGACCACAATATAGTCATGTGTACAATTTGAATTTATTTTAATACATCAGGATTAAAATAAACTACGACAGCCTGTAATACCCTTTGGCAATGCTCCACTATCCCCTGTTGAAAAAATCCATTATTTATGACTCAACGTTACCGCAGCATTTACTAGACAAACATTCAAAACTCCTAATCAATTACAAAAGAATCATATTCATTAAAATAATAAGACCCATCTGGACTTGTAGAATTGAGATTTTTTGCCCACCAAACCATCAAATTCTTCTCTTTTCCAATACCAACAAAGTGAAATCCTATGCAAAATCCTTAATTCTCCTATTAGGTCACTAATACAATCATCCATAAAGACTTAACGCCCCCCTATCACAATGAAATCCCTACGCTTGTAACAATAATAAGCTCTCTCTTGTTTACATCTTCCTTTATTCCTGACAATCCACCGAGGCGTCTGAAAAGAAGGTTACCTCGGGACCTCCTTATTTAGAATTATTAGCTTAGGGTTGTTTCTCTACAACCCTATTTATTTAACTTTTTTCTAATTCTTCACATTTACACGATGCACTATGTTTATGTTGCAAATAAAAATAAATGTGTAAAAAAATATATTAAATAATCAGAGTAAATAAATTATACATAACCTTATCCATTGAGCAGCCCTTCCTAATGTATCAGTAGTGTATGTCTATAGTTTTCATCAGTGTAAAAATAAGCGCACATGAAAATCACATTTTCACCTGACCATAACATATTGGAATAGCAATATTTCTTTAACCGCATGAATATTTTTGATTATAATCTTAAAATCATGAGGAAGTTTATAGACTACAATAGATGATTAAGGTTTAAAAATAGCTCAAAATGGTCTCTATATTAACTTTTATTCAGACAATTCATTTAATTATCGTTTTTCGATTTTCCCAAGGCATTATCAAAACGATATGTAAATAGAAATAGGTATGTCCTGACCTTGACATTCATTTTCGATTATTTCTATTTTATATAAGTGACACCTTTTTTAATAGTCTTTTAATAATTTTTATATGTTTATGTAGATAATTTATTATTTTTAGTTTTGATAATGCTAGAAAAAAAAGCGGAACGTCAGTAGCACTTAAATTAAATGAATTGACTGAATAAAAGTTCATATAATATAGAGGCTACTTTTAAAGCATATTGATATTTCTAAAACGGCATGTCCTGGAATAATAAATAAAAATAAAAACGGTTTTCTTTTAGTAGAAACTATTTTATTTTTATACGGTTACGCTTCTGTGGGTTAAAAATATTTATTTAACAAAAATATACAATTATCAATGCCAACGAATTAATACAACTCAAATATTAGAGCAGGTTACAAAAATGAGCGTTATGGCACACTTATCATATGACTTGAGCTTCCCAGTCAAGACACAGACTAAGACTAATTCGACCAGTCACTCGCTCCTTATATATAGCCGTAAAATGAACGTTCTGGAAGGTTCCAGGTCTTCATGGAAGCTGGTGGAACGCCGTAGATGGAGGTCGAACAATCTAGAACTAAACAGTTCGTTCCTAAAGCTTAGTTTGTTCCAACAAACTGTCTGGGATATTGAATCATATGTTCTTATATTTGACGATTTAACGTTACAATACTTTTTCATGTAGACATAACTAACTAACGATATTTCATATCTAGGAAGTCAGAGATTACTTTTTTTTTAACAAGATCAGGCGTAATTACAAAATATCCCGGGAAACTTATAATTTGACTGAAAAAACCGCTGCAGAAAGAAAGAAAAAAAGAAAAGGTGAGAGATACCTAGGATCTCCAGCATTTCCATAACAAACTCCAGGAGACCCTCTAAGAGCAGTCGAGGAAAAACGAATTAACGCGGATGTTACTTGGCGGACCGGGGGAGGTGGAGACGTTGTAACCATTGTAATGCTAACCAGTCTCTGACAGGACGACTCCAATATACTCCTCCTTACATTTCATGAAAAGGGATTCAAAAATATAAGCCGAGTTTTCATTTCAATTTCATCTCTCAATATCGCATTCTTCTAAAGCTATTTAATCTATATAAATAAAGTTGAAATTCTGTTAGTTTGTTTATTTGTTCTTTATAGAAATCCATACCGTTTGTCCTAAATTCTCCAAATTTCGCTCAGTGGTTCTTTGATACCAGGTGCGAACACCTGTCCATATTAAAATTGCATAACTTTAGCCAATCTCTGGGTATATTCATTATTGTTATAAAATTCTTCATGATCTCGCTTTAAAATGTTTTTTTTTACGAAATCAACCGTTTGAGTCGAAAAAACGGCCTAAAAAATCATTTTGTAGAATTTGAAGAGGGAAACAAGGCCCGGTAAGACCGTCCCTTGGTAGGCGTCGAGTTCTGGGATTTTAAACCATATGTTTTTTGTTTTTTTTAAACATAACAATACGTTTATTTATATCTATGGTGAATTTATTTTTTATAAATGCCTCCTAAGAAGCGAGCTTCAATAGGAGTAGTGAGCTCAAAAGCTAAAAAACAACGTCAAATACGAGCAGCTGAAACTCTCGACGAACATCAAAATAGGATTGAACAACAGAGGCTTAGACAGGCAGAATCGCGGGAAACTGAATCTGTCCAGGAATACGAGGCCCGCTTTGCGCCACAGAGGCTTAGGCAAGCCGATTCGCGAGAAGCTGAAACTGCAGGGCAATATTTCTGTTTGTTTGTTTGTTCTTTATAGAAATCCATACCGTTTATCCTGAATTCTCCAAATTTCGCCAGTGGTTCTTACATACCAGGTGCGAACACCTGTCCATATTAAAATTGCATAACTTTAGTCGATCTTCAGCTGATATTCTTTACTGTTATAAATATCGTAATGAACTCACTTTACAATGTTTTTTTACGAAATCAACCGCTTCATTAGAAAAATGAAATTCTCCGATCAAACCGGTTTATACAGCTATCTGTATAAATAAAGATGAAATTCGGTTAGTTTGTTTTTTCTTAATAAAAATCCATAGTGTTTGTCCTAAATTCCCCAAATTTCGCTCAGTGGATCTTTCTTACTAGGTGCGAGCAACTGTCCATATTAAAATTGCATAACTTCAGCCGATCTTCATGATGATAATCTCACTTTAAATTTGTTCACGTTTATTTATTAGAAAAATGAAATTCCCCGGGTGATATACAGCTACAGCTACAGGATATACAGCTAGTAATGAATAAAATTGATTAAAATAATGGATTTCTTTTAAGTTTATTAATATATTTAATATCAAAATATTCTAACGTGAAACAAAACTCAAAACATATGGTTTGGAATAGTTCTAGATTTTTTTGGAATGAAAAAACAGTTGGAACAAACTGTCATTGTACATGTTTGTGATTACGATGTTCGAGTACATTCTACGCCGGGCCGGAACCTTCCATGCCCGTCCTCTTACGACTAAATATAAAGAGCAATGGACTGGATGGTTAGTCTTGTTCAGAAGATCAAGTCATATGGTTATTTCTTTGTTACCAAGTGATAATTTTTGTAAAATGATTAGTTATTTGTGTTACAATAATTTGTTTCACATTGCAAATCATTATTTTTCTTTGAATAAAAATATTTTAACCCATATAACTGTTAAAATATTTAATTTAATGTATAATTTATACAGTAAAATGATGGAATTTAAAATGTTTCACTTGTTTTTACTTTAAAGAACATAAGTGATTAATTTCATGCCAAAAATATGGTTTGAAGAAAACATCACCATGATTTTCCAGAGGAGCAGCCAGAATTAGTATCAGGGGTGGGGGAGGGCTTGGTTTTAATTTATGTTTACACACATACATATAAACGATCGAATTCTTACGTTATGGTAAAAATTAAACTGAAATGGGTGACATACTTTGTTTTCTCATATCCCTGCCATACGGTAAGTTTTGCTTACCGTACATTTTTTATAGAATGCAACAAAACATACCAACGATACTTTATTGAAACACTTAATACAAAGTAAACAGATATACTGTTATTAAATATAATTGTAAGTATAAAACTTTCTTTCTGCTTACTGCAAAGCCGCTTGCTTGTGCCAGTGATCGATCAAAAGAAAGTTTTAGTACTCCTTCCGTTTAAAAGTCATAAAGCCCTTGAACTTCAATGACAAATGTTTATATTACCAAATGAATACATGTCAAAAGCAGCTTAGCGATTTTTTTGTAATCTGTTTCGGAGAGCGAAGAATATTTGAATTTTTAAATAATTTATTTTTTTAAGAGAAGAGATTTGGCTCCGCCGGGAGTCGAACCCGGGTCTCCTGCGTTACATGCGAGAATGCTAACCACTTCACCACAGAGCTCGGCTCAAGGCAGAGCAAATCCTTCCTCTTCACTGATACCTACTCCCCCTATCTCACAAGTTTGTGAGTAGTAGCGGGAGGTGGACAATTTTTGTCCAATTTATGATATTTATAGACATAAGTCAATTTTTTAAATTATTTTAATTAATCTAATCTTAGTTCGTGGCTGATCACCATTTTAAATTATTTTTCAATAATTTATTTTTTGAAGAGAAAAGATTTGGCTCCGCCGGGAGTCGAACCCGGGTCTCCTGCGTTACATGCGAGGATGCTAAACAAAAATTGTCCACCTCCCGCTACTACTCACAAAACTTGTGAGATAGGGGGAGTAGGTATCAGTGAAGAGGAAGGATTTGCTCTGCCTTGAGCCGAGCTCTGTGGTGTAGTGGTTAGCATCCTCGCATGTAACGCAGGAGACCCGGGTTCGACTCCCGGCGGAGCCAAATCTTTTCTCTTCAAAAAATAAATTATTTAAAAATAATTTAAAATGGTGGTCAGCCACGAACTAAGATTAGATTAATTATTTGAATTTTTAATAAGATAAGCTTTCTAGGTAAATTTATTAATGATAAATGAAGAAGTATTAGTGTATTCTGGTCAAAGAAAGGAATATTTGATACCTTCTAAATACCTTTTTTTTTTAATTTCTTAATTAGAAAAAATGGATTTAGCAGTAGGATTACCAACGGAAAAAATGAATATAGGAGCCCATTAATATTTGTTTACCCTGTTTTGTACCTAAATATTAAATAAAAAATCTGAAAAACATCCATTTTTTTTTTTTTTTACATTTTATATCCAGAAGAAATAGTTGAGTAAAAAAAAAAAAAAAAAAAAAAAAAACAGCTTGTGGGAACGCGTATTTTAAATTATAATTTTATAAAGACATTGGTAATAAATTTCAAACACTAATTTTTGAAAGTTTAAATAAGTTAAATATCTTATAGATCTTGAATGATGAATTTTAGGAATCATGGAAATGACATTTCTACTTATCTAGGAAAATGACTTTCATTTCCTTCTATACATATATATATTTTTTTTAAATCCACAGTTTTATAATTATGTAAACATTGAAGGATTTATGCTATAAAGGAGTCGTCATATAATAACTTTATTTTTCATCATTAACTTATTTTTAACATTTTTTGGCTCTGGACTAATTTCACTGTAACAATAACATGTTTTATAACAACTTTAATCAAGGACAATTGGCGATGGAACTAAGGATTTGTAAAAGAGATAACCCCAGAAGATGGGCGTTAAATATAAAACGTTGAGACAATTAAATATAATATAATACATGGTAGATACTCCCTCCTTCATTGGAGAAATCCTAGAACGAACCAATCTTCCTTACTAAAGTGAAACTTATAACCAAGTAGAAAGTAAATTGTAATCTCATGATATAAATTTAAAAAAATATATTAGGAGTTAATTAACAATAATGGTAAGCTATGGATTCGTACACCACCCCCCCCCCCCACTAGGTAAAACTAAGAAGTCAGATGCCCCTTGGAAATCCTAAGGTTGATAACAGACTCTAGAGAGAAACCAAGACTTTCTCTAGAGAAAGAAAAGAAGACTTATAAAAAAATCTATAAAACAATATCAAATATATTCATCTCAAAGTATTCCTGAGGTTTCAACTGTAGGGAAAGAAAAAGATTTATTCCATGTTACACAATAGAACCATTTTCAGAAAGAATGGACTGTTACCCAATCACAGTTTAAATGAAGTCATCTCTCAACTCGGGGTTGCACAACTTCTACTTGGAACTAAGACTTTTATAACGAAGTAACAGTCTTCTTTTTGGTGCTTAAAACGATTCTACCTTGGTTGAGGTAATTTTTAATATAAATAAAAATAGGTATTATTATTATCGTCAGATATGATATTAGCTTGTCTGTCAAAAATACATCTCAACATTTCAATACATCAACGCTCTGCAACAAGAATATGTTACACAGCAATAGGAAACCCACAACACTGTGAATGGTCGTCGATGAATGGTATGTCGTTCATATATTGCTCCGTTTCTGATTAATAGTTTTAGCATGGCGGAAAAAAAAATTCCTGAAACGCTGCTAAGTAATAAGAAGGAATGTAAATACATTCATCTTTGATGAGCGGTCATAAGGGCTTAAGTCACTATACGAGAATTTGGAGACTGTCGGAATATTATAGCACGAAATCAGAGCTACCGGTTGGTATTAAGGTCTTACGCCAAACTATATTGTTTTATAGAAATAACAATTACAAATAATATCAATAATTAGATTTTACATAATGTTTTGAACTTTGCTGTGGCACTCAAAGCCCTTACGAACGCGCATCAAAGATATGATATGTTACATTTTTGTATTGTAACTTGAAACACAAAACATATGATTTAAAAGAGTTCCACACAATTTGTTGGAACAATTACCGACTACTATAGTACAAGTTTCAAACTGTTTTGGAACATGTTCGTGACTGTTCGAGAATATTCTACGCTTGACGGGAACCATCTGGAATGTTCTTGTTGGAACGAACTAACAGTTTGAACAAACTGTCATAGTACATGTTTATGGCCACGATGTTCGAACACCATCTACACTGGCCTAGAACCTCCGAGGCTGTTCTTTTTATGACTAAATATAAGGAACGATGGATTGGAGAGTTAGTCTTGCTATGAATATCGGTTACTTTTGTTTAATTGTAGTTACAAGTTGATACTTTTTGTAGCATTGTTAGTTATTTTAGTTTGTCTGACATTGTCCATTATTATTTTTGTCTAATACAAATTATTTAAACCCACTTAATGTTACAATATCTTTTGAACGTTAAAATTATAATAATTATTTTCAATAGGAAAATAAATAATAAAATTACATTTCAAATTGAAAAATATTTAAAATACTACACAGGTCTAAATAAACTTCGATTCCAACATCAGCCACCATTTGAAAAGACGCAGAGAGAGGACAATAAAAAAATCTAGTGCGTGCGCGCAACACACAACTTTCACTTACCAACTTACTTAGATTAGAAATTAATGCGTTTTGTTAATTGCCACTTCTCAAATGAACAGAACAGTTTAATTATAACGCATTGGTTTGTCCTTAAAGGCGTACGGCCCATGCGTGAGCTCAAGGTGTTTTATGAGTTGACGGAATATTTTTCTTTTTTTCTCCTGTATATGTTTACTTGATTTTCTTCATATATCATATTTAGCCGTTTCTTATTTTTGAGATAAGAGTGATGAGAGACAGATAATTTCCCTATATAATCTAAAACAAAGGCACTTTATAGAAAAACAAAAAAAGCCCCTTCCCCATTTCAGCCCCCTCAGAAAATTTTAATAATGATAAAGCTTACCTGATATTAAATAACAACTAATTTTCATTAAACATAACGAATTTGATAAAAATCGTTAATGCCGTTTTTGAGATAATCGATCAAAAAGGTAAAAATTGGACAAAATTTGTTAAGTAAAGTCCCCTCTCCTGTTGATCAATTTTGATGAAATTTTTACAGTCATATCTCGGGCATATAAATACATCAAATACTCAGTTTAATCAAAATCGTTAGAGCCGTTTTTGAGAAAATCGAAAACAACTCAAAAAGTTATTAAATAAAGTACCCCCTCCCTTTGAGCAATTTTGATGAAATTTTTGCTGTCACATCGCAGGCATATACATACACTAAATACCCAATTTCAGGTTCGCACGGTTTATAGTTTTTGAGCTAGTCTGTTCTCACACACACACACAGACCATTTCGCGGGACTTGGTTAATTGGGCTCAGGGGACCCCAAAACGTGTATTTCCGTTGAAAACCGGAAGTCGAATTTTTTCACGATCGCAATACTTCCACTTACTATGTATTTCATATATAGGTAAGTGAAAGTAAAAAAAATTGGGCTGACCAAAGGATAGGATATCAAGTATTCTTTGAACCTTGCCTAACCAAATTAAATCCATTTTTTCCTAATTAATAAATTAGAAAATAAATTAAAAATCCCACTTCTAACACCAGATTTAGAACATTGGTAGAAATTGTTCTATCAAAAAGCCAAGAACTCTTTTAAGGCGTGTGTTCTGTGGTTCAAGTTACAATTTGCCGCTAATATTCCATCATTGTTATATATATTTTTGAGTTTTCGCCCAATTATCTTATAATTTAAGAATAATATTTACATACAGTATTGTTTGCAACTCCAAACGAGTCTATCCTATCTTCCCGTTACTAAGGAAGTAAACTGCTAAGTATGATGCACTGCTTCCGCAATACGACAGAGCAATATTTAACGGTCAACCGCAATGCCAGGCAAGACTCCGTTTAATTAAGCCTAATGAACGGAAATATTTTATAAGGACATATTTATGGATCAAATTAGCTCCTTAGTCATGTGTTAGTATAATTGTTAATCTTAAGAATAGAAGAAAAGTTGTAACTCTAAATTTGCTCATTGCCCAAAACTATTAAGTACCTACCTATATAGTTTTGATTTCATTATTACGCAATTCATTATTTCAACAGGAATTCACATAACGTTTCATGTCTAAAGTATTAAATGATGCACTTTTGCACAATTATTTTATCTTTAACTTTTTATAAAAACAACTGAACGAAAGTAAGTACCTGCCTTAATATAATAATATAAATTTTATAAATTAAGTAATTTTTCGTTGGAATTATTTCTCAATGCGTTTTTATGGCTATCAGATGTATTTATATCCTCTATTACATTCTCACATTCAGCTATATGCTCAATTATACTGCGACTATAATTGGCGGTAAAAAAACCTAAGGATAGCTTTACCTCTGTGAAGGGATTTGGCCAACATCAAAATGGAATGAACTTCACATGAATTTAAGCCACGTGGAATCCGAAAATTGTCACTTATTTTCTAAATCTGATGAAGCTAAATGTAAACTTCTTTTTTGAAATATTGCAACATAATCCCAAACCTACACATTCTTCAACGTAATATATATATCTATTGAAAATCGTTTCAAAAAATATTTTTTTAGATACAAACATACCTTTAATAATATTAATTGGAAATTGGTTAATCTGGATATAAAACAGGTCATCTGGCTATTTAATAATTATAAAAATAAATTAGTTGTATATATGAGTATTGAAAGTTTTGCTGAACGTAATTGCCTCTTTTTCTCACTTCTTTCAAACAGTAGTATAAAATATATTGTCAGTACGTTCGAAATTTAATAAAAAATCGAGTAAAAATTACAATTAATTCAAACAATATTTACCATAAAAAGGGTTAATAATTATAATTTAATAGTTCATTTTTAAAAATATGGCAAATTACGTACCAAAACTAGAATAATTAATCTCACAAATGCACATATTCCACATGATGGTTTAAATTTTTTACCACCAATTATAATCGCAGCATAATTGAACTTATAGCTGAATTTGAGAATATATTAGAGGATATAATTACTGAGGCTGATAGCCATAAAAAGGCATTAAGAATAATTTTAACAAAAACTTACGTAATTTTTTTAATAATAATAAAAATATAAATTATAAATCAAAATAATTAGCACCACTTATTAATTTTGTATATTTTAAAAATTAATTAATACACGTATATTACGAAGCATTGAATGAGAAAAATAAAAACATAATGAAATTAGAAACTTTTATTGATGGAATAGGTGTTAAGCAATGTGTTAACCCAATCTAACAAATTCAGAATTTGATAGGGTAATACCTACTTAAAATAATAAATTCATAAACCAAGAGATTTCAATCCAAGCAAAAGTTACTTTTTATCAATCAAAAATCAGAGTTTTCTCTAAAACAAAATTTGATACAATAGGAACATTAATAGAGGGATTTTTTTTTTTTTTAAGTGAGTCAACACCTTCCCCTACCAATGCTTTAATTCATATAAGGTTCAATAATTTATAAATTAATTGAGGCAAATACAACCAACTAAATATTAATGACTCAATCACTATTTATGCCGTAGATGATCAACTGGGGTAGACACCGAGGCTTAAAAATAAAGTCATATCTGTTTTGAAGTAGACATGATAGATTTTGATGTAGCAACTAAATTTATTATATATAAAAAAAAAAAAATGCAAGGAGGGGTTGACTCTTTTCTTTTTGTAAGAAAATAATGTAATATTTATCTGGGTTTAAAATAGTTTTATTTAACGAAAATAATAATTCGTATAAACCCACAAGTTATTTACAGTGTAACTAAAATTATTAACTTGTGACTACACAGTAACAAAAAAGTAACCATATGATGCGATCTTCAAAGCAAGACTAACTTCTCCAGTCCATCGCTCCTTATATTTAGTTTGAATTAGAACATTCCAGATAGTTCCCGAATTTTCGGAAGATTCTAGAGCACTCACGAACAGATACCAGAACAGTTTTTGCCAACTCTTCCAACAAAAAATCTAGAACTCTTTTCAATCATGTGTTTGTTTTTTTTGTTTCACGCAACAATATGAATAAAAAATGAGCATGACACCTTCCGAGAAAATTATCCTAAAATTTTCTTGTAAGCAGCTCATCAGGCTGATAATTTGAGCCTATAAGATTGAAATAAAGGAAAATTGAGTGCTGGGGAGGTGTAATTACGAAAACGAAGAGGCTTTGAGGGGGGGGGCAATTTAAGTTTGGCCATGTCATTAACATCTGAGACCGTTTCCTAAAGTTAATTAAATAGGTAATTATTGCCTCGGCCACTTTCCTTTGCCGGCATTTTCCTCGGCAGAGGCAGAAAGAACCATCCCGAGGCCTTTGAAATTCGAAACAAAGCTACTACAGTTTGCTCCCTCTTCAGTCTTCCACCTTCAAAAGGATCAAATTGTCTAGTTAGGGTCGGGAGGTAAGTAATAGTGTGGCAGAAAGTTTCAGGCAATCATTAATTGAATAATTATTTACTGTACCAAATTGATTACTCTGTGATAACTATAATAATTTTTTTTTTGCCTTTAAACATTGATTCGCACTTGTCAGCGTTCTGCGACAGAATTAGTGCCTCTCCTGAATTAGTTTTAAATAGTGACAAGCCCGGAAAGAGGTGCTGCTTACTTTCGTTCCTTCATGCCATAAATGCCTTACATATTATTGCGTTGTTGCAGCCATCTGATTGTCGCAGACCGCTGACAGGTGCGAATCAATGTTTGAAGACAAAAAAAAACTATAATAAATAATTTATTTTTAATACTAGGATCACCAAGGTGTATATGATTTCTTTGTTATACCATTGGGGGGAGGGATGTTGCTCCACGAACCCATAGCTTTCTTTAATTGTTAATTAACTCTAAATAATCATTTAATTTATTTCATGTAATATTTATATAATATTTACATATTTATATAGTATTTACATATTTATAAAACTGTAGAAGTAAAAAAAACATTTATATAGGGAAATGAAATTCATTTTTCTAGATAATTAGAAATGTCATTTCCATGTTTTCTAAAATTCATAATTCATGACACCTACATAAGACATTGAACTAATTTAAACTTTCAAAAATTGTGTTTTCAGGTACATTAAAGAGAAAACAAACATTAATTATTTGAAATGTATTATCAATGCCACAATAAAAATATAGTTTACGATCATTATGGACTCCCTTAGCGGCGATCGACAATGGAAACCCCGGTAGCTCTCTTATTCGAGAGACAGCAAATGTACCTATAGCTATAGGTTGGGAGAATCAGAAAATGTGACAATACTAAAAGAAGCCACAAAAGAGGACTGGCTGCACCAATTGAAGAAAAATCAGTAAAAAATTTGGGAGTTGAGGTGGAGGACCGAACAGTCCAAACTATCTGAAATAAAACTAGAATGCAAGAAGTGGACCACAAGCTTGAGAATCTCGAGAAGAGAAGAAGTTGTATTATGTCGTATCAGAATGGGCATTGCCAATTCACACACAGATATCTATTCCGAGGACTTGAAGCACCCACATCCAAATTTTTTTATAATAATCCCCAAACGGTGAAACATCTTTTAATAAACTGTGTAAAATGCAAAGATGTCCGGAAAAAAACTCAAAATAGAAAAAACACTAAGCGAACTGTTAAAATATGATGAAGAAAATATCGATACTTTGTTTAAATACTTAAAAGAAATTAATACAACAAAATATAATTGAACACACCGAAATACCATCTAGAGTAGAGGCGAAGACAAAGGGAAAAAAAATTATAGTTTAATAATTTTAAATTATATCCGCGAGCACTAGGTTTTTTTTTCTTTCACTCAATTATTTCTTCTGGATTTCAAATGTTACGGAAAAATCTCAATTCACGATTACATTAATCTTGAATTTATTTCTGATAACTACTCATTTTTTTAGATTTTTTATTTAATAATTTAAGTGCGTAACAGGGTTCTAAAATAATGATGGGCTCAAAGAGCCCCCACCCCTTGGTAATCCTAGGGTTAAAAAGGACATGAGAATATATTCCTTCGGGATACCATCAAAAATTGGATTAATCCCGGTAAGGAATTCCTCACAATAACGGTGTTGAAGTTTCGTTGTTTTTAGATCAGTAAAGTAAAGGGCTGATGTGCATTTTCCAAAGAGACTTTTTATTAATTTATTAATAAAATTAAGACTTTTTATTTATTAATAAATAATGAGACTTTTATATAAATAAAATTAATTTGGACCTTTTGGAAACAACAATACACCTAATAATAAAAAAAAAAAATGTCACTATTGGTATAATTTGCCATATTTAATATAATGACTACGGAGGTAATTTTAATAATAATTCTAAGAATGAGAGTTGTTTGATGCGTTAACTAGATCAATATTTTGTTACTTTGGATTCTATCTAAAGATACAAAATTTGTCACATAATTTCAAAGGTTATTTGTTTATATCTGATAATATTGACACCGGATAGGGTCATCAGAGTTCCAAGGCTTTGGTAAGTCGATCTCAAAGCACTTGGTTCAAAGCTGTGTGGGCTACATTTCCACTTAAGTAAGTTAATATTAATTTCGCCGGATTCTCAAGAATGTATAATATCTATATCATGTAGGGGCCTGACGTAGATACTTCGAGGTTATATTGTATAAATCATGAAATTTTGGTAACTTTTTCTTTGCATTAGATAAAATAGAAAAAAAAGTTGTTTAACACTATTTAGTCAATGCTTCTGGCTTTGTTTTTTAATATAGATACAAGTTTTCAGAATCGACATTGACTAATATTACTAGATATGTATCTACCTTATACATCTAACGAATGTCAGTATTAAATTTATATAAATAGTAACACTATCCGGGGTTTGAATAATTTTTATTAGAAGAAAATAACACCAGGCAATGTCAGAAGCATAAATAAACAAATAATTAACAAGGTTGCAAAACGTATCAACTTGTAACGATACACTAACACAAAAATAACGATATGATGATATGAGAGTTTCTGGATAAATGACGTACAAAACATTTGTAATAAAAAAATGGGTTTATAATATACTATATAGTAACAAGTATAACAATTATTATAAAGGAAGATATTGAATATATAAATTAGATAGATGGTGAAAATGATCTTCCCAATATAATTTATTAAAAAATTGCATAAAATTCTTTATATACATATGGTAAAACCGCCGACGTTACGGGTTATTAATCCATCTTCAGGGCACTCTTTTCTTTTTTTGTTGTATATTTTTATTTCCTATTACAAAATGTGTATATATACAAAAAAAAGTCAGTAGCATAAATTAAATAAAATATTTGAACAAAGTGAATACATACATATTTTGGTGGCTTGGTCACTTCATATTTTCTGTATTTCATACACATTTCTATTACAATCTGATAGGTCACATTTTTGTTATAAAAAGAATATTTTACACTCATTTTACATTAAAATTGCTGCCACATATACAAATCTAATATGTCCTTGTCCCATTTAACAATTGCTTACTGTACTTTGTCCTTTTATATCCATGTATTTAATCAACTAAATGTTAAAGTAGTTATTTTCTATTTTCATATATTTTTTTACTTTTTTATATTTAAATTTTAAATTGTAATTCACTTCATTTTCTATGTTTTTAGTGATGTGTATCGTTTCTATGAGTTTTCTGTTTTTAAATTTTTATTGCATACGTCTCTTACAAGAAACATTTAGGGGTATTCTAAATTAGGAATAGGTTTTCTACATTTGTTTAGATTTATATTTCAAGCCACCTAAAACAAGCATGATTAAGATATAGATTAGATTTTATTCAATTATCTTTATTTAGTTTTTTAATTTAAATGAGAAGCATAGTCTAATTTCCAGATTATATTGTAACACTTCTCTGGGTATAACTAATTTATATTAGAAGAAAATAATACTTCATAATGTCTGACAAATATAAAAACGCAAATAATTAACAGTGTTCCTAAAAGTACCAACTCCTAACGATACACTAACACAAAAATAACCACATGATTCGTGCTTCAGAGCAAGACTAAGGGCCGTATTTATGAACGTTCCTAAGGAAGCAGTTGAGGTTACCTTAACTGGTTCCTATGTTAAGCTAACCTTTAAGCTTAAGTGTTCCTTTAGATAATTCTCATTTTATGAACCTTCCTTAACAATTCCTTTCCATAACTAATATGCATTTACTAAGGTACAAATTTAAGGCCACCTTAACTAAACAACCAATCAGAGAACATTGATAAGAGTACTCTGCCGCTAGGTGTAACCTCCCTAAACTGACATCAGTGTTTACTTCACTCTTGTTTACTGTGTTGTTTAGAGTGTTTTAAGTAGTTAATGTGGCAATTACAGCTCTAGAACTATAAGAAAATGATAATTGGACTAGAAATCACTCAAAGTTGAATAGTGTGCAAACATTGTTATTGTAAAAGAACAAACAAATGTATACAATGTTTCATCTAACCGATTACAAAACAACTTAATGGATTCTTCAGGATAATAATCAAAAATATCTTTATTATAAGATGAAGATGCAAATGAGAGTGAAAAAGTGTGATAAACAATGTTAGGAAATGTTAGTCTCAAACTTATATTCATCAACTTATATATTAAATGCAATATTCTTCTAATTGAGATGTTTGTAATATACTGTTGTATGTTTATTATATATTTCTTAATATTCTTCAAAATATTCTTGGATGGTTTAGTTCCAACCTTCTTCATGAGAAGGAGTTGTAAATGTTAGATATGTGTAAATTAGTAACCAACTTATTTTAAAAAAGATGTGTGTTGGAAATAAGAAATATTAAAGCTTCAATTTCCTTAATAAGTAAACTGAAATTTATTTTCAACAACTTCATATTCTTATATGAATTATTAAAAACTGATTGTTTACTTTAGAATGGTTTTATTTTTGTATTAGCATATTAATTATTGAAAAATCTTAGTGGATGTACATGCGTTTTGACATTTTATAAAGAATTGGTTTACTACAATAATAAATAAAAGTTGTCTACCAATTTATTTCTGTTCTTTTTAAATTTCTCTTACCACTCTTCCAAAAACTTGTTATACCAAAGTTATCTAATTTCAACAAATTCCATGAAAGCCTTTTATGTAAAATAGGCATAGATAAATAAATAAACTCTAAAAATGTTAAATTGGTACTATTAAAATTACATTTAATTTCTCAAATTGGATGCAGTCTATATTTCATATCAAGATTTTGTTTTATCAATGAGTAATTAAGTGAAAATATCTTTACTATCAATAATTAAGATTATATTTCTCATTACAGTACTACTTGCAGAAAAAAAAAATGAATTCACTTAATATTCTTTCAGATGTTTGTATCACCAACTAATCAAATATTTACAATTACAGCTCTAATACTGGCTACTGAAACATAATTAATGTTAGAAGTGTAGAAATGGACAAGATTCAAAAGCATCTGCATCAAAATGTTTGTGATTAAAGTTGTACACTTAAATAATACTATCAATATCTATACTAAATAAGTATTCATTAATTGAAAATAATATATTTTTTGTTTTGATTTTGCTTATATAGAGAAATTATCTGTCACTCATAGTGCCTAGTAATAAAAATTGCTACATATGTAAACATTTGATAAATATACAAAGGAGAAAAAAAGAAAAATATTTCACCAAGATTAAAATTTTTATTTATGTTAAAAAGTGCAATAATATTTCACCACCTTTGTTGTTTATACCTCATATAAATAAAGTAAAATTCCAAAAAGTCGTTTGTTCTTAATAAACGGTTCTTTTTCATAAGTATTTAAGTCCTGATATTTGTTTTCTGTTTTTATTTCTATTATTAAATAGTTAAGGAGAGGCTAAAGGTAGCTAATCACCTACCTTAGCACTAAGGAAGAAAAACAGATCAAATTTATAGGAACACCTTAAGATCTAAGGCGTCCTTAAGATAAGAAAGGTAAAGGAACGTTTATAAAATGAAAATTGTGTTAAGGTTAGCTAAAGGTGGCGTTTTAAGGAAGCCTATAAGTAAGGCGTTCCTTAGGATCGTTCATAAATACGGCCCTAACTCTCCTGTCTATAGCTAATTATATTAAGTCTGATTAGAAGAGTCTAGAATGTTCTCCGACCAGTTTCACCCGGCGAATTTCATTTTTTAAACCTATAAAGAGAGGCTTATATCGACTCAAACGGTCGATTTTGTAAATAAAAATGTAAAGCGAGATCAAAACGATTTTTATAGCAATAAACGGTATTGATTTCTATAAAGAACAAAACATACAAACAAACAGAATTTCATCTTTATTTATATAGATTACCTATTATCTATCTTATTAATATATTTTTTTTATCTTCCATCTTATTAAAAAACATAAAATAAAAAAGTCAGTAAAAAAAGTTAATAAAAAAGGTAAAAAATCATGGAAATTAACATATTTCACTAGCTAAACTCTTAGCTGTACTTTACTCTGATATTAAATTTTACTGAAATAATCATAGTGATAACAACAGAAAATGATAATGAAATGTCCAATGTCTTTTGTAATTTGTGTACGTAAAAATAGCTACAGTCATATACTGAAGACGGAGGAACGTTGTGTATTCCTTAAAAAAAAAAATTCATTTGGGTGATTTTTTATAAAAAGGGTCTGTGTCTACCCCACCTAGCACCTGGAAGAGTTAAAAAAAAAAAAAAAAAAAAATTGTTATCATCACTTAAAAATTAATATACAGAGAGGTAAGCAAATATATGCACTTCTCATCAAATATGGAAAAATATGCAAAATAAAACTCGACCAATTAGATCTGCGTACACTAATTCGTAATGATATCTGCTCCGCTATTTTAAAGAAGCGCGCAAACAAAATATGCAATTGCATAATAATTCGAGCCTTAGTTATAATACAGATATCCCGAGAAGGGCCAGAAGTCTGAAAAGTAAAAATCAGTTTTAGCTTATGCACTCTATTTTTTTATTTAAATATTTGTAATGCTCGTATGGTATTTCGCAAATATCTTTTTCATCAAGTGAAATCTTGAGGGATAATTTATTTTACATTATACTACTTGTGAAAGTATTTTTTCTTTAATATCAGCATGTTATTATTTTCTTTTAATAATTGACATAGGTGAAGATGAAACACTTTATTATAAATATATAAAGGCTTGAACCTTTAAGAGTATGAGTATAAATTGCCAAACTAACATTAAATTTGTTGGTGAATCCTGGTATATGTTACCATAGCATGGCCCTGTGAAGTTCATCAAGTCGATAAGTTTGTAGAAAAAAACAAAATTTTTCATGAACTCATTATTTAATTATCTATTATATACATTTGAATTACTCCAAGTTGTTGTACTATATTTTTCTCATTGTTTTCAATGCACATTAAGGAGTATCTAATTTTCTTTAAAATGATACACAATTTATGATCAACTATTCAATAAATAAAACTACCCAAATATACGTACAATTTTCTATTAACTTAAAAAGAATGATAGAGAAAACAATGAGATTAAATTTAGATAGTACTAATTATAGCTTTTTTAAATCAATCATATTTTCAAGTCAGATTAATTTGACTTGAAAAAGCTGTAATTAGTAGCCAGTATATCATCATTGAAACTGCAAAAGGTCGTATGTCAATTAACCCTTTAGCCTCTGAGCAGTGGGAGTGTATTGCGGGCTCTGTGGCCTGAGACCTTAAACCGGATGCCGTGCCCGGTGGCTTCAATACTTTTTGCCACATCCACTCTTCTTTATATCCTTATTCATATTTTTCTTCTAAATTCGCCCAATTTGACTAAGGAATAAGGTGCAGGTAAAATTAATTTGAAAATACTCGAAAAATTGTCAATTAGTTTACATACTACATATTATATACCGGATATGCTGGATACACGTAGGAGAAGCGTGAATGCCAATTTTTATGTAAAGAAAAATTTATATGCCCTGCACTCGTCCTAAATATGAATAAGAAAATGGTGACTATTTTGTCTGCTCGCCAAGCTCCTCTAATATTCATGAAATTAAAAAAAAATACGCGTAAAAACGTACCTAAGTAGACATGCTTACATATAATTTTTAGAACTGTTACATTAAATGTTTTATATACATATTTGTTTATTTTAAAACCTTTTTAAATTATATACTATATTTTTTTTACGAGTTGTTACCTACGATTTATGAATGTTGCATTTCTAACTAATGATACGATAAATCCGAAAGCAATGAGTAAAAATTCAATTTTTGTTTTAAAATAAGCCACAAACATCTCTTAAGGTGCTGACTACTGGGGGTTTTATCCTAGTGCAATAGTAAAATGGAAAGAGTAAATGAAGCATAAGGTAATTTAAGAAAAAACGAAAGAGATATTTAAAAAAAAAAAAAAAAAAAAAAACCTGGGTAAATACATAACTATAAACATAAGCATGATTGTATAAGTATATTATATTAATCACTGAATAAATATATTAAAATGAAATAAAAAATTCCCAATAAAAACCAAAGGATTTTGAAGATATAACGTCCATTGAAGCCTATAGGGTAAGGGATATCTCACCAGCCGAGGACCCCAGAGCCCACCCTTCATAACTCTTTCAGCCGGCTCAGGTTGGATCCTCGCCTCTATCATTTATCTTTCTGTCCCCATCATCCTTCTTGCAACTTTTATTCCATAACCCTCATGTCGTCGTGTTTCCATCTCAACGGATTTGGCTAAGCATTCCAAGCCCCCACTTTTTAGTCGGATCTCTCTCTAACTTTCTGCTTACGGAGTTTTTACGTTTTCACTTGTCACAAAACTAATGTAAAAGTGGTTTCGGATGAGGATATTAAAAATGCATACAGCTGAAAATTTAATAGACTAAAACAACATAAGATATTGTTTATTTACTTCTTTTTGCATTTTTTTTTCTTTCTTGATCATTTATAATATAAAAGTTCGGGACTTTTCGACCACCTGAGTCATTATCCCCCTACATTACGGTGTTTATAGGGTAAACCGTACAGTTATTGGCACCCTTAAGACTAAATTTCAGTGGTGACATTAAAAAAAAATACTTCTTATGAAGGGATCTAATTGAAACTTCTTATAACTCCTCTACATCTATCCTTATAAAGAATCAAGATGTTTTTTTGGGTCAGAAGTTCAATAGTTTTACAATATGGCAATATTTATTTTTAAAACTGCCAAATCTAGTTATTGGCACCCTGTGGACTTAATTGTGAAATCTTCCCTATGGTTAGTTTGTTAAAGTCTTACTTCATAGATGATTTAGAGGACCCTTCAAACATTAGACTCGTGTATGTCTTGTAATAAAATTAGGACTTGTTTACCTATTTCCTTAAGTTGGGGTGCCAATAACTGTACTGAGTGCCAATGACTGTATGGTTTAAATTTAAAATAAAGCAATTACGACTTCAATACACTTACAATAAGATTAAAATACGAACTTTACAATTCCAATACAATTTAAATACGAACTTTATAATCACAATACAATAACAATTACAATACAGTTTATAATGTTACAATTTATAACGTTGTTATATTTTATTGAATATTGTTGGATATATTTTTATTTTATATAATATTATAATAATATTTAAAATTTAATTCACCTCGAATCCGATAGGGTCATTGCCATAACTGATTGAATTATATGGTACAATGTATCCAAACGCCATGTGCACTGTTAATTTAATAATATTTATATGGTTTCTTTATTTTCCTTGCAGATGGCCATTCTCCTTGTTTACTAAACTAAGCTACGTGGTTAATTTTTTTTTCTTTTATCCGACAGTATTTTTTCTATTAAGAAAAAGATAGGTCAAAACAGCGATTCTTTTCCAGGGAGCCCCTGAACACAGAAGCAATAGTCATTCACTCCAGTGGTGCCATCTGTTAGTCAGTGGCAGAACCCATTAGTCAGATTGGCAAGTATAGAACAGGAAAGTTCAGGACTTAAGCAAGAAGAAGTGAAGTCCTAGGCCTAGTAAGTCTAGTTCATATTATGAAGTACTGTTCATTCTCTATAATGGAGTATAAAAAAGAAAAGGGACTACCGACCACCTGGGTGAGAATGAGGAAGACTGATCAGCAGCCACAGTCAGCAGTTTAAATCAGCAGGTACCTAGTATAATAATTCAAGATCAACCACAATGTAAAATTTATAATAGTTACAGTTACAGCAAAATTAGCAATAACCACGAGTATTATGTATATCAAAATTCAGTCTACACCCTCACCACAAATAGTTTCCATTTATTCACTAGCCCTAAAATCCCTCCTTGTGTCCCACGTTCTTTACCTCACAAAACGATTCTAACAAAAAATCGATCTAACTGAAACATCGATGTCGCATTCCTAGATATAGCATGTGACAAAGAAGTCAATTTCCCCGCTTAGTACACCTAACTTCACTTACTTACTTAACGGGGCTGGACAACTTAGTTATGAGTCCTGGACTCCTCCACCATCCTCCGCCGATTCTCTCGGTCAAGTGCGGCCCCCATCCAATTTCTGACATTAAGGAGCTCACGGGCATCTTCCGCGACACAGTCAATCCATCTCGTTGTGGGTCTTCCTTGGCGTCTTGTGCTGTACAGCTGTTCTGTTAGAAGCTTCTTCGGCAGCTCATCACTGTTCATCCTTGCCACGGAGCCGAAAAAGCTTCCAGATCCTCATCACATTGGGGTCTTCGTAAAGTGCGTAGACTTCGAGATTGGTACGTCCCCGCCATCTGCTTTCATAGCTCCTCCAAATATTCTTCGCAGAATCCTCCTTTCAAATACGAGCAGGTCTCGCTCAGCCTCCCATCTGATGGCCCATGATTCAGACCCAAACAGTAAGGGGTAAAATTTGTTCGCGGAGGAAATTCTCTGGCGGACCTCGACATTATTCTCGTTGTCCAAGGTAACCAGAGAGCCTAGGTACTTAAACTGAGAGACTTTTTCAAACTCCCAGTGGCGAAAGGTTACAGTTTCACCAGGGGGAACTCATCTGCCACCTAACTTCACTATGACCAATAAACCTTGAACAGATTAGCATAGTTAGCACTGTAATCAGCAGAGGATTCATACAAAATCTAAATTAATACTTTGTGTAACAACAAATTATGTTATAATCACATAATATAATGAATATTAGAGTATTTTTTTGATTAATAAATTCTTTTCAAATACAAATAAGGCGAATAGTGTAACAAATGACATGATGTTTATCAGCATAATACAGATAGGTACGCTGCTAACAACTACCGTTGCAAGGTTGAGGGGGTGTTGAGGGGGTATTAGGGAGGGAAATGGGGGGGAGGGGAAGGCGCACCATTTTACATCATCCAGGCAATAATCTTATGAATATTGCTACAGCCATGGAGCGAGCATCGACTGGCTTAACAAGGAAGCCCTGATTGGGCCAAGACCGCCGTGAGAGGATGGAGTAAGACTTGCATATTCAGGAGAGCCGATAAGGGCTGCCCCGGAATAGATTAGAATATATCTTCCCTCCCGGGCCATTATCTTCTTGGCGCGGGGCCCATAGTCGTCTGCACCCCCGGAATCATAACATCATTTAAAAAGTTATAAAGGAGGGCTGCTCCCTCGGCGAGGGCACTTCTTGGGAGTCGCTTCAACAGCTCTGTTCGGATATCCGTTGCTGCACGGTGACTACTTTAAGATTATAATCTTAACAGTAATATTTATCACATCCACCAGGAACAATACCAATAAGAAATATATGAAAATATCTCACTTAAAGCCAGAAGGATCAGTAGGCCTACCGGTAAATATCCTGGTAAAGATTGCTAAAGAACCAAAACAATAAAAAAGATACTACAGAAAAGTTGTATTAGATACTATCGAAAAATTGTGAAAAATGCAACTGCACCGAAGTACATGCGCACAGTGGTCCAACCTGGGAAAAAAACCTCAAAAATGAAAGTAGCCCAAACCTAATTTTTTCTTGGTTTTCGAATACTTAGATACTTGTAGAACAATAGAAAGAATATATTTTTTTAACTAGTTCAAAAGTGTGTATCGGTAAAATTGAACTTTTTAATGATTGAAAATATTGTACTTTTCTACCAACATAGAAAAAAATTTCTACTCTGTATAAGAGTAACAATAAAATATTCCCCAAAGCATCAGGAGTGTGTACAACAATAACATCCCTTTTTGACTATGTTGGTTTGTAAAAAGTTTGCGTAACGTTTCGTTACGGTCGCAATGGTTTAATACGTAACTGCAGGTAGTAGAGGAACTGTGGTAAAATTTTCAGCGCCAACTTCGGCCAACTTTGGGATTTTAAGGATTTAAATCTTTCGCTACGGTGCGAGTGGCGAGGGCGGATAACCTTGGGGAGGAACTATTAGTTAAGAAAAATCCTCCTATAGGTCTCTAAGGGAGGGTTGCTGGCTTAGAATTAAAATGAAATAAATCACACGTTATTTTCAATTAATTCTAAAATACTAAAATAAAATAAAATTATTTTAATTTTAATTCTAAAATACTAAAAAAAAATTGTTTTATTTTGTATTTTAAATAATCAAATAAACTACGATTATAAGTAGGTTGTTTGAAGGTGCACAGTTTGCTTATAGTGTATGGTGATACACTTTGCACTAGAGCTCTCACCCATGAAAATTGAGGCGGTACATTTATTTCAATTTGATGCAGTTATTGTTTCAAGTTTTTTGAAAACACTACATTAACCGCGCAGATTACAGGGATAAATGAAGAATTATGAGAATTAATTATGAACAGTACTATAAAAACAGTACTAGATGTGATTTGCTCTTTGTACCCGATTGATACTGCAGCATGTCTCAAGTATACAGTGGAAAAGGCTGAGATGGCAGTGACTCGGTACCCCTGGTACTATCTCCCATCGACCGTCCACAAAATTCTTTTCCATGACATGATTGAGCACGCAGCTCTTTGTATCAGAAGAGGCTCATGGAGAGTAAGAACAAATATTATAAGCAGTAAAGCGAACACCATTCCAGGAAGATATCTCGAGTCGCAAGAAATGAAGATATTTTCTACCAATTATTTGTAACAAACGAACCATATATTACGGATTTAAGACCAGTATACAAGTATAAAAAGAAAAAAGAGCTAACCGAGGAAGCATACAATTTATTTAAACAAGATTAAATAATTATATCCTATTTGTATTATAGTACACAAAATGTTAAATAAAAAAATTAATTTATCATATAATAATCAAATTTTAACTTGATCTGATGCTATGATTTCGTTGATATCGATTTCATTAGATTCGGCACCTCAAAAAACATATACGACTTTACCAAACACGAATTTTTGATATTGTTGACTTTTTGACCTCAAATCTCGGGTGGTTCCAGGCCGCTAACAAAGTAGTTATGATAGATATTAGGTGTTTTCCCATTTTCAGTTTTTTTGGACCACTATGCTACTTGCTATAATTCATTTAAATGTAAAATGAAATGTTACAGAATAATTTAATTTAGTTTTCAAACAAAAATTGCGTATCTACATAATGTAGATCTAGAGGATAGTTCACACAGTTGAGGATAGCGCTAAAGTTTTTACAATTAATAAATTTATTGTTATTCAAAAAGAGAAAAAAAGTAAGTTGCTATCGAAAACATGTTTGGCAAGCAAGGTAATAATTACATGAAAAATTTAGCTATTGGGGAAAATATTGCTGGAAATTAGCAATATCATCTTCAAAGGCAAGTAGAAGATAAGAGTTTTGCCAATATTTATAATATTAACGAGCACTGAAATATAATACTTAATTAAGGCCGGGATTTCCCATTATATAACCTTCTGATAATTGATATTTTTGTTCTTTACCGGTTTTTTTTTTTTTTTTTTTTAATTTTTTTAAGGTTAAGAAGCATCACAGTTCCTAAAGAACTTAATTAAATTCACTCCTATGGGAAGCCCCCCGAAATTTTTGTATTCCTCAAACCAGCCCCCCCCCCCCTCTTTTTCAAGGAGATAATTTAAAAAGAGCTTCAATGATCTCTAATAATCAATATCCCACACTTAGCTAAATGTGACTGAAATAAGGAAATCAATTCATCCGATTAACTTAATGGAGGTAGTCTTAATACATTAAGATGACATCATGTGTTCCGTTTATTTAGTGAGGGAATATTAAATTTTTTTTGAAAAGTTTTAGGCCATTTAGGATGTGCAACTGACATAAACATGAAAATAAAAATATGTAATGGCGAAAAGTATTTAAAATTTTGAGCTAATCCATTGAATACTTGAGTGCTTATTTCTTTCTTTGTTCTTTTTCAAAATTTATGTGAAGTATTATAGTTTGATTTCCACATCATATTATTCATAATAAGATCATTAACTTAAAAATGTTTTTTTTTTTTTATGCTGAAAGAACTGTTTCCCTACCAAAAGAATAATAATATACAATTTTTAAGTCTACTACTGATAGTTTATTAACAATTATTTATTTCACTACAAAGTTACGACTGTTCTGATGGAGGATTTTATTAAAATTCCACGGACTCCCTTATTCTTCAGGAACTTCAACTACCATCCGGTAATCCCTCGATCGCATAAATCGGGATTAACCGAACTCCGGAAGAAAGTAACGAAGAGAAATGGAGATGGAAGTGCTTCACAAGTGCGCTCTGACTAAAGTAAAGTAGAGTAATCTTATTTCAAACTAGATGGACGGGAATCTCAGCAGAATAGCAGCACCTATAAATAGATTACCGCCAACAACATATAAATATTTAACATGAAGTCGTGTTATGTCTGTCCTTCTGTAAGTGCAGAATTAAGCTTACAGAGATATCCTCATGAATAACTGCAAATAAAGAGTAATTCCGGTACCGAAGAGGAAAGATTTAAATTTAAACGGGAGGTATTATTAAGTTTATTTTTAAACCCACGTACCTATATATGAAGCATATAGCAAGGGATAGTATTGCGATCGTGAAATATTTCGATGTCCGGTTTTCAACGGAAATACACCTTTTGGTGTCCTTGAGTCCAAATAACCAAGTACCGCGAAATGATCTAATGTGTGTGTGTGTGTTTGTTTGAGTGTGAACAGACTACGAGTAGATCAAAATCGATACCTGATATTAGGTATTTGATTTATGTAAATGCCCGTGATATGACAGCGAAAATTTCATCGAAATTGGGAAACACAGGGGGGGGGGCTTTATTTCGTCAATTTTTTTCACTGATTTGTCTCCCATTAGGCACAGTAATAATAAATGGCTAAATACCGAATATGGAAGAATTTGATAAATATATACAGAAGAAATAAAGAAAAGTTCCCACAAGATAGAAAATTGAATTTCCGTTAATGAGTGCAATCGTATATATGTAGGTACAATACTTTGTTGGAAAGATGAGATTCTCAGAAAGTATAATATTTATAGTCGTGAAATGTATATATTACCAAAATTTCGCCATAAACACAATTTATGCATAAAAAAAATACTAGGTTTGTTCCAACAATCTCTGAAAACACAAGTTAACAAGCTAGGCATAACGCGCATGCGGAACAGTTGTTTACGTGTCCAAGTGCTTGTTTGAAAATACATATTTAACGGAAATTATTTCTTTCCATGATAACTAAAAAAAGTTTTCATAATAACTAAATACATAAATAAAATTAGATGCCTCGATGTATTGCGCTGTCATTTTCATATTGTCAAAGGTAAAAATAAAAACTACTTAAGTTGTTATTTATTGAGTGAATCTGTAGAAAAGCACGTAAGGCAAAAGATAATTAAAGCTTTTTTTTTTAATTAATAGTGCATTGTAATCCTTAATAGTTTCATTTTAGTTTAAAACTTTAGTTTCATAATAGATTTCTGAATAAAATATAATGTGTTTATTGCTGCAATATCCATAGACATTCATCTTCGTCGGTTTCTGGAATTAGGCATTAGAGATAATTTAGCTTCTAAAGTTAAGTTCTAATTTTATAAGAAATCCTTTCTATCGATTCTCATTAAAAAAAAAAAAAGATAAATATGTTGGTGAAATGAGAAGTTGTGTGTTGTGCACATTTTTTTTTTTTTTTTAATTCAAGCTGAAGTACCTTAAATGTAGTTAAACGATGTACTTGTATTGTCGTCACCATGCTAAAGTAACGAATGTACAACTAAAAAGCTATAAATATTCGTTACTTTAGCATGGTGATGACAATATGCATAAAAGATTTTTAATAATATAAACCATAAAACCTAAGATATTTTCAGTCCAATTATTTATAGTTATAATTGTTTTCCGAAATATATTTCTAATGTTGTTCAATTAATCTGAAGTAATGTGAGTAATTTTTTTAATAAATATATTAAATTTGTATATAAAATTGTTAAAGGTATGGGAAAAAATAAACTTAAAGGGAAAAAAATGCCTGGGCTTATAATATATAGTCATTTAAACAATACTTAATTATAAGGACACAAAATTATCAACATCTTACTTTTTTTTATACATAAATATATTGAAGAATAATAAACTAATAAAAAAAAATATAATAAAATATTAGATAATAGTGAAATATAAATAATATTAGAGCAAAAAAATATATAAAATAATATCTTTTCATTTTTATTAGAGGGAAAAGCAAGACCCTAACGAGCACAAATTAGACATTTCTCCGTGTTCTGATCCTTAAAAATAATTATCCTAATTTAGTGAAAAGAGGCTTTCGCTGTTGTGCCTGAAATTCTGGAGCAAGCAAATTAGGGCGTTTTCAGAAAATTAAATTCTACAGGGCTCCGAGAGGAAAAGGAAGTGTAGAGCATAGCGCCCTGAAATATGTATAATGCAAATTGAATTATGCAAATCATGAAACATAAAAACATGGCGAAAGAGAGAGAGAGAGAGAGAGAGAGGTCTGCATAGTCACCTATACTCACTTCCCCGAGGCTAATTGCTATTTAAAAAGAATAAATTAAAATTTTAGCGAGTTGGGTCCTTCTGAGTCCTCTGTCCTTAGTCATTATCACTCTGATGTTTTTATCACGGTCGGCCACAAAACCTAAAGACTCACCGCATCTAGAACCGAAAATGTAAATTATTATAACAATAGAATACATAAGAGTAATAGTGAATTTAAGATATTGTAACACTTATATAGGTTTAAATAATGTTTTTTTAAAAGAAAATAACAATTTATAATGCCGCAGAAACAATATAAACTGAAATCAAGAAGGTTGCAAAAAATATCAACTTGTAACGACACTGTAACAGAAACGTAACTATATCAATGATCTACGGAGCAAGACTATCTCTCCAGTCCGTTGCTTCTTATTTATAGTCTGAATCGGAACACCCTGGAACCTTCCTGACAAGCTTGGAAGGTAATCGAACAGTTAGGAACGTGTACCAGAACAGTTTGTTCCAACAACAACCTGTCTAGATCTCTTTTATATGTTTTTTTCTTTCACTTACCTATATATGAAATATATAGTAAGTGAAAGTATTGCGATCGTGAAAAATTTCGACTTCCGGTTTTCAATGGAAATACATGTTTTGGGGTCCCGCGAAATGGTCTGTGTGTATGTGAACAGACTAGCTCAAAAACTATAAACCGTGCGAACATGAAATTGGGTATTTAGTGTATGTATATGCCCGCGATGTGACACCAAAAATTTCATCGAAATTGCTCAAAGGGAGGGGTACTTTATTTAATAACTTTTCAAATGTTTTTTTATTTACTCAAAAACTGTTTTAACGATTTTGATCAAACTGGGTATTTCATGTATGTATGTGCCAAAGATGTGATAGCCAACATTTCATCAAAATTGGACAAACGGAGGGGGCATTTTAATTTATAAATTTTTTCCAATTTTTACATTCTTTTCGATGATCTCAAAAACGGCTTTAACGATTTTTATCAAATTCGTCATGTTTAATGAAAATTAGGTGTTCTTTGATATCAGGTAAGCCCTATCATTATTAAAATGTTCTGAGGGGGCTTAAAAGGGGTAGGGGCCTTTTTTGTTTGTTTGTTTTTTTTTGGTTTCCTACAAAGTACCTTTGCGTTTGTTTATATGGAGAAATTAACTGTCTCTCGTTACGCCTAAAAATAAGAAATGGCTAAATATGAGATATGATAAAAATAAAAAAAAAAAATATTCAGTCAACTGATAAAACTCGTTGAGCCCACGCACGTGGAGTACCCCTTTAATGACAGACCATTGTTCATAATTAAAGCCGTTCTGTTCATTTGAGAAGAGGCAATTAACAAAACGCATTAATTTCTAATCTAAGCAAGTTGGTAAGTGAAAGTTGTGTGTTGCGAGCACGCACCAGATTTTTTTTGTAAAACGATTAGGAAAAATATTGAAACCAATAACACTTATTCCTATATTGGTTTATTTTCCTATTTTGAGAAAGCTGGTCATTCATCAAGCTGTTCGTTTTAGTTTCTTCTGTTTTTTTTTGTTTGTGCTTCCTTTGGACATGTTAACAGTATATCAATTTTTTTTTTTTTTTTTATTAAGTTCAAGTAATCTAGAGAGGTGTTTCGGAATCGCACAGAAAAAATAGAAGGGTGACTGATTTTTTATTTTCGGAAGTTTATATGTAGAACATAAACATCAATTGTTAGCATGTAAATACATGGATATCATAAATTAATATGAATGGGTAGTAGTAACAGGGACTGATTTGTAACTTGTCAAATAAACATAAAATTATCTTGAGAGGAGGAAACTGCAGATTGAGAAAACATGGACGAGTAATGGAGTTATAGTTAACTCTGAATATTCAACAGTTGATAAGATAACATGTAGATTGCTGGAATTTATGGAGTTTGTATAACTCACAACGATGATAACCATTATAGTTATTATGTAATTTTTAACGAATTGGTTCATATTAATAGAACTACAATTTTTAAATATTTAAGGTAATCCTAAGTACAAGTGTGATTATTTTAGTATTTTTTTATTCGAAGACAAAAATACCTAGATGTATTGAATAAAGTACCTACAAATAAGAAGGAAACAGGTTATTTAATATTTATATTTATATTGATATTTTAAAAGTAAATAAATTATAATAATATTGCAACACTTATTTGGTTTAAATAATGTTTATTTACGAAAAATAATAATTCACAATGGCAGACATACTAAGAAAGTTACAAACATTATAATCATGTAACGACACTGTAACAAAATCATCATATCATTCGAGCTTTAGAGCTACTAAACTCTCCAGCTCGTCGAAACAAAACGTTCTAGACAAGCGTAGAAAGTACTTGAACAGTCAGAAACATGTACAATTTGTTCCAACTAGTGTAGAACGTTACAATATAATCAAACGAGAAAGAAAATACTAAATTATCATCTATAAATCATTAATAAATAATAAAGTAATATAGTACATAATAAAATGTCATTATACTTAATGAAAAGGAATACAATGAAATTTATTACAATCTTTTAGGGTAGACTTGCTTTATAATACACCTTATTTTAATAGAACTCAAAGACTATCGAAAGTAAATCTCTCTGATGCTTAGAAGGGATGTCTTTTAAAAATAAGCTTGTAAGTAAGAAAGAAATATTTAAAAAAAATTATGCAGCACGTTACAAGACGAAATAAAGTTTGCAGGCCTCAAAAAATAAAAAAAGACTACACGTTTGTGAGACCTGGTGAGTCTTGTATGCTGGGATTTTTTTTAAGGCGAAGTTAGAAATTTAAAAAACATTAATGTACCCCGAGTAGGAAATTATGAATATAAAATACATCAAAATTGTGTAAAATTGGGTGTTTACTTCTTTTTTTCTCCTCTTTTACCTTTAACACTATACGTGGATTTTCTAAGGTCGAGTGAGGCAGGGGATGGTACTGGATAATGGTACCATATGCTTACAATAATATTCAATAAAAATAATATTAATTTTTATAAGTATGACTTATAAATCCAAAATGGTCCACCTAACACACTTATTGAATTAAAAATAGTCCTTTTCAGAGTGTTGGCAAGCCAAAAGGAAAAATAGTATTATCCGCATACCTGTCTACAACCGGTAATAACAAAATGTCAGGAAAATCCAAGAAACCCTCACAACTTTACTTCCATATTCCGTTACAGTCCTGAACTTGACGTTGTACATCAGAGAAATATCATTAATCTATATACATCTATGTGGTTTATACAGCAATATCCATCAGCAACATTGAAAGTATATTCATAAACTTATATCATTCGAGTTACATAGAGTCATGCAACCAATGTAATTTATATATTTATATCATTTTTTAATTCCAGTTTAAATTTTATCTATGTAACTCGTATAATTGTATTGCAACCTGGTTGTTCATTGTAGCACATGATTATGAGAACAATATAGTTTCAAAACGTCGCCATAATAACGGGTTTTAATTATTGACTGAACCTTAAGAACTTTGTTATACTTGGTCGAATCAACTCTAATTCTCACATAAACCTCGAGCTGAAGACACGTTTTCCTCATGTTTTCATAAGATTTCTTTCGTTTCATTATATATATACACACTGCTGAATAACGTGTATATTTATAATGAAACGAAAGAAATCTGGTGAAAACCTGTCTTCAGCTCGAGGTTTATGTGAGAATTAGAGTTGATTCGAACGTCAAGACTCAGGTTAACTGCTCGGCAAACACGAGATAAGTGCGGGGTAGACTTGAACGGACCTATCGGACATAATAGAGTTCGGTTAAAGTTGGTTAGGGCAATATAACAAGAGAAATTAGTTTGGGAACAGTTAGCTCTTACTAATGGCCTGACACTGATAATACATTAGCCTGTGCAACAGCTATCTATCTGTCCTGTCTTCGGCTCTATGACAGCTCCATTACCTTTGAGGACCAACAACTCAACCTAGTTTACTTATGTAATAGTTATAATCTACAGATAACTTATTATCGTTATTACTGGAATATGTATTATTACTGTAACACTTATGCGGGTAACAAATATTTATTCAACAAAAATATACAGTTATCAATGCCAACGAATTAAAAAAACTTAAATACTTGAGCAGGTTACAAAAATGATAACGTTATAACACACAATCATATGACTTGAGCTACACAGTCAAGACACAGACTTAGACAGAGACTAACTCGTTCAGTCACTCGCTCCTTATATATAATCGTAAATGGTCAGGTCTGGAATGTTCCGGAACAGTGTGGACAGCTCTAGGTCTTCGTGGACTAGGCGCGAAAGGTCTAGACCCAAACAGTTCGTTCCAACCGTTTATTTTGTTCCAACAAACGGTCTGGATTTGCTTATCTACTTAACATTACATTACTTTCAGACTACATATTTGAAGTTATAGTAATATTTGAAGAGTGAAGTTTCTATTTCCGTTGTCCTTCGTGAGGCACAATTAGCCTTTGTTGTAGCCATGTAAAAGTAGCCTCGATTTACAAAAATAGTAAAGGGATAAAAACCTGGCGTTTGATTTTGGCCAAATCATATCCTTTTACATCCTCTGAACATGGAAAGCTATTTCTTTTTTTAAGTGTGGAGGTATAAAATTTCTTTTTATTGGGTGTTCCGGAATGAAACCCTCATCTTTTGGTAATGTCTTTATTATTAAAATATTAGTCGTTAATGTTTCTAGGTAGCATAGTCCCTATCCTTAGTACCGATAAGATAATCGTATGAATTCACACATTTTCCTATTAGCTATAATTTGAGTTATGCCTACTAGATTGGTGATTTAGAAACATATTTTAATTTTCTCTTTTTCTTTAATTTTCTCTTATGATACCCCAACATACTGATCTTTTATCTTTAGGAGTTGGGGATTTATTATTTTTTGAAAAGAACCTTCAAAGAAATTTTAGAAACAGTACGAAGAGAATGTATAAACTTATACCTAAGTGTAATCCTCATCTTTGTGTGGTACCAATCCCGATTCCCTCAGAAAAAATCTGGTGCGTGCGCGCAACACACAACTTTCACTTACCAACTTAGATTAGCAATTAATGCGTTGTGTTAATGCCACTTCTCACTCAGTTACACATTTTTCCACATTCATTTATTATTTTTGTTTTCATTTGCTCTATAACAAACACTGATTTCTTTTATTATTAAATAAAAGTTTTTACTTGAGATAATTCGGCAATGCAAGCATAATACTCCAAGTCGACTGATTTTATAATTCTCTATGTACTTGTTGAATATTTCATTTATTTCCCATGAAACAAATTATTTCCATTAAATGAACATAAGGGCATTAATTATGAACAATGGTCTGTCATTAAAAGCGTCTTGCGTGGGCTCAACGTGTTTTATGAGTTGACTGAATATTTTTCTTTTTTTCTCCTCTATATGTTTACTTGGTTTTATCATATATCATATTTTGCCATTTTTTATTTTTAGGCGTAATGAGAGACAGTTTATTTCTCCATATAAACAAAAACAAAGATACTTCATAGGAAACAAAAACAAACAAACTAAAAAGGCCCCTACCCCATTTAAGCCCCCCAGAACATTTTAATAATGATAAAGCTTACCTGATATCAAAGAACACCTAATTTTCATTAAACATGACGAATTTGATGAAAATCGTTAAACCCGTTTATGAGAAAATCGAAAAAAAAGTAAAAATTGCAAACATAGTTAAGAAATAAAGTGCCCCCTACGTTTGAGTAATTTTGATGAAATGCGGGCTATCACATCTTTAACATATGCATACGTCAAATACCCAGTTTGATCAAAATCGTTAAAGCCGTTTTTGAGTAATAAAAAAAACACGTGCAAAGAATACAACATTTATTAAGTAAAGTCCCTCCTCCGGTTAATCAATTCTTATTAAATTTTTACAGTCATATCTCGGGCATATAAATACATCAAATACCCAGTTTGATCAAAATCGTTAAAGCCGTTTTTAAGTAAATAAAAAAAACACGTGACAATGATACGAAATTTTTTAAGTAAAGTCCCCCCTCCGGTTAATCAATTTTGATGAAATTTTTACAGTCATATCTCGGGCATATACATACATCAAATACCCAGTTTGATCAAAATCGTTAAAGTCTGTTTTGAGTAAATAAAAAAAAAACACGTGAAAATGATACGAAATTTATTAAGCAAAATCCCCCCTCCGGATAATCAATTTTGATGAAATTTTTACAGTCATATCTCGGGCATATACATACATCAAATACCCAGTTTGATCAAAATCGTTAAAGCCGTTTTTGAGAAAATCTAAAAAAAACACGTGAAAATGATACGAAATTTATTAAGTAAAATGCTCCCTCCGTTTGACCAATTTTGATGAAATGTTGACTATCACATCTTTGGCACATACATACATCAACTACCCAGTTTGATCAAAATCTTTAAAACCGTTTTTGAGTAAATAAAAAAAACGTGTGAAAATTATTAAATAAACTACCCCTTCCCTTTGAGCAATTTTGATGAAATTTTTGCTGTCACATCGCGGGTATATACATACACTAAATACCAAATTTCAGGTTCGCACGGATTTAAAGGAGTCTTGCATTTAAAGAACGTGGAGTGATGAGATAGTGAACCATTTTTCGTGAAACTTTCGGCTGAAAAGACTGAATTTTTCGAACGTTAGATTTTTAAACAGTACCCCACAGTTCTGTACAGTAAGTCCATATCGGGTTTATTAATGCTTTATAAAACGTTAGTTTGGTATAATTTTGATCGTCTGTCGAGTAACCTAGATAAGCGTCAATATGTTCTATTTAATTATTTTTTTTAAGTCTAATAAGTACTAAATATTTAATTTCGTCATATGCCGTAATAGGTATTTTATTACTTTCACTTGCCTATATATAAAATATATAGTAAGGAAAGTATTGCGATCGTGAAAAATTTCGACTTTCGGTTTTCAACGGAAATACACGTTTTGGGGTCCCCTGAGTCCAAATAACCAAGTCCCGTGAAATGGTCTGTGTGTGTGTGTGTGTGTGTGTGTGTGTGTGTGTGTGTGTGTGTGTGTGTGTGTGTGTGTGTGTGTGTGTGTGTGTGTGTGTGAACAGACTAGCTCAAAAACTATAGGCCTTACAAAACTGATATTGGGTATTTGGTGTATGTATTTGCCCGCGATGTGACAGCAAAAATTTCATCAAAATTGGTCAAACGGAGGGGGTACTTCATTTAAAGAATTTTGTCTATTTTTTACGTTTTTTTCGATTTTCTCAAAAACGGCTCTAACGATTTTAATTAAACTCGATATTTGGTATATGTATATGCCTGCGATGCGACAGTCGAAATTTCATCAAAATTCATTGATTGGAGGGGGCACTTTACTTAATAAATGTTGTCCCGTTTTCAGGTTTTTTTTCTATATTTACTCAAAAAGGGCTTTAACGATTTTCATCAAACTTGGTATTTGATGTATGTATGTGACCGCGATGCGACAGCCGAAATTTCATTAAAATTGGTTAAACTTTACTTAATAGATGTTGTCTCATTATCACGTGTTTATTTTATTTATTCAAAAACGGCTTTAACAATTTTGACCATACTCGGTATTTGGTGTATGTATATGCCCGCGATGTGACAGTCAAAATTTCATCAAAATTGATCAATTGGAGGGGGTACTTTTCTTAATAAATTTTGTATCATTTTCACCTGTTTTTTTTTCTCAAAAACGGCTTTAACGATTTTGATAAAACTGGGTATTTGATGTATGTATATGCTAAAGATGTGAAAATATTCCGTCAACTTATATAAAACGTTGAGCCCGCGCATGCGGAGTACGCCTTTAATGACAGACCATTCTGTTTTGTTCATTTAATGGAAATTATTTGTTTCATGGTAACTAAATGAAATTTTCAACAAGGAGGTTCCCACAAATTTCACAAGTAGGCCCACCCTATTACTGTTGTTATAAAAGGGGAGAGGTTACGTCCAAGTGAGGTTGTGACTTACCTTGGCATAAAGATTGGAAGAAATTTCAATGTAACACCTCACTTGGACTATTAAAGAAACAGGGTGGCCATAGCCCTTAACGGACTAGGTCGTATCGGGGGCGCCTTTTGGGGTCTCAGATACCCAGCTACATTAACAATTTACAAAGGAGTGATTCTGGGTATTCTGAGATATGCGTTCCCGGCATGGAGTCAACATCTCTCGCACCATCAGAAGAAAAATTTGGCGACGATTCAGCGGATGGCTCTGCTTCGAGTCACTAGGGCGTATATATAGGACTGTGTCTCATGAGGCGGTGCATGTCTTAGCGGGAGTCATTCCCATCGATCTCCTTTTGCGTGAAGATTACCTCCGGTACAGGATGAAGAGAGAAGGCCTGGTAGATCTGCCAGTAAATCTTCGAGAGAGGATCGGCGAAGACCCAAGTAGGTGGAAGACAATAATAAGGCAGAACACATTAGCCAATTGGAATCGGAGATGGGTTGATACTTTAAAGGGGGCAACCTTAAGGAAGTATTTTCCTTCCGTCACCTCAAGGCTAGATGCCTCCTGGGTCATACCGGACTACTGGGTCTCTCAATTCCTCACGGGGCATGGGGGGTTCCGTGCAAAACTGGTAGAATTTGGTAAGGACATCGATCCCCTATGCCCAAGTTGTAGGGTACCGGAGACAGCAGAGCACATTTTACTGGCTTGCACCGCCTATGAGGCACTGAGAGCAAAACTGCGGAGAGAGAGAGAGAGGGCTGTATGTTCTGGCGGAGAGCGATCTTCCTCTGCTGATGAGTGAGGAGAACTACCCGAACTTCAAATCCTTTGTGTACGGGTGGAAGAACTGGAGCAGTCCCAGGAAGACCACCGGACTAAGTACGAGGAGTGAAGGAAAAATGAGAACAGGAAACTTGGCACAGACAAAAGTCAGATTTGTATTTAATTGTTAACATGCGGCAGTGAGGTGTTTTGCGTGTGCGAAACATCTCATTGCAGCAAAATCCGTATTGCCTGAAAGGCAAGGGAGGATGTACAATAATAAATTAATAAATTAAATAAATATAAGTAGGTTCATAGCGAATTATAAAATCAGACGACTTAGAGTATTATGCTTGCATTGCCGAATTATCACAACTAAAAACAAAAATAAGAAATGAATGTGGACAAATGTGTAACTTTGAGAAGTGGCATTGACAAAAAGCAATAATTTCTATTCTAAGTAAGTTGGTAAGTGAAAGTTGTGTGTTGCGCGCACGCACCAGATTTTTAAAATATATATTTCGGAGCAAATACAATGGTTAAGTGTGAATACGAAATACACACTTTTTCTTTTTTTATACCTTACCTTCATTATTTATATTTAATAAACAAAAAAACCTATCGCTCCGTGTTCGATAATAAGCATACATATATCATCTCTAGATAATTAGGAACTAAAATGATGACCATTAATTCCCGATAACATTAGGTTTCCGTAGAACAGTACTAAGCCTAGAGTTAATTACAGAGATGGTATCCGGTGGCATAGGGAATACCAGGCCAGGATATTTACCGCAGAGGTAGCCCACAGAAGCTCTCACACCCTCAGTTGGCATCAGCAATGGAATTCAACCTAATGTCCAGTTACATATATATCATTATCATACTTAATTATCATACTAGGAATTATTTTAAAATTAGGACATCTGGGAACATCATAAATGTTTTCTATTAAAAAATTCAAATATTAGGGAATCAATACCAATAACAGTTTTATTGTTGTTTATTTAACGTCCATTTATACAACTAATCCGATGCTGCAGTAGGATTCCAAAAAATAGCTTATCCGGGTATAATTAGGATAGGGATCTTTAAACGTGCAGGCTTAGGACCTCGATTTTACGTCCTATCCGAAGGACGGCATAGCCAAGGATTTTTTACTCCCATCAAAAAATCTTAGGGCCACCCCGGGAAGCGAACCCGTGACCGTTAGTTCTGTAGATTGATACGCTAACCACTACACCACATGTGACCCCGCCATAAATTTTCACTAAATTATATTACTTCACATATTAAAGATAGATCGACTGCTTTCTTCTGATCCTTACCTTGATGAGTTACTTAAGTACTTATATGGTTATTACATTTCATTATATTATTAGACTCATATTTTTTCACCATTTCATGTACCCGGTTTTGGCTTTTACTATTGCAAAAAAAAAAAAAATTATTAAAAAACGTTATTAAAAACATTGGCCTTTTTTTTTATTTATTTAGAAGGAATTCCATCTTAACTACATTTATTTATCTTAAGATATGTATTTTTATGTTAAGTAACAGTTTTAACAGTGCCTCATTTCATTTTAAGGTGTTTTGAAATTTAGTAATAATTGAGAATCTTATGCTCTGGGAAGATTTTGCGTTGAGATTTCGACCTTACACAAAAAAAATATCTCAAATAAATACTTAAATTAAAATTAATAATGATAATGGTCTTGTGAAGTTGCAAGTTATAAGATGTTTGACGAGTGCATTTCTCAACTCATAGGACATATAAAAAAAATTAATACTTCTTTTTTTTTATTGAGGAAATCAAGAAGAATAGTTAAGAAAGAAACCACTTATAACCAATTAATCATCATAATCTACCAATGGAAATGTCACTACTATAAAGTGGCGTATTTTTTTAAATAAATATTTTTTTATATTTAATTTTTTATTAATTAAATATCACATTATAATTTTAATAAATCAAAATTTATGTATTGAAGGAAGTTCATTTAATTAATTAGAAAATATCCTGAAAAAGTTTACTTGTAGCATGAGTCCACGTGCAGATTTTTATATATTACAGCTGATAATTTATTTTGTCTTTTATATTAAAATACACACTGATAACTATAAAAGTACTATAATAATATTCCACTTAGATGATTTGATATGATGAATATTATTCTGCAGCCTTATTAAAAGGACGCCAAGAAAGAATTCTCATTATGATAATTTTAGGTGTAATAATTTAGAAAAATGGAGACCTGGGAGAGGAAATGAAGAGAAGTAAGCATTTCTTGTTCTTAAAAAAAAAAAAAAAAAAAAAAAAAAAAAGGCACCTGTGGCATCAAAGTCAAAGCTCTAAATATAGAAGAAGGTAAAGAAGCTGTTTCTTTTTTTTTTTTTTTTTTTTTTTTTTTTTTTTTTTTTTTTTTTTTTTTTTAATAAAGCAAACGAAACAGAAAGATTTTTTGTCACGATTTCTTTTTGTGTAGAATTACTGCGGGAAGGAATATATTTCTTTTCCAGGAGAACATTATTGCGTACGGAAAAGGAATATGAATAAAATAAAAAATAAAGAAGCTATACAGTTGACCCGAGAAATTTATGTAATGAAATTTGTTGGGTTAGGAAAACATATTGTAACACTTCTGGGGGGAAAAACAATATTTATTCAAAGAAAAATAACAATAGTCAATGCCACACGAATTATAACAATAGAAATATGGGGCCGGGATAGCCGAGCGTGTTTGAGCGCGACCCGTTTTAACACGCTTCGGTAGAACGGTGGCGGTTCGAATCCGCCCTGGGATGGTTGATTTTTATTTCGTGGAGGCCCCACAGAATAAATATAGAGTAACCACCCGTAGGCCACACATGTCCAAGTAGGGGTACCGAACAAAACAAAACAAAAACCACAGAAATATTAGAAAAGATTACAAAAATTATAACTTTGTAACAAGAGTTGGTCATATCTATCTTTATAAATATGAATACGAATTTATATTTACCTTAATTTTAATGTGAATATGAATAGAAATTTATTTATATCACAGTATTTGTGAATACGAATACAAATAAATTCTTATTTACAAGTGTGAATACGAATTTATTCAAATATAGAAATTTTTCTATAAATAAAAATAAATTCACAGGGAAAATTGTGAATATTCACAAAAAATGTGAATATTTATATCTAAGTATGTGGATTCGGCAATAGTTACAAATAAAGGTGTGCATATGGAAAAATTCACAAATTGATATGTGAATTTCTAATAAATTCATTATTTAGGAATAAATCTATAAATTTCTTTTCGGATATCGATTTTAATCATAAAAGATCGGTTACTAGGTTATTTGGGGTGCTGATTATGAAAATAATAATAATAATAATATAGATTTTAAGGTTACTCGCTCAGGTATCGATTAATAACAACTTTCTCGATATAGACGATCTTGGTGTCGGCTTTAGTATTATCCGTGGTGCTGATTATGAAAATGATATCGATTTTAAGATTCCGCCGTAGGTGTTGCTTTATTACAACTTACGCGATATAACCGATCTTGGTGTAGCCTATGGGCTCATCTGAGGTGCTCACACTCTGTATTCACACTTGTAAATACGAATTCATTTGCATTCGTATTCACGAATATGGTGATATAAATAAATTTCTATTAGTATTCACATTAAAATTAAGATAAAAAAAATCTGGTGCGTGCGCGCAACACACAACTTTCACTTACCAATGTACTTAGATTAGAAATTAATGCGTTTTGTTAATTGTCACTTCTCAAATGAACAGAACGGCTTTAATTATGAACAATGGTCTGTCATTAATGGCGTACTCCGCATGCGACGAGTTTTATAAGATGATTGAATATTTTTATTTTTTTCTCTTCTTTATGTTTTCTTTATTTTTATCATATCTCATATTTAGCCATTTCTTATTTTTAGGTGCAATAAGAGACAGTTAATTTTTCCATATAAACAAAAACAAAGATACTATATAGGAAACAAACAAACAAAAAAGATTTTAAGAATAGGGGCTAATACTTTCTAAACCTATATAAGCTTTTAATCATATTAAGAAGGACTAATTCCATCATAGGGAAACCAGATAATATACTACGAAAATAGCAAAAAAAACAAAAACAAAGACACAACCAAAGGCAAAATCCTACTCAAACCTTGATTAAATTGTGGTTTACAATTCCTTCTTGCTCCGCCTCGGGCGAATAAGTACAAATATAAAAAGAAAGCAAGATGAAAAAAAAAAAAGAAGTATGAAAAGGGCTTATCCCCTTGTGCATATTTTCATTTTATTTACTATTTTTTTTTTTTTTAGTTTGATTAAATTTACCAGATCAGATATTCCACACTTTGCTTTAAAAAAATCTAGGAAATACTAGTGCTCTACCTCAGGTGTTTTAAACAGATTCAAAGCTTAATTAGAAATAGGATAGATGAACAGAGAGCCAGTGACACAAAATCGACTTTATTTTGAAAAAAAAATTATCGAGATAGTTTAAATCTTAATAATAACGACATAGCGAAATTTGAAATTCGATATCGGCTAAACCACTGAACCGATATTCAAGTATTCTATTTTGAAGATACCCTTCTATGATAAAGTACAAGTGCTACTGTGTGATCTATAGTTTGCTTGGTATATGAAATAAACCGCAAAATTAGTCCAAAATTTCAGAAGATTTTAGGCCACTTTTTAATTATCTCCTCTACACAGTAGTTTTATAATACAACTAAAGCCATCATTATTTATTTAATAACTATTATTTTTTCAATTATTTATGCATTGTTACATTATGTATTATCTGAATTTTGTTGTTATTGAGTCCGGACATAACAATTTGTATACAATACCATCTATTTTGTTAGTTTATAATATTTTTTTCAACTTAGTTGTCATGTAGCCTTTCACTTCAAAAGCGATGGGTTTCCCCATAATAAACCTTGAACTCGGCAAACTAACCCCCTATCACTACCTCTCACCATATTTTACCTTCAGTCTTTGTATCACTCTGGACTCAGAAGGTAAATATCACATTTTGTTTTATCTTGCTAACCAGCCACTTATTTAAATATTCATGCATATGCTTACCATATTTTATATTATTATTAGTTTTGTAAATTATTCATTTATTGTCATCCTCTAGCATAGATACTCTTATATTTGTTTTCTTCTAGCCCTGATGAAGATCCACAAGTTGGATCGAAACGTTGGCTTTCCAAAATAAAAGTATTAAATGAAAATCCTGATAATCATTTAACTTATCAAATCCATTTTACATGAGCTCTGCATGAAGTAAGTTTGTCCTATTCCTTATTCCTAGTTACAAAACGCCACTGTAAATGCTCTTGCTTATTGAATAGCCATAAACCATAAAAAATTGGCATTTTTAAAGATAATGGAAGAACAAAGGAATAAGATATAGAGGTATATATTAAAAAAACTGGGAAATAAAAAAAAAAATCCGATAAAATTTCAGCTTAATGCTTAAGTAATATTTGATAATGTCTACCATATGACGATATTAAAAAATTGATTAAAAAAATATTAATATGCTTACCATCTATTATTATCAGTTTTGTAAAGTATTCATTTATTGTCATGATTTAGCATAGATACTCATATATTTGTTTTCTTTTAGCCCTGATGAAAATCCACAAGTTGGATCGAAACGTTGGCTTTCCAAAATAAAAAAGATTTAACTGAAAATCCTGATAACCATTTAACCTATCGTATAGAATAACAGTTGACTATCTCTCACCTCTTAATAAATTTACTTATATTTTTTTTTTGATAAGGTAATGAATACGAAAGTATAAATAAAACAAATACATTTAATTTTGATAACATACTCTTAAAACTTCGTTAAATGTTTTTTGGACGAAAATAATAATTTATAGTGCCAGAAAAACAATCAAAATACAAATAATTAAACAGTTTATAAAGATTAATATTTTGTAACACAAAAATAATCATATGACTTGAGCTTCTGAACAAGACTAACTCTCCACTCCATCGTTCCTATTATATAGTCATAAAAAGAACGGCCTCTGAGGTTCTAGGCCAGTGAGATGGTACTCGAAAATCGTGGTCATAAACATGTAGGATGACAGTTTGTTCAAACTGTCGGTTCGTTCCAACAAGTCTGGGAATGTTCTAAACCATATGTTTTGTGTTTTGTTTCAAGTTACAATTGTGCTGAATCATTTGTTTCCTGGGTAAATTTTTGAATTATTTTTAAAACAAAAAGTTGATAATTTTTCACTATCAAGAAGTTACGTAGGAAAATATTTAGTTTGCTCTATATGTGCAATTGGTTCAAAACAAGGCAGTTATTTAACATCAATTACTTAATCTTTTTTTTACATGGAAGTGAAAATGTAAGTTACATTAAAATCTTTAGCTACGTCAGCCTAAATAAATTAATGGTTTGAAACAGATTGGTCAGGACCAGAAATCGATTTCGGACTATTTGAGACGGATTCCAATTAAAATTCCATTACTCCAGTGCACGGTTGCAGATTGCAACAGATAATTAACGCGAATCGTAAACTCCTCGTTTCTGATTTCGTTTATCAACGGATTCGTGCAAGTGAAAAGCTTTCAATGACACAATCGTTTTCAATAGCCTTTCAATAGAATGTCATTTTACTTTCACTTACCCGTATACGAGCCTTTCAGTTGACAGAATGATTAACTCCAATTTCAAAATTTTGTATAAAAAATATTTTTTTTTTTTTTTTTTTTTTTTTTTTGAAAATTCATAAGTTTTTATTTTGGTTGTATATTTTAGTAAACTGCTGTAGATGAAAAGATAAAACAGTCATAGATTCATTTAAAGGAGAATTTTATTAGGAATATTTTATGTCACCTTAATAAAAACAATTTTGTCTAAAAAGTGAAAAACCCTTGAAAAATGGAATTTAGGGTGTGGAAATAGGGGACGCGCCTCTCCTTGGGGTGAGTACTTTTCTGTTAATATGCCCCTTATAAAATTTAACCTTTGTATCACCTAGGGGTATTTGACTTATTAGCTTTAATAAGCGAGGGGGGAGTCTCTATGAACACATAGCTTTCTTTTATTGTTATTTAACTCTAAATAATTGTTTAAAAATTTATTTCATGAGATTAAAATATTTATAAAACTGTGGATGTAATAAATATGTATATAGGGAAATGAAAGTCATTTTTCTAGATAATTATAAATGCCGTTTCCATGTTTTCTAAAATTCATCATTCATGATATGTAAGATATTTAACTAATTTACACTTTCAAAATTTGCGTTTTATAGTACATTAAACAAAACATATTAATTTTTTGAAATGTATTATCAATGTTTTTATAAAATTATTATTATTATTATTATTTTCTTTTATTATTTATTCGCACCTGTCTGCATAATGCTGACAATCAGCGAATGTGGTGGCCGGATGAGAAAACGATGACATGTCAGGCATAGGAAAGAAAAGTACTCAGCAGCACCCCCTTCCTGGCTTGATTCAATTACTAGAGCTGTTTAAGTAAGGAGATCTCTCATCCAACGCCTTTTTGATCTCCTCGTCGTATTTATTAGGATATCAGCTGTTGCCATGTCCATAATTAGGAGATAGTTATGTCCATGTAGGTTAGTGTGAAAACATTTGTAGAGTGTCGCTGTGTTCTGGTCAACTGTTGGCTGGTGGAGGTCACTAAGTAGGGTCTGGTTAGTCACGTACCATGGTGCGTTGGTTATGAGTCGTAAAAGTTTTGATTGAAATATTTGAATTTTATTTAAGTGTGTCTTCTTTGGCTGTTCCGTATATCTGGGTTGAGTATGTTCATATTGGTTTAAGTCAGTTTATATATGTCTTTAATTTCTTAATTTTAATTTTTAGTTTCAGTTTGGAAGATTTTGAGAAGAGTTGATAAAGTAGTTTCAGTCGTATTTTAAGCGGCGTATGTTTCATTTTAACATGAGGACCCCATGTCATCCATCTGTCGAACGTAAGTCCCAGATAGTGTAATTCTGTATGTATTTCTGCTGTATGAGGTTGTTGTCAATATAAATGGAGGGGAGGGGTAGATGTGTTTTTTTAGGCTAAATGTGACGTGTTTATTTATCATGATTCAGTCTAATTTTACATTTTTTGAACCAGTCTTGCGATGTGTGTAGGTGATGTAAAGTTAATGAAGCTTGTGTTGTCTCCTGATGTTTAGTGATTATTGCTGTATCGTCAGCGTATGTTGCAGTCAATGTCTCGTTGTTAGTAGCAGACCTGGGCATTATTTTAAATAAAAGTATTTTCATTTTAATTCTAAAATACTAAAATAAAAAAAAAAAGTATTTTCATTTGTATTTTAAATAATAAAATAAAGTAAATCTTAAATAGGTTGTTTGAAGTTAAACAATTTTCGTAATAGGATAGTGTAGTCCTTTGCACTAGAGCTCTCACTCCTAAATATTGAGCATGTATATTTATTTCAGTTTGATGTTGCAGTTTTTTTTAATTTTTTTTTTTTTTGGGGGGGGGGGCGCAATTATTAACTTTGTACCTCTTCATCTGATTTCAACAAATTTTGTCACATTGGTGGTTTTTGATTACCTAAATAGACTTCTAATGAATCCATTTCACATAAATGGTTTTATGCATAGGTTTTGGGATGGAGGGTTAAATATTAACTTTTTACCGCCATATCGGATTGTCACAATATGAAACAAAGATTGTTCATAAGTCAAATAACAAGGCCAATTCCTCATAATTTTTACAATAAATAGGTTTTTTATGGAAGGGGTCGTTAACTATAGACTTTTCACCGGTTTATTCGAAATTAAAAAAATCGGTCGAATTCCATATATATTAATAAGCCCGGTGATGAATGGAAAACGCCTGAGGGAAGTAAGGGCTGAGAAGTAGGTGGGAGGATTGCGTTAGGGCTGATTTGCCGAAATTCCTATTGGACGTAGGACGTTGGACGGTGTATGGGTAGCGAATAGTCTAATGCGTATCCCAATTAGTTTAAATAGGTTCCGAATCAGTTGGATCTGTAGAAAATAAATTTTATTTAATAATTTTAACAAAATGAAAGCAAAGATGATCTGAGTATCAAATACATTACACCAAGCAAAGAAAACCGAAAATTTTTTTAATAAAAACTGTCGATTTATTAATCAATTGCAATACTAAAAAAATATATTTATTTATTAATCAATTGCAATGCACTAGCTAATAGGTTTTAGAAGTATTTTGTATTTTCATTTTAATTTTTCTTATTTAAAATACAAAATACTTTTTTTATTTTACATTTAAAATAATTTTATAGAAAAGTATTTTAAATGATTCGAGGTTTTATTAAAATTTATTTTAAATACTTGCTATTTAAAATAAAGTATTTTAAAATAAAAATTAAAATACTTTTTGCCCAGGAGTGGTTAGTAGGTATAAAATTATAATTAAATAATTTTAAAATATATCCGTCGCCCGGTGTTATATCTAAATTATCTTCTTTTTTTTTTTTTTAGACCAAAAAGAAACGTTACCTTATTAATTCCATGTGAAGAAATATATTAAAGTTTATTTTTACTTTCACTTACCTATATATCTATACTTGCGATCGTGAAAAATTTCAACTTCCGGTTTTCAACGGAAATACACGTTTTGGGGTCCCTTGGGTCCAAATAACCAAGTCCCGTGAAATGGTCTGTGTGTGTGTGAACAGACTACCTCAAAAACTATAAACCTTGCAACCCTGAAATTGGGTATTTAATGTATCTATATGCCCGAGATGTGACAGCAAAAATTTTATCAAAATTGATTAAACGGAGGGCGTACTTTATTTAATGAATTTTGTCTAATTTTTACGTTTTTTTTTTCGATTTTCTCAAAAACGGCTCTAAATATTTTGATTAAACTGAGTATTAGATGTAGCAATATGCCCTAGATATGACTGCAAACATTTCATTAAAATTAATCAACCGGAGGGGGCAATTTACTTGCTAAATTATTGTATCATTTAAAAGTGTTTTTTTTTTTTTTTTTTTTTATTTACCGATTTTATCAAACTGTGTATTTGATGTATGTATATGCCCGCAATACGACAGCTGAAATTTCATCAAAATTGGTGAAACGGAGGGGGTACTTTATTTAATAAACATTGTCTTATGTTCACGTGTTTTTTTTTTATTTACTCAAAAACGGCTGTAATCATTTGGTCAAATTCGTCATGTTTAATGAAAATTAGGTGTTCTTTAATATCAGGTAAGCTTTATCATTATTAAAATGTTCTGAGGGGGCTAAATGGGTAGTGGCCTTTTTTGTTTTCCTATAAAGTACCTTTGTTTTGTTTATATAGAGAAATATAACGTAACGCCTAAAAAAAAAGAAATGTCTAAATATGAAAAAAATCAAGAGTAGGAAAAAAGAAAAATATTCCGTCAACTCATAAAAGACATTGAGCCCACGCATGCGGAGTACGCCTATATTGAAAGACCACTGTTCATAATTAAAGCCGTTCTGTTCATTTAATGGAAATTATTTGTTTCATGGTAACAAAATGAAGTTTTCAACTATTATAATAGTAATGTAATGTAGTAATCTAATATGTAGTAATGTAGTAATAATGTAACATATGTAATAGTGTAGTAATGTAATACATAGGTAAATATAAAATCAGACGACTTTGAGTATTATGCTTGCAATGCCGAAGTATCACAAGTAAAAACTTTTATTTAATAATAAATAAAAATAGCGTTTTTTATAGACCAAATAAAAACAAAATAAGAAATGAATGTGTGAATGGAAAAATGTGTGACTTTGAGAGGTGGCAATTAACAAAACATATCAATTTCTAATCTAAGTTGGTAAGTGAAAGTTGTGTGTTGCGCGCACGCACCAGATTTTTATTTCTAGTTTATTATTCTTATGCATCGTTAATAATAGACGTGGACAGAAGCCAAGTAAGTATTTAGTGTAAAATGGATTGCTACACACACTACTCAGACACAACTGAACTCAGACTGCCTATTGTTATATCATGACAAGACACCAAACTAAAGCGAACTATCAGGTGGATACAGATCCGAACACAAGATGGCGGTAGGGGTGGTTTTGTGCCGGGCTCGCTCAATAATACTTCCTATCCAACAGTCGTCACGTATTCACCGTTCTTGTTTGAACCCCCTGTCAACGGCAGATATTATTATCCGGTTCGTATTATTATCTTTTAGCGTTACGAAATCGTATATAATGATGACAAAAGTAACTAGAATAGTTAGTGGAGGGATCTGCTAAGAAATTATTTGTAATATAAAATTATTATTATTAATACAATCCAGTTTGTCAGTTTTTGTGATTGAAATCTGCTAATTAGCAATAAGCAAATCGGTTGTATTCATATTGGATGAATTGCTAACTTTATACTCGATAGTATTTGGTGGTGACCGGAGGTAGGAGGGGTAGAATATTTGAATTTTAATTGGGAACGGTAGGATAATGCAGAATGCGCTTTTTCATTAGCAGTTTAATTAGATAAACACTCCTGTTCTGTAAATCGACTACTTTATACTTTACTAATACTTTATTTATGAGTATTATCTCATTTTTATGTTATTATTCAGTCCAGACACAACTATTTGTATACAGTACCATATATTTTGTTAGTTTTTAAATATTTTGTTCACCCAGTTGTCATGTGCCTTCACTTCAAAGGCGTTGGATTTCCCCGCCATAAACCTTTGAAGTCGGCAAACCTACCCCCTACCACTACCTCTCACCTTATTTTTACCTTTAGTCTTAGTATCCACCTGGACTCAGTGGGTAAATATCATATTCTATTTTATCTTGTTAACCAGCCTCTTATTTTAATATTTATGTATACCATCTTTTATATTATTATCAGTTCTGTAATGTATCCATTTATTGTCACCCTCTAGCATAGATACTCATATATTTGTTTTCTTTTAGCCCTGATGAAAATCCACAAGCTGGATCGAAACGTTGGCTTACCATAATAAATATCATTGTAAACTGAAAATCCTGACCATTATTTAACCTATCGAAAACTATTTTTTTAAGGTTTTCTAATTGATTGCTGAGATGTAAAGTACTTATTTTATTTTGAAACGCAAACTAATTATTTTCTCTTACTTTTTTAGTAATTTAAAAAGAACAGCTGAAAAAATATTTAACCTTTACTAACTGAACGGAATGAATGAACAATAAACATTGAGTGAAACGCACCCTAGCGCTTCCTGGTAGCCTGGAGCTCGAACTACATTTTTCATTCATAACCTCGTATCTCAATCTCAGAGAGGCTAATTAAATGGTGCGAGAGTCTTAAAATTCCAGTCCTTTTCTCTTCAATTTTACACCCTTAAGAGAAAAACAGAAACCTTCTTCTCCGTTATGGGTTTTACAGCAACACGCTGACATAACTCTCTTAAACGTGCGTTGAGTCGTTTTTGAACCTTTTCGGCACGCACATTGTACACTTTGCTTTATAATATATATTGATTAAGAGTCCCACAGCGCGGCCATTGAAATTCAATCAGCACGGTGTAAGAATGAATCTGATCATTTAATTTGACTTGTTGTTGTCGATGTTCGAGTACCATCGACGGCCGAGATGGTTCTAGATTGTTCTCCTTAAGACTATATATAAGGAGCGATGGGACTGGAGAGTTAGTCTTTGTCTTGATTGTGAAGCTCAAGCACACAATTAATTGTGTGTTACAAAGTGAAAATTTTTGTAACCTGTCCTAATATAATATTGTTTGTTTGTTTTAACGCCACTTTATGCCACTAAGGCTAATTGGACGATGCTGCAGTGGGAGTCCTAAACTTTGCCTATCCAGGTATAATTAGGATAGGGATCTTTAACTAGTACCTGACATCGTACTGGCTCGGGACTTCCATTTTACGTCCTATCCGAGGGACGGCATAGACAAGGATTTTTTTACTCCCATTAAAAAATCCTAGGGCCACTTCGGGACGCGAATCCGCGACCTAGTAATATAATATAAATACCCCTCATAATAATAAACACCCCTAATACCCTTCGTATTTGTGTTGTTATAATTCGTGTGGCCTTGACAATTGCTATTTTCTTTGAATAAAAATTGTTAACCCACATAAATGTTACAAAATTACTTTTATAGAATAGATAAAACCTGTACCACTACAACCCATAAAGGGTCTTGGGTTCAGTACAATGTAAGGAAGAGTACTGTTTCTTGGTTAGCGGTCGTGCAAGGAGGTGATTTGACCGTGATCACGCTCAACCGTCAGGTTCTTTCCCCTTAATTTTTCAATTAAGGGTACCCACTTTATAGAGGCTGGGTTTGCCCCAGGAGGGTCTCTCGGCCCACGAGGCGAACAATAAAGATATCATAAGCCATGTCAGATTCGAACTCGGGACCTTAAGCACAGCAGTCCACTGCCTTACCAGTGGGCTACCCCGCTCCCTTATAGAATAGATAAGCATTCGTTATTAGACTTATTTCAATTTTGTATGTATTCGTTTTGCTATTATGTTTATATTTCATTTAAATGGATTGTGTATCACATGATTCCTTGGAGGCTGTCACTTTTTCGGTTAAAAAAGAAATTTTAAGATAGTGCTATCGATTGTTCAAGAAACTATCCATAGCCTCGATACTTTAAAACTATCGATAGTACAATCGATTGTTTTACATCAGTAAGTTAAACATCTACGTCTATCAAGTATTTTTTTTTTTACTCCAATATTTTGTTTAGGGAAATTAGAAAACGAAATTAATAAGAAAATTGTTACAGACACCTATCAGTTTCTATGAAGCTTCTTCGATGAGATACCTTAAAATCGCAAAAGTTATATCGGATATGAGGATCTTCCACATCAAAGGAACGCTATTCACACAAATAATTTCCCCGTTCCAAAGGCAACTCCAGTCGAACATTATTGGAGCTAAACAAGCCCCTGGCCTAAAATCCCATCAGAGTTTGGGTAAGTAGCAAAGTAGATTACCAGGTGCTTCCTCCCTGACCTATATAAGACAATTTTGAAGTTGTAATTAAACTCTAAAAGTGGGATTATTGCTTAGTGACAGTGTCACTCGACTCCGTTAGTTAGGAGTTCGTCAAAGCAACGATACCGAGAAATTGAAAATCGTTAGTCAAAAGTCTCAGGGTTTAGTAAATACAGCATAGATTACATCTACAATCCATGGAATATGATGATACTGATACGAAATTTAATACTAATTTGCAAAGTAAGATGATAAATTTTCAATGAAAGCATTTTATTTGGAGAGCTTACCTTTCGATCCAAACTTCAGGATCTTAAGGGCTTGATGAGTCCCGTGTAATAAAAAGACTGTATTACTATGAATTCCTCAGATTTTATCATCCTATCTTAAAGGAAACATTGACCATCACACACCTCCTAATTTACTTAATCTCAATAAGTGGACTCTGAAACTATGATTATTTCATTGACTGTCCATTAAAGTTTTTTTACATAAAAAGTTAAGAACGTTTAATACATCACTAAAGTTTCAAATTTCAGAGACTTATCTATAACGAGCATAATATTTAAAAAAAATCTGGTGCGTGCGCACAACATACAACTTCCACTTACCAACATACTTAGATTAGAAATTAATGCGTTTTGTTAATTGCCACTTCTCAAATGAACAGAACTGCTTTAATTATGAACAATGGTCTGTCATTAAAGGCGTATTCCGCATGCGTGGGCTCAACGAGCTTTATGAGTTGACTGAATATTTTTCTTTTTTTCTCCCCTTTATGTTCTCTGTATTTTTATCATATCTCATATTTAGCCATTTCTTATATTTAAGCGTAACGAGCGACAGTAATTTCTCCATATAAAGAAAAACAAAGGTACTTCATAGGAAACAAGCAATCAAAAAATGCCCCAACCCTCCCAAAAAAAAGCCCCCTCAGAACATTTTAAAAATGATAAAGCTTACCTGATATTGAAGAACACCTAATTTCCATTAAACATGACGAATTTGATAAAAATCGTTAAAGCCGTTTTTGAGATCATCGAAAAAAAGGTAAAAATGGGGAAAAAAAAATATGAAATAAAGTGCCCGCTCCGTTTGACCAATTTTGATGAAATTTTTACAGTCATATTTGGGGCATATAAATAAATCAAATACTCAGTTTAATCAAAATCGTTACAGCCGTTCTTGAGAAAATCGAAAAAAACTAAAAAAGTTGTTAAATAAAGTACCCCCTCTCTTTGAGCAATTTTGATGAAATTTTTGCTGTCACATCGCGGGCATATACATACACTAAATACCCAATTACAGGTTCGCACGGTTTATACTTTTTGAGCTAGTCTGTTCACACACACACAGACCATTTCGCGGGACTTGGTTAATTGGGCTCAGGTGACCCCAAAACGTGTATTTCCGTTGAAAACGGGAAGTCGAAATTTTTCACGATCGCAATACTTTCACTTACTATATATTTCACTTATAGGTAAGTGAAAGTAAAATGAAATATGATATATCTTTATGCCGGTGAAAAGGAAACAATTTACATTATTGTACATGTTCAGGAGAGCATAGTTTCCGTAATATTGAACTATCGAAATTTGTTTTCATGTTAAGGAAATAGCTTAATGGCAGTTTTTATTGCGAAGTGCGTGTGTTTCAAAATGTTATCGATCGGAAAAAAATATATGCTGATTCTTAATAAATCAAAGGTATGTCCCAACAAGCACGTAAACCATTATGGCAAAATTCACATACGCAGTACACCATTACTAACTAATCATTGTTAAAAAGGAGAGGTTTACGAAAAGAGTCAACGTGTTTTAAGAGATTTTTGGAACATAAGTAACCTATTGATTTTAATATAGCATTAATACTTAGGAGAATAAAATTTACTGAAAAATACTCTCAAATGACGATTTAGTTCCAAGTTGGTATCGGCGTATGTCATGAACCCTTTTTACCGATCCTTTTTGACGATATATCGTCGAAAAATATTACCGTTCAGACTAAAACTCGATTATTATATTTAAAATACCCTAAAAAAATATTTATATACAAAAAAAATCAAACGAATCACTGGAAAGTACGAAGTTCTGGAGTAAATGGGAACAACTTAATTCCTGGTACACCACTGTATGAATTACTGACCCCACATTCCAATAATAATAAAAATAAAAAAAAGATCATTCATTTAGAAAGACAGTTTAGTGTCCCTATCCGATAGCACTTAAGTATGCCATCAAAAAAAAAAATCTGATGCATGCGCGCAACACACAACTTTCACTTACCAACTTATTTACATTAGAAATTGACGTGTTTTCTTAATTGCCACTTCACAAAGTCACAAATCTTTCCACATTCATTTCTTATTTTTGCCGTTTATGAATAAATAAAAAACACACGTGAAAATGATACAAAATTTATTAAGTAAAGTACCCCCTCCACTTGATCAATGTTAATGAAAATTTTACTGTCACATCGCGGGCACATACATACACTAAATACCCAATTTCAGGTTCGCACGGTTTATAGTTTGATCAAAATCGTTAAGCACTTTTTTGAGTAAATAAAAAAAAACACGTGAAAGTGATACAAAATTTACTAAGTAAAGTCCCCCCTCCGGTTGATCAATTTTGATGAAATTTTTACAGACATATCTCGGGCATATAAATAGATCAAATACCCAGTTTGATCAAAATCGTTAAGCACTTTTTTGAGTAAATAAAAAAAAAACACGTGAAAGTGATACAAAATTTACTAAGTAAAGTCCCCCCTCCGGTTGATCAATTTTGATGAAATTTTTACAGTCACATCTCGGGAATATAAATAGATCAAATACTCAGTTTAATCAAAGTCGTTAGAGCCGTTTTTGAGAAAATCGAAAAAAAATTTAAAAGTTATTAAATAAAGTACCCCCTCCCTTTGAGCAATTTTGATGAAATTTTTGCTGTCACATCGCGGCCATATACATACACTAAATACCCAATTTCAGGTTCACACAGTTTATAGTTTTTGAGCTAGTCTGTTCACACACACACACACACACACACACACACACACACACACACACACACACACACACACACACACACACACACACACACACACACAGACCATTTCGCGGGACTTGGTCATTTGGACTCAGGGGACCCCAAAACGTGTATTTCCGTTGAAAACCGAGAGTCGAAATTTTTCACGATCGCAATACTTCCACTTACTATATATTTCATATATAGGTAAGTGAAAGTAAAAAAAAAAAAAAAAAAATTGTCTATTTTTAAACGTCAGAAAAGAAAGGTGGTTACTGAAAGTTGTGTGATGCACCGCACCGCGCCAGATTTTTTAAAATGTATTAGTTGTTTTACTAATTTAAAGAAGCCAGTCTGGGATTTTAACATGAAACTATTAATAAAAATTTTATACGTGCTGGTTAATTGGTGGTTTTAGTAAGAGTTTTGCTGTGTACTAGGGAGCTAGAAATTATTTAGAAATCGGTTTTCGAATATCAAATCAACAACGCTGAACAGGTAATGAAGTAACATGTCTACTATACAACTAAGTACAGATTTCCTTTAATCAGGATTCCAAATAGAAAGGTGTGTTGAGGTCAAATGCTTTTCTTTACGATAGGTTGATAAATAATCAAGATTTTCAGTTTGATCTCTTTTTCTATTTTGGAATATCAACATTTCGATCGCTACATGTGGATCATCATCAGGGATAAAAAGAAGACAAATAGGCTTAAGGAAATGACAATTAAATGTTTATCGTGTAATTATTAATTATAGATAGTAACAACGAGGAGTAACAGAATAATGAAAAAAAATCCAACTGATGGCATGTTTATATGAGATGGATGCTTTACAAAACTGACAGAATTCCATATACCTTGCCACTTCCAAGTGGCCTATGTTATATTATAAATTGTGAAATTCAAAGTTTGTTAGTGAAATGTCTAAGAGACGTTCAATTATCATTTTATGCCTCCATTAGCCGGTTGGCACCCAATTATCCTTCTGAGTTCTTCCCTTTTAAAACCGACCTGCCACTTTCTTCTAGAAGTGAAGGGTTCTTTAATTAGTTGTTAAGTCTGTTTCAGGCCCGCACTCTCCCTTAGACACTTCACTCCAAACTCCATTCAAGGGTATCAGGTCCTTCTGGTACTATTTCTGAACAGCGGCTGAAGGGTGCCGTGGAGTAAGGCGACCTGCACCGCTACGAACTAGAAACGTAAGAATAGTTGACGAGGAGGGATTTGCGAGCCTCAGAAAAAAATATTTAAATATATATAAACCCGGGCCCTACTGATAACTTTCCTCTGAATTCTGTCAGCGTATTGAACACATGAACTAGGAATACAGAGGCGTCTATATTTAATGATAAATGAATACTTAAGCACTCGATACAGGATCCATTAACAAACCTATTTGAATATTTAGGTGATCTATCTTTGAACAGAGCAAGCTATTTCTAGATTCATTGTTATTGATCGAATGCACCAATTCTAGGGTAAAATTATACTGGCCTTGATTCCGTGATGGAGGATTCGTCTAGACCTTGAGGAAAAATGTGGAATTCGTAACGCTGATGTTGGTAAATGACCAGAAGGAAGCTCACCTCCTATCACTTTTATATTTTACAGTTGTGCTCGAGAATCTTCTACGCTTGTCGGGAACCTTCTAGATTATTATAATTTAGACTTAATATAAGGAGCGATGGACTGGAGAGTTAGTCTGACTCTGAAACTCGAATCATATCGTTACTTTGTGTCGTTTTACTTACAATTGATACTTAATTTTTGGAATTTTATTTTTGTCTGACATTGTGAATTATTATCTTCATCTATTAAAAATTATATAAACCCACAATAGTGTTACAATATCTTCTTATTATTTTTTATTCTTCTTTGACTTCATATTTTAATTCGAGACCCTCGAGAATTCGTGTGTCTATTGTCGCCAAGACACTTTGAGTGCCTGTTATAATGAACGATTAGTTTATTCAAGATTTCCCGCTATCCAATGAAAAGTTTTTGTAACGACTTTAGCACCTCCGGTAAAAATGATGTCTGTCCCTGGTAAGTTACTGGTGAGTCTGGGTACGCTGCGCAGCGCACACTTAAAGACTTGGTTGTGTAGTACTTAAAATCCACTCCAAAAAGATCTGTCTGAAACTACAGGACATTCATTAGAGAATTTGGTCATTAATTTATCTATGGCATATTGATATCAATCATGATTTTGAATCCATAGCATGGTAATTCAATAAAAAAAAATCTGGTGCGTGCACGCAACACACACCTTTCACTTACCAACTTACTTAGATTAGAAATTAATGCGTTTTGTTAATTGCCACCTCTCGAATGAACAGAACGGCTTTAATTATGAACAATGGTCTGTCATTAAAGGCGTACTCCGCATGCATGGGATCAACGATTTTTATGACTTGACTGAATATTTTTCTATTTTTCTCCTATTTTTGTTTTTTTTATTTTTATCATATCTCATATTTAGCTATTTCTTATTTTTAGGCGTAATGAGAGACAGTTAATTTTTTCATATAAACAAAAACAAGTGTAGTTTACAAGAAAACAAAAATTCTCCTTTAAGCCCCCTCAGAACATTTTAATAACCATAAAGCTTACCTGATATTAAAGAACGCCTTATTTTCATTAAACATGGCGAATTTGATCAAAATCGTTCAAGCCGTTTTTGAGATAGTCGAAAGAAAGGTATAAATTGGAAAACAAGTTAAGAAATAAAGTGCCCCCTCCTGTCGATCAATTTGGATGAAATGATGGCTGTCACATCTTTGGCATATGCATACATCAAATACCCAGTTTGATCAAAATGGTTAAAACCGTTTTTGAGTAAATAAAAAAAAAACACGTGAAAATGATGATATAAATAGATCAAATACCCAGTTTTAACAAAATCGTTAGAGCCGCTTTTGAGAAAATCGAAAAAAACGTAAAAAGTTATTAAATAAAGTACCCCCTCCCTTTGACCAATTTTGATGAAAATTTTGCTGTCACATCGCGGGCATATACATACACTAAATACCCAATTTCAGGTTCGCACGGTTTATAGTTTTTGAGTTAGTCTGTTCACAAACACACACACACACACACACACACACACACACACACACACACACACACACACACACACACACACACACACACACACACACACACACAAACACACCAACACACAAACACACACACACACACACACACACACACACACACACACAGACCATTTCGCTGGTTATTTTGTTATTTCGACTCAGGGGACCCCAAAACGTTTATTTCCGTTGAAAACCGGAAGTCGAAATGTTTCACGATCGCAATACTTCCACTTACTATATATTTCATATATAGGTAAGTGAAAGTAAAAATTTGGAGCTGGCGTTGTTTAACTACGAACAGAACTGTAGAAGATATTTATCTAAAATTTAATTGAAATCAAAAATAAAAAAGTAAGAAAATCAGTAAAGAAAAATTCAATAAAAAAAAAGGAAGAAAAATTAGACAAAACCCGTTACCTGACGCTTCTCCTTAAGCTTAAGACCATACTGCCGTACACCTAATATCTCATTCTTCAATCCTTTCTTTACGATAGATTTTTCTTCGTTCGGGGTGAATCAGAAATTTCTTCAATTCGTCCAGTCATAGCGGGAGTACCACAAGCTTCAATACTAGTCCTTCTTCTATACATGGCTTGCACATATGATATATCACATACCAGTGAACAATGAGACATTGACCGCTTCTTACCGTTACAATAATTATAACGAAACATCAAAATCCGTCTCATGCTTTACTAACGTGACTCAATCACGAGAAATCAAAACATATAATTTTTACGATCTTAAGAAATACTTGCCCTTTAATTTATATCGAAAAGATCCAAATTCCTCAAAGAAACACAGCGTATTACCTCGGACTAACCCTCGATAGAAGGATGACATGGGGCCCGCACGTTAAAATGAAAATGAAAACGACTATCCTAAGCTGTCCTCTCAACTAAAACTTGGACAAAAACTAAATACTTACACATACTTACTTAAACCTATATGGACATACTGTTAACAGTTATAAGGCATTGCAAAAAAAAAAGTACATTTACAAAAACTACAGAACTTTCAGTCAAATTTATTTCGAATAATTTCAAAAGCACCTTGTGACTAATCAAACCGTACATATAGACTTTAACATGCCAACAGTCGACCAATTCATAAAGAGTCTTTACAAACGTTTTCACACTAACTTACATGGACATATAAACTTCCTTATACGTGATATGGCTACAGACGAAATGCCCATAAATGTGAGGAAGAGATTAAAAAGGCATTGGTAAGGGATCTCCTAACGGATCATCGTAACTGAAAAAAGCCAAGGAAGAGGATAGGGCTAAGGTAGGCTAAGTGCCATACTTCCCCATGCCTGATATGTCATAGTAAGTCTAGATGAAGCCATCAAATGTGCTGATTAACGACATGTTGGCAGGCGCAGAAAAAAAAAAAAAGAAAGAAAAAAAAAAGGAAGTCAATAAAAGAAAATCAGTAGGTAAAGAGATATTATTTATGTTTTCACTCAAGACCTTACTCATTTCGATAAGATTTTAAAAATCTCGCCCAGCTTCTTATACCTTAACGTAGTTTCCAGAGCGTAGCATCTGAAAAAGGGGAAGCCGCCTCATTATTTAAGGCTGAGGCCATTATCCTGGGACTAACTTTTATACACGACGACCTCAGGGAACATCCAACTCCTCGGGATTTATATTTATTCCGAGAGTTACTAATGCCGCGTTTCTTCGGGCGAGTTTCCGAGGCGCGGATACCGCCCGCCCGCTTCTGCTCGATTGGATAAAAGAGGGCGAGGGAATTTTCGGCAATGAATGTAAATCTCTGATCCCACCACTCTCTCTCCCGCAGTAAGGCTACGCGGCAGTTCCCAAAGTACAATATAAATATACCCCCTATCGACCTTACCGCCCCGTAATGTGGATAACCTCTGAAAAAAGATAGAGTGTGGCATATCAGTTTTAAGAATTTAATATTTATTAATATTTTATTGTCTGAAAGGAAAATTGTCTTAATCAGCGAATAATTGATAGCTAACATGAGAATATATATACATGTAAAATAAATATAAAAAATAATTATTTGTAGCATTAGAATATCCTTTCTTATGCAGGGGGACTGTAATTGATTTATTAAAACTACTATGAACCCTACCGGTGCCAAAAAAATGTTTATAAAAGTAAAAATAACATGTATATTAAAATTATATATTACATTATATATTTATATACATTTGCTTTTATCTTACCTCATCACTAATTTTAATTAACAATATTGACTTAATTAATTAACTACTGACGAAATCAACAAATTGATGTATGGTTTTAACTCAAATATTGTTAATTAAAATTAGTGATGAGGTAAGAAAAAATCTGATGCCTGCGCGCAACACACAACTTACTTAAATTAGAAATTAATGCGTTTTGTTAATTGCCACTTCTCAAATGAACAGAACGGCTTTAATTATGAACAATGGTCTGTCATTAAAGGCGTACTCCGCATGCGTGGGCTCAACGAGTTTTATGAGTTGACTGAATATTTTTCTTTTTTTCTCCTCTTTATGTTTTCTTTATTTTTATCATATCTCATATTTAGCCATTTCTTATATTTAGGCTTGACGGATGAAGAGTTAATTTATCCATATAAACAAAAACAAAGGTACTTCATAGGAAACAAACAATCAAAAAAGGCCCCCCCCCCCCAAAAAAAAGCCCCCTCAGAACATTTTAATAATGATAAAGCTTACCTGATCTTAAATAACACCTAATTTTCATTAAACATGACGAATTTGATAAAAATCGTTAAAGCCGTTTTTGAGATCATGGAAAAAAAATTATGAAATAAAGTGCCCGCTCCGTTTGACCAATTTTGATGAAATGTTGGCTATCACATCTTTGGCATATACATGCATCAAATACCCAGTTTGATCAAAATCGTTAAAACCGTTTTTGAGTAAATAAAAAAAAACACGTGAAAATGATACAAAATTTATTAAGTAAAGTCTCCCCCTCCGGTTGATCAATTTTGATGTAATGTTGGCTATCGCATCTTTTGCATATACATACATCAAATACCCAGTTTGATCAAAATCGTTAAAACCGTTTTTGAGTAAATAAAAAAAACACGTGAAAATGATACAAAATTTATTATGTAAAGTCCCCCCTCCGATTGATCAATTTTGATGAAATTTTTACAGTCATATCTCGGGCATATTACTACATCATATACTCAGTTTAATCAAAATGGTTAGAGCCGTTTTTGAGAAAATCTAAAAAAACTTAAAAAGTTGTTAAATAAAGTACCCCCTTCCTTTGAGCAATTTTGATGAAATTTTTGCTGTCACATCGCGGGCATATACATACACTAAATACCTAATTACAGGTTCGCACGGTTTATACTTTTTGAGCTAGTCTGTTCACACACAGACACATAGACACACACACACACACACACAGACCATTTCGCGGGACTTGGTTAATTGGACTCAGGGGACCCCAAAACGTGTATTTCCGTTGAAAACCGGAAGTCGAAATTTTTCACGATCGCAATACTTCCACTTACTATATATTTCATATATATGTAAGTGAAAGTAAAAATATATAATATAATATATAATTTTAATGTAGGCCTATTATATTTTTAATTTTATAAATTAATTTTATCAATATGGTAAATATTCTTTAAAAAATTTTTGCAGTTCACCTGAAGATGGGGCAATTCTAGACTTCTGCAAGACTTACAACGGCACTTCCGGCATGGGGAAGGATGGCACCCAACAGTACCTCTTGTCTGGCTTGTTTCATACATGAAAATCCCATCCCCAGTTATTTTAATCTACAATATACTGACCATTATTAATACGTCTTTTTACCATCTTCCACTTATTACATAATGCCGTGTTCATAGAATGCCTGCAGTATATTGTTAAAATACTGAGCCAAGTATATTGTTTTTTGAGTTTGAGGTGTTTTTCTTTCCATTCATGGAGTTCTGCAGAGACCAGAATAAGTGGTAGTCGCTAGGTCTGGTGAATAGGGAGGGTGGAGCTAAGGGTCCCATCCAAAGCTTAATAATGTATTGCGAGAGACCAATCAGGCGGAACAACGCAATATTTATTCGTTAACTTTATTATTTATTTATTTTTACGCTTTAAATTCTTCTCTATTTTTTTTATTCTCTTTATCTTTATAAACCATTCATTTTTATAGATATTTAAATATCTTTAAATACTTTAATAAATATTTTTTAAATTATCGTTTAATTTTAGTCGTTGCTTCAATGTCCAATTAATTGAATTTAAGTCTAATATTTATGTGGATATGAATAAAATTTCATATCTTTTTGGCAATTTTTACTAGAAGACTTCTCTATATTGTTCCAATTTTTTGTAAAATAATGAAATTCACATCTTGTATTGTAATCTGTATTGTATATTTGTTAATTCATTACAACAACTAACGTTTCACAACAACTAAAGCTTCAGGCTTCAATCGAAGCGTTGTGAAATTAAGTGTCGTTCTCAGAAATTTTCATCCCCTTTTTTTTCTTCGATTGATGCGTTAATCTTGGTAATGCTAATATAGCCTCAGTTGCTTTATAAATTAAGCGATAAGTTCATATCTAGTGTGTAAAATGCCAAAACAGAAAGAAACAAAAAATTATGTACCTACACCAGTTCTGCAAACTCTTTTAAACATTTAAATGCTACAGTAAAGGTGTCCTGTATTGTTTGCACTCAAATTCAGACCCGTCACGTCAGTCGACGTGGAAAAATCGTTCAGCATACACAAAGCTTTACTTAGATCGAATCATTGCCGATTTTTCGAAGAAAACCTAAGAATGCATCTTATTTGCAACTTTATTGATGGTGAAGAAGAGGAAGTTTAGTATGCGTTCTTATATTTCCAGAAATTTCGTTTAATTTTTTTTTATATATATTTTATAAGCATTTTAAATGTATATTTTCTTTCTAAATAATTTATTTTTTTGAAGAGAAAAGATTTGGCTCCGCCGGGAGTCGAACCCGGGTCTCCTGCGTTACATGCGAGGATGTTAACCGCTACACTACAGAGCTCGGCTCAAGGAAGAGCAAATCCTTCCTCTTCACTGATTTCCTGAGGATTTGCTCTGCCTTGAGCCGAGCTCTGTGGTGTAGCGGTTAGCATCCTCGCGGGTAATATATAAATAATTTATATGACTCCCGGCGGAGCCAAATCTTTTCTCTTCAAAAAATAAATTATTTAAAAATAATTTAAAATTGGTGGTCAGCCACAATTTAAGATTGGATTAATTATATTTTCTTTCGATACTTAGGTGGATAAGCATCCAGTAGGCAAATCAATGTTAAATATTTGAAGATGAATTGTTTTTTTTATTATAATTTTATGGAAAGTATTGTTGCTTTTTATTAAGCAGACTCTAATAATTTAGATGAGATCTTCGATAGCTTTATCTCATTGCTTTGATCTTAGTTTGTTTGTTTAACGTCACTTTATGAAACTAATTGTAAGTTTAATCGTTCTATGCTACCGTGGGAGTCCTAAATTTTTTAATTTAAATTAAAAATTAATTATATTCAGATATAATTAGGATACGGATCTTTAACGAGTACCTGACGTCGCACAGGCTCGGCCCCCCATTTTACGTCCTACCTGAGGGACGGCATAGCCAAGGAATTTTTACTCCCTTTGAAAAATCCTAGAGCCACCTCCAATCGCGAACCCGCGACCTATAGTGTTGTAGGTTGCTATGCTAACCACTACACCACTGGTGACCCCCACAGGTGAGAGAGTCACCACCCTATTCAAGTTCCTCAAATATACAGGATTCCATTGATGGATATAAACTACCATTAGACGCCAATGACCCTTCAGGGTAGAGGCGACAATACAACTTTTGAAATATTTTAATTTTCAATACATACCCATTTTCATTCCTTTTTTTTTTGTCCATATTTTTATTATATAGTATATGCGCAAATATAAGTCCATATTTATGTATATACTTTGAAATCTTAAGTACCTACATAAAAATCCTATTCCTGAAAATAAATTTTATGCCAATCATACACTGAGTTTTATTTCACCCTGAAAAACCGAAAGTACTTATTTGCCGACCCAATAATATTCCAAAACCGTCATTTTCCATTTCTCTAGTTCTATCAAATATTATTCTCAACCCTCCATAAGAACAATATTTCTATAATAATAACAATAATATTTCTAGTCAGCACAGCATTTCTCATACGAGTATATTGGGTTGTCCGGAAAATAATGCAGGTTTTCAAGTTTTCTTTTAAAACATTCTATATATAGTAATCTGTTTACTTTTAGGGGATTATTTATTTGTACGAGTGTCAACAGTTGCTAATCCTCTTCTAAACGACAATGTTTGTTTATCTCTATAGCATCTCGCTACTTGGAAATAATCCAGTCTTTCCTACGATGTCACGTCGTGAATTTCGTACGATTTTCTTTTACGAGTTTAAACTCGGCCGCAGTGGAGCCCAGACGGCTAGAAACATCAACCAAGTGTGGGGCGAGGGAATTGTTACTGAGTGCACTGTTCAAAGGTGGTTTAAAAAATTTCGGGAGGGAGACTTCAGCCTCGAAGATAAAGAAGGTCGTGTAAGGCCTTCTTCTTGATGACGATATTCTCCGATCATCGGTGGAAGAAAACCCCAGAATAACTGTTCGAGAACTTGCGGAAAAACTTCATGTAAGCAAATCGACCGTCGATGACCATCTCAAGGCAATTGGAAAAGTTTTTTTTTTCTTTTAAAACCCAAATCCTGCATTATTTTCCGGACAACCTAATAATATACTGCCGGAAGCTACATGCGACGACAGACAATTTCTGTTATCAATCAGGCTGTTGTATCTGAGAAGGGTGGGAGAGTGAAACGGGACGTTACCGAAAAAAGGCACACATGGAATTGGAAACCCTATACGCGGGAATCCAATTATTTCATACGGAAAAACATTGAATGATGGAATCCCACTGGGAGTAAAAATCCGTGTTGAAAATTTCAAAAGAGTTTATTTTATGCCGCAGGTTCGAAGAAGCTTTTTAGCGGAATCGATACAAAAAATTAATGACGTAAACCACATTTATAATAATAAATAGTAGAATATCAATATTATCACTATTTTAAATAAATTTTATAAATTCTAAGGCTGAATTAACTTTAAGTACCAGCGGAGTGGATTGAAATTTTCGGCAAATGTTATTAATGGAATGTAACATAATATACAAAATAATTATTTTTTTAAATATATTTCCTTGGAAATTTCCTTTTATATTGGGTTCAAAACACAATAAAATATAATATAATAAAATATATAATATAATAAAATAAGTCCATAAATTATATAATAAATGACTATGTTCTGAAGCTCAAGTCATTAGGTTATTTGATTGTTACAAAGTGATAATTTTTTTAACTTATTTAATTATTTGTGTGGCATTGGAAATTATTTTTTTCTTTGAATAAAAATTGTTTAATCCACATAAGTGAAGCAATATGTATTCCTTCTTTTATTTATATTCTTAATTTTATATATATTTGTTTCTTACAGAATGTTTCTTATCAACTAAGACATAAGATAAAGACTAACACATTTGGGTCGAAAATTAGACTGTTTTAATAAAGAAAATGTTTTTTTGACCGAAATTCTTTATTATCAATCATTCTGCGTAAGCAGTAAATAATTATAGATATAAAGCTATACCTGACTTTTTATCACCTAGTAACAACACTACTTCAATGCAAGGTATTAGTTGTGCTACCGTCGCTCTAAATAAACTATATCAGAGAAAAAAATCTGGTGCGATGCACGCAAAACACAACTTTCACTTACGTACTTACTTAGATTAGAAATCGACGTGTTTCGATAATATGGAAACGCCATTCACACATTTTTCCACATTATATGCTTATGTTTTTATACCTCCATAAATTAAAGAGTATCTGTATAGCAAAATTTGTTCTTAGTACTTTTCGATTAATTTATTTTAAGGACTTATTTATCTTTTTAAGGAAACTAATTTCATCAATAGTCGATTATTTTTACTGCTTGCTTGTTTTTTACTTTGATTTGCTTTTTGTAAATATATCGTGAAGGTGAATGGATAGCATTTACGCCTCGTTGTAAAGTTCGTCTCTTATGCTTTTCTGGAAATCGAGAACGATTACTGTTCCTCCAAAATCGCTTTATATTGCTCTCAGAAATTTATTATGGAAAAAAAGTTCATAGATTAAATAATAATCTATAAACTAAAGCACCTTCGATGCTTACAAAAATTTGAGCATTATTTATTTACTTTCTAAAGTAAAATAAATGTTTCTAGTGATAAATGAAAGTTTTTATCTTCATAATACGGTTAATAAAATTTTGGCTGTAACATCGCAGGCATATATATACATCAAATACCCAGTTTGATAAAAATCGTTAAAGCCGTTTTTGAGTAAATAAAAAAACACGTCAAAATGAGGAAACATTTATTAAGTAAAGTGCCTCCCCCGTTTGACAATTTTTGATGATATTTTTGCTGTCACATCGCGGGCATATAATACACCACATACCCAATTTCAGTTTTGTATGGCTTATATTTTTATATTTTTAAAACAAATATTATAAGTTCCGAGTATTACGATCACTTATCTTATGATAATGCAAATTTTTATATCCAGGATTAACATAAGATTAGATAAATAAATAGACATGAAGACGCCGAAACGAGGGAGTACGACCGGGTCTTTAGTCGGGTTCGTTAATTTGAAACTAGTGGGGGGGGGGGGGGGGCTAGGAGCTAGATTTAATTGGAGACCGGTCCCGAAGGTTTAATCACTATAGATAAAAGCCTCGCTCTTTTCCAATTAAACTAGAAATGGAATTAGAAATCGGCGGAAGCTTTATCGGAGTTCCATGATTTTAGGCCCTCTCATAGCTTGAAAGCTTTAAGGACGGAGAGCAAAGGCTAAACTGATTCAGCGTATGAGAGCAATCGGTGCAAGGTTCGGTTTGGACATAATTGGTCATATCAGTTCAAATATTAGAAAAGATGAATCATTTCCATTCTAAAAAAAAATATATATAAAACTGGATAAAAAACAAACTTTACGTCTACATCTGTCCAAAATATAAACCTCATATTATGTAATGCTATAAATAATTTTAAAAGTTACGAAATTAATATAAATAGGCTAAAAACGATCAAAAATTTAATCCAAAATATTTCAGAAATTTTCTTAAATAATTATTTAACAAAATAATTTGTTAATAATAAATAATAAAAATAACAAAATATTCGACTATACTCTTTTTTACTGAAAATAATTCTATTACTTCCGTCTATTAATTTATATATCAGTGGACATTTAATTTAAAAAAAATACGAACTCTTTCGAAAGTAAAAAAAAAAATAAAAATCCAGCCACAGCAAAATCTGACTATTTGAGCTATTATAATTCCGGATTGAATAAAATATACAATGAAATTATATTTACAATATTTTATGATTAAAAAGAAAATTTGCGTTTTTTTTTTTTTTTTTTTTTGTATTATTCTAGATTTCTCATAATTAAAATAACTTTTAATTAATTATTACTTAAAACATGCTCGGTGTTGATTGGATTTCATTTCTGCTAAATTACATCCTATTAATAAATTTGAAATGAATGGTTTTTAATCACAACTGTAAAATAGTTCGTCAATTCGAACTGTTACCATTCATAAAAATTTGTGGATTCACTAACTATTAAAATAGCATGAAAATATATAATAAATTAAACAGTAAGTATTAACAAACCCGTAGACCATTAATTGCAATGGATCCAGTGATAAACCTCAAAAGTAAAAAGTGTAAAAATGACAAAACACTGACTACTAATTAACGAACCTCATGGTCAACGCTTGAGTTCATTCATTCGATGGAAAAACAATATTCTGTATTTCTTACCTGAAACAGAAGAAAAATATATGTTAGATATATATACAATAAGGGGGAAGTATTAAATAATTATAAATAAATAATTATAGGGATTATATATATAATCTAATTATATAATTAGGGATTTGCTACAGTGGGAGCCTGCCGGCCGCAAACCCGACCTCCGAAAAAAACATATGAAAGCAGGACAAGGTCAGTATCTCAAGAATATTGATGAAAATATTTTTGGAGATCCCTGTTCATAAATTGTTAAACAGGTACTTTGCAGTTCGTTGTATGGGTCCTAGGAGCCGAGGAAGAAACAAAAATCATTAAAATACTTTTTATTTCGAGTTTAAATACCTACTTGTATCGACATGATTCTTGCAATATAATCCAGTCGATCCAGATATTGTGTTTCAGGTCAATGGCATTATAAAAATACAGCAGACTCCCGATTATCCGCGTTAATCCGATTATCCGAGGTATTGGGTGGCACGGCAACCGCGGATAAACCAATTCCACGGATAATTCGCAAAATTTTCAAAAGGTCAAAAAAATAAAAGCAAAATGTTTATTTATAGATATTACATACATACATACATATGAATAGTTATGTGATTTAAAAAATTTTATCACTCATTGTAAGATAAAATCACGACCAACAATCACAAACAACCTATGTAACTGCTAAGGCCAAGTTGACAAAACTGACGTGAACGAGAAAATGAAATGATGAAATAAAAATCTGGTGCGTGCGCGCAACACACAACTTTCACTTACCAACTTACTTAGATAAGAAATTGACGTGTTTTGTTAAATATCATTTCCCAAAGTCACACATTTTTCTACATTCATATCTTATTTTTATTAATCGTTAAAGCCGTTTTTGAGTAAATAAAAAACCCCGTGAAAATGATACAAAATTTATTAAGTTAAGTCCCCCCTTCGGTTGATCAATTTTGATGAAATGTTGGCTATCACATATTTGGCATATACATACATCAAATACCCAGTTTGGTCAATATCGTGAATTCGTTTTTGAGTAAATAAAAAAAACACGTAAAAATGATACAAAATTTAATAAGTAAAGTGCCCCCTGCGGTTGATCAATTTTGATGAAATTTTTACAGACATATCTCGGGCATATAAATAGATCAAATACTAAGTTTAATCAAAATCGTTAGAGCCGTTTTTGAGAAAATCAAAAAAACACGTGAAAATGTTACAAAATTTATTAAGTAAAGTCCCCCCTCCGGTTAATCAATTTTGATGAAATTTTTACAGTCATATCTCGGGCATAAAAATACATCAAATACCCAGTTTGATCAAAATCGTTAAAGCCGATTTAGATTAAATTAAAAAAACACGTGAAAATGTTACAAAATTTATTAAGTAAAGTCCCCCCTCCGGTTAATCAATTTTGATGAAATTTTTACAGTCATATCTCGGGCATAAAAATACATCAAATACCCAGTTTGATCAAAATCGTTAAAGCCGATTTAGATTAAATAAAAAAAACACGTGAAAATGTTACAAAATTTATTAAGTAAAGTCCCCCCTCCGGTTAATCAATTTTGATGAAATTTTTACAGTCATATCTCGGGCATATAAATAGATGAAATACTCAGTTTAATCAAAATCGTTAGAGCCGTTTTTGAGAAAATCGAAAAAAAACCTAAAAAGTTATTAAGTAAAGTACCCCCTCCCTTTAAGTAATTTTGATGAAATTTATGCTGTCACATCGCGGGCATATACTTACACTAAATACCCAATTTCAGGATCGCACGGTTTATAGTTTTTGAGCTAGTCTGTTCACATACACACACACACACACACACACACACACACACACACAGACACACACACAGACCATTTCGCGGGACTTGGTCATTTCGACTCAGGGGACCCCAAAACGTGTATTTCCGTTGAAAACCGGAAGTCGAATTTTTTCACGATCGCAATACTTCCACTTACTATATATTTCATATATAGGTAAGTGAAAGTAAAAAATCTGGTGCGTGCGCGCAACACACAACTTTCACTTACCAACTTACTTAGATTAGAAATTGACGTGTTTTGCTAATTATCATTTCCCAAAGTCACACATTTTTCTACATTCATATCTTATTTGTGTTAATCGTTAAAGCCGTTTTTTAGTAAATAAAAAAACCCCGTGAAAATGATACAAAATTTATTAAGTAAAGGCCCCCCTCCCGTAGATCAATTTTGATGAAATTTTTACAGTCATATCTCGGGCATATAAATACATCAAATACCAAGTTTGATCAAAATCGTTAAAACCGTTTTTTAGTAAATAAAAAAAACATGTGAAAATGGTACAAAATTTGTTAAGTAAAGTCCCCCCTCCCGTAGATCAATTTTGATGAAATTTTTACAGTCACATCTCGGACATATAAATACATCAAATACCAAGTTTGATCAAAATCGTTAAAACCGTTATCAAAATCGTTAAAACCGTTTTTGAGTAAATAAAAAAAATCTGGTGCGTGCGCGCAACACACAACTTTCACTTAACAACTTACTTCGATAAGAAATTGACGTGTTTTGTTAAATATCATTTCCCAAAGTCACACATTTTTATACCTTCATATCTTATTTTTATTACTCGTTAAAGCCGTTTTTGAGTAAATAAAAAACCCCCTGAAAATGATTCAAAATTTATTAAGTAAAGTCCCCCCTTCGGTAGATCAATTTTGATGAAATGTTGGCTATCACATATTTGGCATATTCATACATCAAATACCCAGTTTGGTCACATTCGTGAAAGCCGTTTTTGAGTAAATAAAAAAAGCACGTAAAAATGATCCAAAATTTATTAAGTAAAGTGCCCCCTGCGGTTGATCAATTTTGATGAAATTTTTACAGACATATCTCGGGCATATAAATAGATCAAATACTAAGTTTAATCAAAATTGTTAGAGCCGTTTTTGAGAAAATCAAAAAAACACGTGAAAATGTTACAAAATTTATTAAGTAAAGTCCCCCCTCCGGTTAATCAATTTTGATGAAATTTTTACAGTCATATCTCGGGCATATAAATACATCAAATACCCAGTTTGATCAAAATCGTTAAAGCCGATTTAGAGTAAATAAAAAAAACACGTGAAAATGTTAAAAAATTTATTAAGTAAAGTCCCCCCTCCGGTTAATCAATTTTGATGAAATTTTTACAGTCATATCTCGGGCATATAAATAGATGAAATACTCAGTTTAATCAAAATCGTTAGAGCCGTTTTTGAGAAAATAAAAAAAAACCTAAAAAGTTATTAAGTAAAGTACCCCCTCCCTTTAAGTAATTTTGATGAAATTTATGCTGTCACATCGCGGGCATATACCTACACTAAATACCCAATTTCAGGATCGCACGGTTTATAGTTTTTGAGCTAGTCTGTTCACATACACACACACACACACACAGACACACACACACACAGACCATTTCGCGGGACTTGGTCATTTCGACTCAGGGGACCCCAAAACGCGTATTTCCGTTGAAAACCGGAAGTCGAAAATTTTCACGATCGCAATACTTCCACTTACTATATATTTCATATATAGGTAAGTGAAAGTAAAAAGTGGGATGGGAAAGGGAGTTCTGAGATTTGTGACTCAGTCTTCGGGTATTACACTTATTGTTTGGGACACTTAAGTAAACAAACGGTCTGTTCTGAGAGTGATGACTCACTCATTTTTCGGGTTTTATAAGGCGGGTAAACATGAGTAAAGGAACTTTTTTCTAATTATAAAATGATTTGAATAGTGAGGTAACCCCTCTTAGTTAAATATTTAATTATTAAACAAACAATTTCTGTTTTTGTGCGGGAAACTGAATTTTTATTTGTCTCAGTTAGAGGCTTGTACATGTTTTACCTCACGGAAAAGTGTATACGCGATTGTAGAAATGTAAATTAATAGAAATTGCTTGTTTAATAAACTTTTTTTCGTTCGTGTTTTTCGTCGTAATATTTGACTCATCTACCGCTAAAATAAAAAAATCTGGTGCGTGTGCGCAACACACAACTTTCAATTACCAATTTAATTAGATTAGAAATTAATGCGTTTTGTTACTTGCCACTTCTCAAATGAACAGAACGTCTTTAATTATAAACAATGGTCTGTAATTAAAGGCGTACTCCGCAAGCGTGGGCTCAACAAGTTTTATGAGTTGACTGAATATTTTTCTTTTGTTCTCCTCAATATGTTTTCTTTATTTTTATCATATCTCATATTACAGAGACAGTTAGTTTTTCCATATAAGCAAAAAGAAAGGTACTTTATAGGAAACAAACAAACAAAAAACACCCCCACCCAAAAAAAAAGCCCCCTCGGAACATTTAAATAGTGATAAAGCTTACCTGATATTAAAGAACACCTAATTTTATTAAACATGACGAATTTGATAAAAATCGTTAAAGCCGTTTTTGAGATCATCGAAAAAAAAGTAAAAATTGGAAAACAAAATATGAAATAAAGTGCCCGCTCCGTTGGACCAATTTTGATGAAATGTAGGCTATCACATCTTTGGCATGTACATACATCAAATTCCCAGTTTGATCAAAATCGTTAAAGACTTTTTTGAATAAATAAAAAAACACGTTGAAATTATACAAAATTTATTAAGTAAAGTCCCCCCTCCGGTTGATCAATTTTGATGTAATGTTGGCTATCACATCTTTGGAATATACATACATCAAATACCCAGTTTGATCAAAATCGTTAAAGCCTCTTTTGAGTAAATAAAAAAAACACGTGAAAATGATACAAAATTTATTAAGCAAAGTCCCCCCTCTGGTTGATCAATTTTGATGAAATGTTGGCTACCACATATTTGGCATATACAAACATCAAATACCCAGTTTGATCAAAATCGTGAAAACCGTTTTTGAGTAAATAAAAAAAACACGTTGAAATTATACAAGATTTATTAAGTAAAGTCCCCCCTCCGGTTGATCAATTTTGATGTAATGTTGGCTATCACATCTTTGGAATATACATACATCAAATACCCAGTTTGATCAAAATCGATAAAGCCTTTTTTGAGTAAATAAAAAAAACACGTGAAAATGATACAAAATTTAATAAGTAAAGTCCCCCCTCTGGTTGATCAATTTTGATGAAATGTTGGCTACCACATATGTGGCATATACAAACATCAAATACACAGTTTGATCAAAATCGTGAAAACCGTTTTTGAGTAAATAAAAAAAACACGTTGAAATTATACAAAATTTATTAAGTAAGGTCCCCCCTCTGGTTGATCAATTTTGATGAAATGTTGGCTACCACATATTTGGCATATACAAACATCAAATACCCAGTTTGATCAAAATCGTGAAAACCGTTTTTGAGTAAATAAAAAAAACACGTTGGAATTATACAAAATTTATTAAGTAAAGTCCCCCCTCCTGTTGATCAATTTTGATGAAATTTTTACAGTCATATCTTATGCATATACATACACTAAATTTCAGATTCCCACGGTTAATAGTTTTTGAGCTAGTCTGTTCACACACACACAGACACACAGACACACACACACACACACACACACACACACACACACACACACACACACACACACACACACACACACACACACACAAGACCATTTCGCGGGACTCAGGGGACCCCAAAACGTGTATTTCCGTTGAAAACCGGAAGTCGAAATTTTTCACGATCGCAATACTTCCACTTACTATATATTTCATATATAGGTAAGTGAAAGTAAAAAAAATTCTAGAATGACCGCGGATAATTCGCCAGCGGGTAGCCACAAAAAAAAAAGCATCAGATTCAAAACCGTCAAAAACATTAAAAAGCGTTTAGTCTAGACTTTTTGTTGGTACAGGTGGAACTAACTGTTCTAGTACATGTTCGTGACTGTTTGAGTACTTTCTACGCTTATCTGGAACGTTCTGGAATGTTCTGCTCCAGGCTAAATGTAAGGAGCGATGGACTGGAGAGTTCGGCTTGATGTGATCGAATCATGTGGTTACTTTTGTGGAACTGCTTTAATACTTTTTGTAACCTTGTTGATTATTTGAGTTTACATTGTTAGTGTGCCAATGTAAATTATTATTTTAAGTATTTAAACTTACATAATTGTCACAATGTCTTAGTTTTGACTAACTCGTTAATACATTTAAATTCCTGCCAACTGGTTGTGGAGTAGCAGGAAACGGGGTTAAGGACTACATTAAATCAGAAACAGTTTCAAGTGTCATTCCTGACTGCAATAACTTCCAGGATCAGTAGTTTACTAATGACGCAATTCCCCGCCGGTAAATCATTCAATGCTCCAACTGGTCGAGTGAGCTAAGCGAGAACTTCCGCTACTCACTTGGAAGTTTCATATGTGTAGAGCAGATACGGATGTTCAAAGTAGTGTCAGCAGTACTGACAATACTAAATAGCAATATTAATTTACATGAACTATTGATATGGAATATTAAAAGGAAAAAAAAATTCTTAAAACTTTAAGTAAACAAATGAAAATTACATGTGCCATCGCTTAGGCCCGATGTAGATACCAGAGCTCACGAACCATCCGAATCCGTTTATTAACCTTAATTCCTCCATGCACCTCGTAACCATTCGAGGTCTGGGGATGTTATATATAACTTTTGATGTTGTATGTTTAGAGAGAAGTATTAAGGCCTTCATGAACTACATGAATTGGCGCAAACTCGAAAGAAGTTTACAAAAGGAGGACAAGGTCAGTCTCGCATGGATTTTGAAGAGAATATTTTTGGAATTACCTGTTCAAAAAATGTAAAACAAATACTTTACAGTCGGTTTTATGAGCCTTATTAGCCGAGAGAAAACGAAACATTAAACTACTTTTTATCTCGAGTTTAAAAACTTGTTGTAATGTAAAAATTGACATTATTCTCAAAACAAAATCTTAACTTTTGAGTTTTGATTTGTTCAATCATCCATTATTATAAAATCAACCATTATAAAATTCAAATCATTTTATAATTATAAAAAAGTTCCTTTACTCATGTGTACCCGCCTTATAAAACCCGAAAAACTTTTGATTTCAGAGATTCTATTTTAAGTCAATGAAATTGTAAAAATCTTAAATATTAAATAATGATATTCAAGCAAACTGCTCTCATAGATATTCTACAATAGCTATTCACACACACAAAAAAAACCCCAAAAAACATCAGATTCAATACTGTCAAAAGCATTAAAAGGCGATTAGTCAATTAAAAAAAAATAAATCCAATGATATCCAGTTCGAATCGGATGTAATTTTTTTAAAAAATCTTTAAGTACAATTCAGTTTAAAAAAATCTAAAAGGACAATTTATTTGTTTGATTGGGCTGAGAGACCTAACACTAATGTATAAAACCCTCGCGCCATCAATTTCTATGGTTTGATTTTTTAACATAAATTGAAAGATTATTTTTTAGTTATTCATTTTATTCTTGCAGATTTGCCCCTACGCAGTGGCGCATCAAGCAAATTTGATCAGTTCTGTTTTTGGCTTTGAGTTTCTTAATGCTTTTTAAAAGTTTTGAGTCTACTACTTCAGGTCTCTTGACCACTGTCATCTCAGCCGACGTGTTGGCTGACTAAATAACACGAAGGAGAAAACAGAATGGAGTGGATTATGGTGATGTAATGTTGGTTTGAAATGTTAGGTATTTGTCTTGTATGTAAGATTTTACTGTCTAACTGTACTGAGCATACCATGTCATTGCGTAAAGTTTGATCTGAAATAAACCAGGATGCATTAGTGATGAACTGATAGAAAAAATTAATGAATTATGCTCATGAACTACGAAATTAATAAGATAGTTTTGAGACAGTGTATTGATTAAATGTGAAAATAACATGTACACTGTTTGTTTTTAAAAACGATTAAAAGGTAAGTTTTACATTTGTATTAAGTAAATACTGATTGTTTTTAAAAGCATAAAATTGGGGTTTCTCTGAAAACTCCAGTTTGAGTAAATAATTGTTTAAATGAAGAAAGCAGACAGCATAAAGAGTGAGACGATGATAAAAAGAACGAGATGAGGAGAGATATTGTGGAAGGGAGTGAGTGAGAGAGAGAGAGAGAGAGAGAGAGAGAGAGAGAGAGAGAGAGAGAGAGAGAGAGAGAGAGAGAGAGAGAGAGCGAGAGGGGGCGGGAGAGGGAGCGAGAGGGGGCGGGAGAGGGAGAGGGAGAGAGAGAGAGAGAGAAAGAGCGAGAGGGGGGGAGAGGGAGAGGGAGAGGGAGTGGGAGAGGGAGAGAGAGAGAGTGAGAGAGAGAGAGTGAGCAGCAATTTCGCAAGGCGTCCAGCTTCTTCTTTCTAAGGAACTCCTCGTAAATATTTGACCGAGGCGCTTACAAATACATCTGTCCGCGCTATACTTCTCAGCACTATGTGCTTTGTGGTCCCAGACGTTGTTATAGGATGGCCACAAAAGAGTAAAAAATGTCTTTTCTTTATTATTTGTATCATTTAAATTATCTATTATTGATGTACAGGATATCATGAAACATCTGCTTACACTGAATAAAAAAAAGTTAAAACTTGTCTTGAATATAACCGAAAATATAAAGGCAAAAATATATAATAAGAAATAATATTTAATGATGAGATATAGAGAACAACAATATTCTAGGATAAATTCCTTTTAAGAACGATCACAATGATATGAATGTGAATTATGAGCTAATAGGTGTCTAATTTGTATTTATGGATTGATTATACAAAAAGATTAAATTGTTTATTTTATTATTGAGTCGGTGAAACGAAGAAAAATATTAACTCGAAATTGGAGAGGTTGATTGGCGATTAAAAGACGAATAAGCAATTCCAAATAAAAAATATATCAATCCCTTAGGACGTATCGTAGTTTTGTATAACGTGATGTATACATATAGAGACGGAATCCGGAATACAACCATGAGGTTAAACCTCGAGATGTAGCCAGTTGAAACCATACTAGAAGAAAACAAGCTAAGGTTAGGGCACCTCCTAAGAAAGAACTGCAAGGATTGCAGGGAGGGAGAGACTTCGGATCACTTGGGAGGAAGGAGTGCGGGAGGCGTTCAGGAGGTGAGGGCAGGATTGGAACAAGAGAGAGATATTAAGATAAATATATTAAGGATAAAGGATTCTTTATCCTTATCCTGTAACAGTCTGTGAAAGAATTTTTTTACTAGGGGAGAGCGGGGTTGGTTGGCATAAGGGGTAGGTTGGCCATTCGCTTACAGTTTCCGTCACACCTGTTGTGAAGACCCCATTGTACCATGTGACCAGCTCGAGCTCGGGAGTCTTGTCCTGAGTTTTCAATCCGATGCTGACAGTGTAGATAAGAGTGTGCTTCATTGATTGATTTTACAACATGTAAGTAAATTTTTATATTTTCAGTAAAGTTGGTTTAAAGTCATGGAAAAACATTTGACTCCGATTCTGTTCACATAGCCCCAGACTGCTTTGAAAAACCTAAACTTTCGACCAACCAGTTTCTTGTTTGATTGTTCTTCCCTGTCCTGGCAGTCATCTTTCATATGATCTCTCCTGTGGGGTTAGTTGGCTATCTTCAACTTTTTTTTTTGCGCAGTAGCAATTCACAAAAGCAAGGTAAACATAATCAAAGGCGAAACTACCAATTGTCTTTAGTTCTAGCGAGGAAGATGAGAGCAATTTTTCTTATGCAAAAAGTGACGGCAGTCTAAACTTCTATCTTCTTCTATTGTCATACTATTTTCCCTTAAAAGCTGTTAAAAACCGATTCAAAATTATTATACCATTAGTGCAGCTTTTAATAACAATAATATGTGTCAGGCAGTACTTGATTAGGATGGCTAAACAACCCCAACTTCTAGGCCAACCTGCCCCAATAGGGGGTTAATTGGCATACTCTGGATTGATGAATTCTTCAATTTTCTATGATCTTAGTATTAAATATTATGTTGTGAAAAAAATACATGAAGTACTCTAATACTTGGAGTTTACAGTGGTATCAGCCCCATTGGGATTATATTAACAGGAAGGACTCAACAATAAAAAAAGTGGAAACTGTTGCCAACCAACCCCGCTCTCCCCTACACTATTTTTCTACAAAAAAAAAGGAAAACATTAGGACAACGTAAAATATCGTTTTTTATAAGGCATCGATGTTAATGAAACGTAGGTTCCAACATATCTATATCGTAAACATTGATGTTTGCAAAACATCAGCTCCAGTGTATCGATGTTAAAAACATTTCGAGTTTTGGAAACATTGAAATTTATGTAAAATCCCTTCTTCAAGTTAGGTAACAAAGAACATTCCCTATAACACGCATGTAAGATTGAAAAAGTAGATGAGTAAATTAATCCCATCCCTAAATAATTTAAAGATATTTGTTATTATTTCTTATTACTCCTGATATACAAAGGGTACGTATCGCCCTGTAACTCATCTTTACTAAATAATTCAATTATTTTACAATTAATTTCAATTAAATTATTTATATGCCTTAATTAATAATTTGATACCTGGGGCATGACTGAAGGAATATAATATAAAACATTTTTAATATGATAATGTGATTGCACAACTTCGTGCTTTCAAATGTAAGGGTAGAGGTTCTCTCAATGTGACGATTTCTTCCATGAAGAAAGGTTTTCCACTGAATATTCCAATGCGAAAGGGACATTATCCTTATTTAGCCCTTGGGATGTTGACAGTAGCAATAGAAGATGAAAAAGAAATTTGTATGAGGGAAGATGAAACGTGGAGGTAGAGACAAGAAGATAAAAGGCCTAACGAACAAATGTGTTGCCTTTGAAGTGTTATCGCATTGTCTCCCTCCTCTTCGTTTGCCATCTGGAGTTGTGATTTCTTAGCCGTCTCAGGCAAAACTAACATGTATAATGTAAACATATAATAATATTAAACACCTAGATTAGAAGCTAGTTCCAGTTCTTATTATAGGATATGCCTATGCTCTGGAAGATCCCTCAGATTTGTCTGTGATTCTTTTCTTGCTCTAGAATGCCGAGCAAGAAGATCGGGACTTGTGGTTAATAAAGAAAAACTAAGTATATAGAAATAGAAAAGTAAGCAAGACTATTCGAATATGACCCAGACATTAGATATAGAATTTATTTACCTAGGGAGTCCAGTGAATGTACAATAGGTAGCGGGATGAAACGCGTTAGGAAATACTCGGTGGTACTGAAAAGCAAACAGATAAGTCATAATAAATCCCCCACCCTCTCCCTGGCCCGGGAAAAAAAAACCGCTTAGCCTAAAAGCCGAGACACAAAAAAAGATTCTATGTAAAAAGCTAATGGTAGAGGTGAGAGATAGTCAACTGTTCTTCAATTACGTTAGGTTAAATGATGGTCAGGATTTTCAGTTTACAATGATTTTATTGTGGTAAGCCAACTTTTCAATGCAACTTGTGGATCTTCATCAGGGCTAAAAGAAAACAAATATATGAGTATCTATGCTAGAGGGTGACGATAAATGGATACATTAGAGAACTGATAATAATATAAAAGATGGTGTAACATGAATATAAAATAAGTGGCTGGTTAACAAGATAGAATAGAACCTGATATTAACCTACTGAGTCCAGGTGGATACTAAGACTAAAGGTAAAAATAAGGTGAGAGGTAGTGGTAGGGGGTTAGTTTGCCGACTTCAAAGATTTATGACGGGAAAATCCAACCCATTTGAAGTGAAGGCACATAACAACTGAGTGAACAAAATATTTTAATAACTAACAAAATAGATGGTACTGTATACAAATAGTTGTGTCTGGAGTCAATAATAACTTAAAAATGAGATAATACATAATGTAACAATGGATAAAAAATAGGAAAATATACAGAAAGAAGTATAGAATACAAAAAAAAAAAAAAATAATAATAGTACAAGAGGTACAGAGATAATTGCAGTACCTATGAAATCAAAACTAGGATTTGAGGATGCAGAAGATGTTAGAATAAGTGGATGAAATTATCTCTTTATCTGTTTTGTTATTTACCGGGTCATTTTTTTCCAGATGGATGAAAATGGATTCCTCTCACCTTATTTTTACCTTTAGTCTTAGTATCCACATGGACTCAGTAAGTAAATATCAGATTCTATTCTATCTTGTTAACCAGCCACTTATTTTATATTCATGTTACACCATCTTTTATATTACTATCAGTTCTGTAATGTATCCATTTATTGTCACCCTCTAGCATAGATACTCATATATTTGTTTTCTTTTAGCCCTGATGAAGATCCACAAGTTGGATCGAAACGTTGGCTTACCACAATAAAATCATTGTAAACTGAAAATTCTGACCTTCTTTAACCTATCGTAAAAAGCTAATGAGTTCAGTCCTAATTTATGGGTCAGATAATTAACCCTTAACTACGAATAGTAGCAAGAGTTTTAGTTCATCCTTTGAAACATCTACGAACCAACGTGTTGGGGGGAAGTCAAGAAAATGCAATAATGACTGAGAAGGTTAAGGTGGACTGGCTGGGCGGTAGTCGTTTGAAATTTTTTACTACGCTGTAAGTACGTAAATAAGTAACAACTCCATTACGCGCTATTTATCCGAAATACACAAGACAATATGCTTTATCGACAGCTTGGTGAAGATTGAAGTTAAATTTCGGTCCTACCTCGTACCCTCCTTTTTTCGGCGTCCATGTCTTAATGGTAGTTTTGATTTTGTATCGAGAAGACATAATTTCGCTTAAAAGCCATTATGTAACTATAAGACAAAACAGAACTTGTTTTTGAAAATGTTTTTTACTTAAAAAACTAATTACATCCTCACATTAGCATTGTATCAAGTAATAACTTCTGAAATTACATAAAATTATTGTAATTTACAACAGGAAATGTTTTCAAGACCAATGCCTCGCAAACTGTGGGCAGTTGCTCTTTTGGGGCGCCGTGAAATTCTTCCTATACAAAATATTATTGTAATATTACGATTACTTTTTGAAATGCAGAGGGGAAATGCCCGCCTATCCCATTAAGTATTTTAATGCCCATAAAATAAATAATTTGTAAATCTGAAATATGTCTACGATAGGTTAAATGATTATTAGGATTTTCAGTTAAAGCTTTTTTATTTTTGAAAGCCAACGTTTCGTTCCAACTTGTGTATCTTCATCAGGGTTTTTGAGTCCAGAGTGATGCAAGGACTCCTTAGAACATTGCTTGTATCACTATGGATTCAAAAGCACTGATGAAGATCCACAAGTTGGATCGAAAAGTTGGCTTTCCAAAATAAAAAAGCTTAAACTGAAAATCCTGATAATCATTTTACCTATCTTAAAGAATAACAGGTGACTATCTTTCACCTCTGAAATATGTCTATATTTTAAAACTAACCAACATCAAATATATAGTATAACTACCTTTCGAACTTCCAATTCCAGGACCGGGATCAATCCTAATTCTTATTTTTTGAATATGAATAAAATCTTAATAAAATGGTTAAGTGAAATTCCGGAATTTTTGGTTGAAAATTTAAAATTCCGTATTATTCCCTAACATTTCCCGTAAGCGAATATTCCCGCATTCAGCTAGACAGACTGATCTTGCTTAGTAAAACATCTAAATAAGCCTCTACTAGGTAGAGTATAATCTATAATTATTTCTGTTTATATTGCTGTTCTAAGCTACCTAGTAGAGGCTTATTTAGATGTTTTACTAAGCAAGATCAGTCTGTCTAGCTGAATGCGGGAATATTCGCTTACGGGAAATGTTAGGGAATAATACGGAATTTTAAATTTTCAACCAAAAATTCCGGAATTTCACTTAACCATTTTATTAAGATTTTATTCATATTCAAAAAATAAGAATTAGGATTGATCCCGGTCCTGGAATTGGAAGTTCGAAAGGTAGTTATACTATATATTTGATGTTGGTTAGTTTTAAAATATAGACATATTTCAGAGGTGAAAGATAGTCACCTGTTATTCTTTAAGATAGGTAAAATGATTATCAGGATTTTCAGTTTAAGCTTTTTTATTTTGGAAAGCCAACTTTTCGATCCAACTTGTGGATCTTCATCAGTGCTTTTGAATCCATAGTGATACAAGCAATGTTCTAAGGAGTCCTTGCATCACTCTGGACTCAAAAACCCTGATGAAGATACACAAGTTGGAACGAAACGTTGGCTTTCAAAAATAAAAAAGCTTAAACTGAAAATCCTGATAATCATTTTACCTATCGTAGACATATTTCAGATTTACAAATTATTTATTTTATGGGCATTAAAATACTTAATGGGATAGGCGGGCATTTCCCCTCTGCATTTCAAAAAGTAATCGTAATATTACAATAATATTTTGTATAGGAAGAATTTCACGGCGCCCCAAAAGAGCAACTGCCCACAGTTTGCGAGGCATTGGTCTTGAAAACATTTCCTGTTGTAAATTACAATAATTTTATGTAATTTCAGAAGTTATTACTTGATACAATGCTAATGTGAGGATGTAATTAGTTTTTTAAGTAAAAAACATTTTCAAAAACAAGTTCTGTTTTGTCTTATAGTTACATAATGGCTTTTAAGCGAAATTATGTCTTCTCGATACAAAATCAAAACTACCATTAAGACATGGACGCCGAAAAAAGGAGGGTACGAGGTAGGACCGAAATTTAACTTCAATCTTCACCAAGCTGTCGATAAAGCATATTGTCTTGTGTATTTCGGATAAATAGCGCGTAATGGAGTTGTTACTTATTTACGTACTTACAGCGTAGTAAAAAATTTCAAACGACTACCGCCCAGCCAGTCCACCTTAACCTTCTCAGTCATTATTGCATTTTCTTGACTTCCCCCCAACACGTTGGTTCGTAGATGTTTCAAAGGATGAACTAAAACTCTTGCTACTATTCGTAGTTAAGGGTTAATTATCTGACCCATAAATTAGGACTGAACTCATTAGCTTTTTACGATAGGTTAAAGAAGGTCAGAATTTTCAGTTTACAATGATTTTATTGTGGTAAGCCAACGTTTCGATCCAACTTGTGGATCTTCATCAGGGCTAAAAGAAAACAAATATATGAGTATCTATGCTAGAGGGTGACAATAAATGGATACATTACAGAACTGATAGTAATATAAAAGATGGTGTAACATGAATATAAAATAAGTGGCTGGTTAACAAGATAGAATAGAATCTGATATTTACTTACTGAGTCCATGTGGATACTAAGACTAAAGGTAAAAATAAGGTGAGAGGAATCCATTTTCATCCATCTGGAAAAAAATGACCCGGTAAATAACAAAACAGATAAAGAGATAATTTCATCCACTTATTCTAACATCTTCTGCATCCTCAAATCCTAGTTTTGATTTCATAGGTACTGCAATTATCTCTGTACCTCTTGTACTATTATTTTTTTTTTTTTTTTTGTATTCTATACTTCTTTCTGTATATTTTCCTATTTTTTATCCATTGTTACATTATGTATTATCTCATTTTTAAGTTATTATTGACTCCAGACACAGCTATTTGTATACAGTACCATCTATTTTGTTAGTTATTAAAATATTTTGTTCACTCAGTTGTTATGTGCCTTCACTTCAAATGGGTTGGATTTTCCCGTCATAAATCTTTGAAGTCGGCAAACTAACCCCCTACCACTACCTCTCACCTTATTTTTACCTTTAGTCTTAGTATCCACCTGGACTCAGTAGGTTAATATCAGGTTCTATTCTATCTTGTTAACCAGCCACTTATTTTATATTCATGTTACACCATCTTTTATATTATTATCAGTTCTCTAATGTATCCATTTATCGTCACCCTCTAGCATAGATACTCATATATTTGTTTTCTTTTAGCCCTGATGAAGATCCACAAGTTGCATTGAAAAGTTGGCTTACCACAATAAAATCATTTTCATAAATTCATTTTCACAATAAAATCATCTCCACACAATCAAGCATCGACGGCAACTTGATATCTGCAGTAATGCAACTCTACCGAGACGACATCTACCGAATCAAAATAGGAAATCGGTTGTCGGAACCTTTCGCAGGCACTAAGGGTCTGAAACAGGGCTGCAGCATGGCGCCCACCCTTTTCAAGATTTACCTCCACACGTCTGTAAGGCAATGATATGCACGGTGCGGAGATGTGGGGCCAATTATCGACGATGACCAACTGATCTCCCTATTTTTTGCGGATGACCAGGTTGTTGGAAGGTCTATCTGGAAATGATGATGTACTCACTATGGGACTGCCATTAATCTATGGGGCTTAAAATAAATTTCGGAAATACCGAATATATGGCTATGTGCGCTGGTAATGAAGGTGATCTCCTCGTCGACTCTGAGAAATGTACAAAGATTGATGTTTTCAAGTATCTGGGATCTTACCTCGACTCCTCAGGATCCTCGGGAACAGATGTGAGGAAAAAAGTGGAGCAAGCTCGAAAAGCCACACGCATGCTGCACCCGGTTTTGTGGAACGGAACCATTATTAAGGAAAAAAAGCGCAGGATCTTCCACGCCATCGTCGAGCCCATCCTAACGTATGCATCTGAAACTTGGACCATGGCATCCCAGCTCTACTCAAGGGCTGTGGAGATGGACTTTTGGAGGAGATGCCTAAAGGTAACAAGGATGGACAGGATTAGTAATGACGTTGTTCGGGACAGGATGGAGGTCCCTTTGTCTGTCATCCACAGAATTGGACAGCGAAGGCTAAGATGGTACGGCCATGTAAGAAGAATGTCCAGCGAGCGATGGCCGCGACGAGTCTTAGATTGGCAGCCGCCAGGAAGACGGAGAAGAGGACGACCCAGGAAAAGATGGATAAGTGAAGTAGAAGAGGAAATGGCGGGCCGAGGCCTTGAGGATGGAGACTGGCTGGACCGCGATCTCTGGAGCTCAGCCGCGGTGTAGAAAGGCATCCCGTGTTGGAACGCCTATAAAAGTAAAAGTAAGTATTTGGACATACGGAGCAGAACTTTGGGGTTCCGCGAAAGACATCCACATCAACAAAATACAAACATCACAATCCAAAATTCTCAGGTGCATCATAAATGCATCTTGGTTTATTTCGAATAATACTTTTATTTATTTTGCAGCCCTACCTTGCCTGGTTTGCAAAACGGGTTGTAGCACCACTTGGATGCTACCCATTCCTGGGTAGCAAACAACTGCTGCTTGTAAAACCATATAGAAATAACCTGCTGTGGCCATTATTTCATTTCTTCGTTCTATCTTCCCAACGAGCAGAATGGACCTTGCCTAATTTCTCATTTCAGGTTTCCTCCGCTTTAAGTTTTTATTATGGTGGCCTTCCCAGTGCTGGTCCTCTTCTCCCGAGATTGAAGAGCTGTGGTCCTACAGTATTTTTCCACCCGTACACGAATTCCTTATAGTAAGGGTAGTTTCTTTCTTCCATTAGTTCAGGGAAGTTGTTTTCTGTCAGAACATAGAGCTCAGCATCCCTCATTAACTTAGCCGTTAGTTCCTCGAAGGCGGTGCAGTTTAAGACAATATGCTCAGCCGTCTCCGGTATCCTGCATGCAGGGCAAAGGGGATCAATATCCTTTCCAAAGCGATGTAGCTTGGCTCGGAAGGCCCCATGCCCTGTAAGGAATTGCGACACCCAATAATCCGGGAGGACCCACTTTGCTTTTAACCGATCCTGAACGGTTATCGGTTAAAATTTCGAATAATACACTGCACAATGACATGAATGTACCAAGAGTAAAATCTTTCATACACGACAAATATCAAACATTCCACTCTTCAACACTACATCACCCTAACCTACTCATCCATTCTCTTTCCTCCTCCCTGTTGCCTGGTCAGCCTCGACGTCGACTGAAACGACGGTGGCCAAGAGACCTCTTACTTTAGTAAATTATAATGCAAGAAAGTCAGAGTCAAAAGCAGCAGTGGCCAAATTTGCTCGATGCGCCACAGCGCAGGTGCAAATCTTCATGGGAAACATAAATAAATAAATAAACACTAAATTCATTTAATTGAGATAGTATTTGATAGATAGGTCACTATAAATAGAGGACTTGACCATTAGCCTAGAACTGAGAGGTAAGGACCTGAGCAACCGATCCCTGACTAATGGTCTCGATAACGACCAGCAGGACAGGGTCAGCATATCAACTGCTAGGCCCTACCCGAGGGCTTCATTAGCTCTCCACAAAACTTCAACAACAACAATAACGCCAACGACTGGCCTCCTACTTTCGGCTACTTGCGGAGGCTAAATCAGTTTTATCGCTAATCTTGTTTTAATTGAGTTTTTACGGTGAAACTTTCTCTAGTTTCTAAAAGCAAGTTTTACTCGTCTCAATTAAATGAATTTAGTGTTTATTTATTTATTTATGTTTCCCATGAAGATTTGCACCTGCGCTGTGGCGCATCGAGCAAATTTGGCCACTGCTGCTTTTGACTCTGACTTTCTTGCATTATAATTTACTAAAGTAAGAGGTCTCTTGGCCACCGTCGTTTCAGTCGACGTCGAGGCTGACCAGGCAACAGGGAGGAGGAAAGAGAATGGATGAGTAGGTTAGGGTGATGTAGTGTTGAAGAGTGGAATGTTTGATATTTGTCGTGTATGAAAGATTTTACTCTTGGTACATTCGTGTCATTGTGCAGTGTATTATTCGAAATTTTAACCGATAACCGTTCAGGATCGGTTAAAAGCAAAGTGGGTCCTCCCGGATTATTGGGTGTCGCAATTCCTTACAGGGCATGGGGCCTTCCGAGCCAAGCTACATCGCTTTGGAAAGGATATTGATCCCCTTTGCCCTGCATGCAGGATACCGGAGACGGCTGAGCATATTGTCTTAAACTGCACCGCCTTCGAGGAACTAACGGCTAAGTTAATGAGGGATGCTGAGCTCTATGTTCTGACAGAAAACAACTTCCCTGAACTAATGGAAGAAAGAAACTACCCTTACTATAAGGAATTCGTGTACGGGTGGAAAAATACTGTAGGACCACAGCTCTTCAATCTCGGGAGAAGAGGACCAGCACTGGGAAGGCCACCATAATAAAAACTTAAAGCGGAGGAAACCTGAAATGAGAAATTAGGCAAGGTCCATTCTGCTCGTTGGGAAGATAGAACGAAGAAATGAAATAATGGCCACAGCAGGTTATTTCTATATGGTTTTACAAGCAGCAGTTGTTTGCTACCCAGGAATGGGTAGCATCCAAGTGGTGCTACAACCCGTTTTGCAAACCAGGCAAGGTAGGTCTGCAAAATAAATAAAAGTATTATTCGAAATAAACCAAGATGCATTTATGATGCACCTGAGAATTTTGGATTGTGATGTTTGTATTTTGTTGATGTGGATGTCTTTCGCGGAACCCCAAAGTTCTGCTCCGTATGTCCAAATACTTACTTTTACTTTTATAGGCGTTCCAACACGGGATGCCTTTCTACACCGCGGCTGAGCTCCAGAGATCGCGGTCCAGCCAGTCTCCATCCTCAAGGCCTCGGCCCGCCATTTCCTCTTCTACTTCACTTATCCATCTTTTCCTGGGTCGTCCTCTTCTCCGTCTTCCTGGCGGCTGCCAATCTAAGACTCGTCGCGGCCATCGCTCGCTGGACATTCTTCTTACATGGCCGTACCATCTTAGCCTTCGCTGTCCAATTCTGTGGATGACAGACAAAGGGACCTCCATCCTGTCCCGAACAACGTCATTACTAATCCTGTCCTCCTTGTTACCTTTAGGCATCTCCTCCAAAAGTCCATCTCCACAGCCCTTGAGTAGAGCTGGGATGCCATGGTCCAAGTTTCAGATGCATACGTTAGGATGGGCTCGACGATGGCGTGGAAGATCCTGCGCTTTTTTTCCTTAATAATGGTTCCGTTCCACAAAACCGGGTGCAGCATGCGTGTGGCTTTTCGAGCTTGCTCCACTTTTTTCCTCACATCTGTTCCCGAGGATCCTGAGGAGTCGAGGTAAGATCCCAGATACTTGAAAACATCAATCTTTGTACATTTCTCAGAGTCGACGAGGAGATCACCTTCATTACCAGCGCACATAGCCATATATTCGGTATTTCCGAAATTTATTTTAAGCCCCATAGATTCATAGCAGTCCCATAGTGAGTACATCATCATTTCCAGATAGACCTTCCAACAACCTGGTCATCCGCAAAAAATAGGGAGATCAGTTGGTCATCGTCGATAATTGGCCCCACATCTCCGCACCGTGCATATCATTGCCTTACAGACGTGTGGAGGTAAATCTTGAAAAGGGTGGGCGCCATGCTGCAGCCCTGTTTCAGACCCTTAGTGCCTGCGAAAGGTTCCGACAACCGATTTCCTATTTTGATTCGGTAGATGTCGTCTCGGTAGAGTTGCATTACTGCAGATATCAAGTTGCCGTCGATGCTTGCCTATAAATAGGTCTTAAAATAGTCGAGTAAATTATTCAATTGTTTCTTAAGGTGAGTGTTGATCATTTGTATGATTATTTTTTTAAATTTTATTTACAAGAGTGGTACTTGCTGTCCACTGACGGAAGACTAAAGAACATTTTCCATTATCACATTCTGGGAGTATATCTAACAGAGTTAAGCGCTGGAACCGCAGCACAGACGTTTATCGGATCTGAATCAAATACGAAGGATAACACCAAGTATGACCGGTTACTATCTATCCTTCGTAAATGAATCAGATCCGATATAGGCCCGTGCTGTGTGACCAGACCTTTATAACTTAGACTAATTGACTAAACTCCCGACTATCCGCGACATTAGGTGGCGGAACGGTAACGGAAAATCCGATCTCGCGGAATGACAAAAAAGGCATAAGTACCTTTAAAAAAAATAATATATTCAAACATTTTTGCAATATCTATAAAAAGAAAAAAGAAATTCTGTTTGTTTTTTGTTCTTTATAAAAATCCATATGGTTTGCACTAAATTCTGCAAATTTCGCTCAGTGGTTCTTTTATACCAGGTGCGAACACCTGTCAATAATAAATTGCATAACTTTAGTCAATCTCTGGGTGTATTATTTATTGTTATAAAAATCTTTATGATCTCGCTTTACATTGGTTTTTTTACGAAATCGACCGTTTGAGTCGAAAAATCCTTTGATTTCAAAAGAGTACAATTCCCAGTTCGGGTCACATTTGCAATGACTATAAATGAAGCTCAAGAGCAATCACTGAGGGTAGCTGGTATCAATTTGGAATCCCCATGTTTTTCTCATGGTCAGTTTCACGTTGCATGCTTCAGAATATGTTCACCTAAAGACCTAATTATATATGGCCCAGTGGGTAAAACTCAAAATATAGTAAATCCTAAAGCTTTAGAATAATAATCTATTGGTGCTATTTTTGTTTATAGAATTGTTCACGCTTATTATAAAAATGAAATTCCCCGCGTGAAACCCGGATATACAGCTAGTTAATATAATAAAATATATATTAATTAAGATGAAATTCTGTTTGTTTGTTCTTTATAGAAATCCATACCGTTTATCCTAAATTCTCTGAATTTCGCTCAGTGGTTCTATCATGCCAGGTGGCAACACCTGTCTAAATTAAAATTGCAAATCTTCAGCCAATCTCTGGGTATATTTTTTATAGTTCTAAAAATCGTTATGATCTCGCTTTACAATGGGCTTTACGAAATCGACCGTTTGAAAGAGAAATGAAAGAGACGAAAGAAAAATGAAATTCCCCGAGTGAAACCGGGATGTAAAGCTAGTAATAAATAAATCGAAGGGACAAAAAGTTGAATAAAAACTGAGGAAAAACCGGGTTTAAGCACTATATGTCTGACCACATTTAGAGACTTTTTGAAATCATAACCAAAAAAGAAAGCATCCAGGTACGTGACTAAAATTACAACCAGACCTCCATCTATGGAGGTCTACCACCAACTAATTTGCGCCAGGATACGAGAAGACTAAAAAGGCTATGGATGAGAGATCTCCACTCTTAAACAACCCCAGGAAGGGTTCGCTGCTGGGTGCTTTCCCTCCTCATACCTGCCTGACATGTCATTATTTCCTCATTCAGCCATGTCATTCGCAGATTGCCGGCACCATGACGACAGCCCCGAATTAATAATAAAAGTACCCAAACAAAAAATAACACGAAGAAAGATACTCCTTCCCAATGATTCAATGTGCAATGTGTAATAAGTAAAAAAAAAAATACCTGTACACACTACAGTATTGGGTTCAGTATTGTTTCTTGGTCAGCCGTCGTGCAAGGAAGCGATTTGACTGTAACTCTCTCAATCGCCAGTCTTTTTCTCATCAATTTTTCTATTAAGAATACCCACTTTATAGAGGCTTCGTTAAAAATTGAGTCAACATATGAGAATAAAAGTAGTGCATAAACAGATAAAAAAAACTTTACTACATAGTGACTCTAACATTTAAATGTATGTTCGATTGCTCCAAACATCCTGGAATGGATATTAAGTCGACATATCTCTACAGCTGTATTAAATACTACCTACATACAGCCAAAGGGAATAACTAGTTATGGTAAAATGGCTTGCATTTTGCATTTTAGAATTTTGTGTACACTATGAAGAAATTCATGAACTGCGCAGTGATCATGAAGAGTACCAAAACATTTAGAGCTGAAGGCAAATACTTTCTCCATTGTGTGCAGTCGACTTCTGAAATGATTCGGACTTAAATACTTATTCCATGTCGCCAGAGATGAGATGCATAAATTATCTTAACATTTTTTTATGAACAACTCAACAAACACGAATATGTCTTAACCGAATATAAGCAGGAATTCGACCTTAGAAAAAGACCCAACCTCGGTTTTATTGTGGGAATAAATCTCTCATGAACCACTGATACATTACCCTAACTAATTAGCAAAGTAAAGTCGGGCTGGATGCGGTAACGGAGGACAAGGGGAGTGGGGAGACGGGCAGGGCCAATTTCCATAACACGCTGGCTACAGTATTACGCTCCAGTACACTGTTTCAATGAAAAAAAAAAGAAAAAGGAAAATTTGCAATCCGACAAATGGATGGACAAAATGTTTACAAGAGGAGTACGCCCCGATTCAATTTTCTCCTGTTTGCCCTTGGGCTTTCGATAGTAGATTTGTTCAACGATACAGAATCTTAATAAATGTTTTTTTCCCAAAGCAAAGCAACCAACTGTGAAATATTTTTCATCTAGTTAATCCACAGTGTGGGGAACATATTTAAATATTTTTTCGATTCAACTGTCAGAATTCTTAAAGTAAATTAAAAAAAAAAAATCTGGTGCGTGCGCGCAACACACAACTTTCACTTACCAACTTACTTAGATAAGAAATTAATGCGTTTTGTTAATGCCACTTCTCAAAGTTACACATTTTCCACATTCATTTCTTATTTTTGTTTTCATTTGCTCTGTAAACCCCTCAGAACATTTTAATAATGATAACGCTTACCTGATATTAAATAACACTCAATTTTCATTAAACATGACGAATATGAAGAAAATCGTTAAGGCCATTTTTGAGATAATCTAAAAATTAGAAAAAAAGTTATGAAATAAAGTGTCCCCTTCGGTTGATCAATCTTGATGAAATGTTGGCTATCACATCTTTGGCATATACATACATCAAATACCCAGTTTGATCAAAATCGTGAAAACCGTTTTTGAGTAAATAAAAAAAACACGTGAAAATGATACAAAATTTATTAAGTAAAGTCCCCCCTCCGGTTGATCAATTTTGATGAAATGTTGGCTATCACATCTTTAGCATATACATACATCAAATACCCAGTTTGATCAAAATCGTGAAAGCCGTTTTTGAGTAAATAAAAAAAAACACTGGAAAATGATACAAAATTTATTAAGTAAAGTCCCCCCTCCGGTTGATCAATTTTGATGAAATTTTTACAGTCATATCTCGGGCATATAAATAGATCAAATACTCAGTTTAATCAAAATCGTCAGAGCCGTTTTTGAGAAAATCGAAAAAAACTTAAAAAGTTATTAAATAAAGTACCCCCTCCCTTTGAGCAATTTTGATGAAATTTTTGCTGTCACATCGCGGGCATATACATACACTAAATACCCAATCTCAGATTCGCACGGTTTATAGTTTTTGAGCTAGTCTGTTCACACACACACACACACACACACACACACACACACACACACAGACACACACACACACACACACACACACACACAGACCATTTCGCGGGACTTGGTTAATTGGACTCAGGGGACCCCAAAACGTGTATTTCCGTTGAAAACCGGAAGTCGAAATTTTTCACGATCGCAATACTTCCACTTACTATATATTTCATATATAGGTAAGTGAAAGTAAAAATCTGTTAATTAAACTAAATGGTACATAAAACGATCGAAACAATAAAATAAATAAATACAGATGGTCACTTGCTCACTTCGTTTAAATTGGTCTGATCATACTTATTTCTATTAAATCAAAATGGCATTCTGTAAACGGCATTCCGAAGGTCTGTTTATTTATTATTTTATTTTTATTTGGAAGGATAAATAAATTCTGCCACAATCAAAGGCATTAATATTAGAGCTGTAAGGTCTCATTCACACATTCATCCAAATGTACATTAAACAAAAGTAATAATAATTATTTATTATGCTTGAAAAACTTCTATTTATAGTATTTTGTTAACTGTACACAACACAAATAAAAACAATTTTAAACAATAATTTATTAATTTAAATCTCGAAGAAGGAAAGAAAAAAGAAAACAACCCACAAAAATGAAATGCATGTGTTTGTAGAAACAATTTAGGTTATATTTTAAAATTTGGCCTAAACATAATCCTGGACTCCCTGGAATTATCCACCACCATGTGTATGGAAATTGATATATGACTACGTATAATCATATATCATATATTTTTATTTCTTTATCTATATCTTTATTTATTTATTTATCAATTTATTTATTTGCATATTTATATATTCATTTATTAGATATAAGGTTTTCATTGGTATATTTTATTTTGTGGATTTTTTCTCTAGGAATCTGTATGTGTGCCTATTTGTAATGTGAGCGTTAGGAGAGGGAAGAAAGAGAAAAGGAGTTATGAAAAGGAGTATGAAAAATAAGATGATAGAAAAAATAAAATAAATAGAAGGAAGGAAAAAGGAAAAGATATTATGATATTATAATTATTAAATAAATGTAAAAATGTATGTTAGTTATAAGTATACATGTACTCAAGTATTGATTGGTACGCCGTGTAATGTAGCAACCCAATGTATTTGGGCACCATGGCTTATTATTGAAATAAAGCATTTCTCTCTAGTCAATTTTAAAAATAATACAAAATTCCTAATAACTTAAACAAAATCAATTCCCCTTCATTTCTGTTCCCTTTCGGCCTTTGTATTAACCCATTAACTTGCCCTAATGCATCACAGAATCAATATTATCATTATAATAGCCCTTGATAGTGTATATTATATGTTTACAGACCCTGGTATCTAGTATGTTCATCATGTATTTATAATTCTTTTTTCTGTGTTTTGTTCCTTTAGCCCAGAAGAAGACCTGCATCGCTGGGTCGCAACGTTAGCTACACTAAAATGTTTTAACACCGGTTGTAGATTTTTGACCACCAACCCGGACTATTCTTATATTTACAGTAAACCCTCGATATAGCGAACTGGTAGGGGGTTTGATATTCAGAGTTCGCTATAACGAGATTCGTTATAACCGAGGTTTCTTTTTTTTTTTTATAGTTTTTTTAGCCAATGGCCGCACTAATATAATCATATTTAGCGGGAAATTCATTCATTAGAACTAGTTAAATTAAAACGCACCTATGTAATTTATTTTTAGATAAACTACATATTAATTAAACAATGAGATTCATTAATTTACCTGCTAAGTTCACTTGAGAGTTCTTTCGCCTTAGCTTTAATAAGGGGTCTGAGATTGATATTTGAGATCTCATTTGTTTAAAGCAATTTATCAATTTTTTTCTAAATATTCAGGAGCCGCAGCACGCAGTCGTTTATTTGATGCTGAAGTTAATCCTTGGGCTGTGGTTGAATCTATTTTATCTTTGTTTTTTATAATTGTTGACAATGTTGATTTTAGAATTCCATATTTTTCTGCGATGGTTTACTTACTTGGATTTCCCGATTCAATATCCTGGAGAATTTTCAATTTTTCCTCGATTAATAAGGATTTAAGTTTGTGACACACGTTTACCAATGAACTCATTGTGTATTAAAAAACCCAGTATAAACGACTACAGAACACTGATTCGAATAATACAGAGGTCAAAACAGAACTGAACTAGTTGTGAGAAAAAATTAAATGGAATCAGTGAGAGAGCAAAAGGAAATCGGATTAGTTGAGAGTAAAAAAACACCTCAATTCTAGAAACTGGAGCTGCTTCGTCTTCCCGCGCTCATTCTACGAAATACAGTAAAAAAAAAAAAAATTAATAAAAATTCTAGCAGTTTGTTATAACAGAATATAATAATTCTCAGGCATCAAATTTAGTTCGTAGTTCGCACTAACCGAGGGATTTCGCTATAACGAGGGGTTCAGCAGAAACATAAAGGTAATTTTGGGGGGATAGTATTTTGGTTCGCTATATCGAGGTGTTCGTTATATCCGAGTTCGTAATAATGAGGGTTCACTGTATTAAATATACGATCAACTATCATTTATCTAATAAAAATTTAAGTTAAAATTATTACTTATCTGAGAATGAAAAAAATACTTTCCTGAGGGACACAATGGAAGCTATATTTAAGGATGGGAAAACGTTTAGATTAATATTGGAAGAAAGGCGGCGAGAGAATAGAGAAGGAAAAAGAAGAAATTGGGAAAGACAAAAACTAAGAGGGCCACTTGAAACAGATCCAGCGAGAGTTGGGGGGGGGGGCTTTGAGGGGGGGGCAGTAAGGGGGGGGGGGGTTGGATCGGGTCCAGGTCCTGAAGGCTGGGGCGTGGCCTCTAATCACTTACCACCCAGTCCATGGACTCGTCCTCATGGTTTTGTTTTCCTCAACTTCTTCTGTCTCGCCCTCAGGATAGGAGCGAGTCTGGGTTCCTTCGTCCGTGAACAGGAGACCTTCACGAATTTAGTCTAAAGGAAAAACAGGAGAGGCATAAAAACATACTTCGGGAACTAGCTATGGTTGTGGAATACTCGTTTCGATTATAAATCCAACAAAATCGAAAATTTTTGATATAAGACCTTCTGCAATATCAACGAAGAGATGATGTAAACCTGTTATCAGAAAATGAAAAAAAAAAAAAAAAATTGTGTAATTATTGTAGAAAATATTTTCCCGAAGCTATTCTCCAGTGCACAACATTGAAAATAGTGACTAGTCACCCAGTTTGCTACAAAACTTTAACACGTTCACGCCGGGACTGTTTAATACTTATTTTGGGTGGGAGCTATTCGAGGGCATTATGCAGTATTGGCTATCCAACAATAATAAAATAAAGGATAAAGAATACTATCCTACTTGTTGTTTTTATAACACGGTATAAAATATTTATAATTGTTATTAAAAAATAAATGTTTATAAGTTTATAAGAATGTGAATATAAATATAAATAAATATAACAGTAAACGAATTTACGTTCAATTTTCAGCTATATAGAAATTATTTATACTTTATTAACACTTTGACCGCCATATCACCTGAAATCGAGTAACTGTTCTCTTGTCAGAGAATTAAATATTAAAATCGTGTCGAAAAGAGAGCGTGATTCTCAGGCATTCTTGCAGTCAAAGTGTCAATGATTTTATTATTTGGCAGAGGCGTCATTCTAGTGTGAGCCACCGGCGGTACACGCCGCCCGATGTGGTGGTCAAGTGTGAGCCACCGGTGGTACACGCCGCCCGATGTGGTGGTCAAGTGTGAGCCACCGGCGGTACACGCCGCCCGATGTGGTGGTCAAGTGTGAGCCACTAGTGGTACCATTTTAAATCTAAAATTTGTCTTAATTTCCAGAAATCTAAAATTGCTGAAGTAGTGGAACTCCCTTGGAGCAATCATGGACATTCGTTCTATTGATACAAATAATAAAAAGGTCTCAAAACTGATCCGAGTTTCACAGCATGTTTTTTTTTATTTTTTCTCGTTTAAATCCACACTCCTCATTTATCATAAATATTCCCCTGATTTAGTATTTATATTTTATCGTAATATGTTGACGTTTGAAGGTTCGATGCAATATTAAAGAAATATTAATTTGTTGTTTCAGGCTTCCATGGTCTGAATCCATTATCCGCATTTCTTCTTCCAGGTTTGACCATGTCACAGGTTTTCCAACAGCCAAGCTTTCACCCATCTTGCTGTGGGCTTCTTCAGGGCTAATACAAGAATGAGAGTGGAGAAGGGGATCACTAACTTATAATCTTCCGTCGGGGGCGAAGTCTGTGTTCCCATTGGCTAGCGCCCGAGGGGGCGTGGTCAGGTGGAGGGTGTAGGGGAGGGGGGATGTCATCCGCTCTCTGAGATATGTTTTGTTGTCTAATGTTGTTTAGTGCAGGGTACCAGTTTTTGCTAAGTCTGTATCCGTCTTCTTTGTTTATATTATTTGGTTGTTTTATAATTTCTATAGCTCTTACTTTCTATAATTTCTCTCAGAAACTCTGAGTTTTCTTGAACATATCAACCACATACACACCAACATACAGTTTACCATGGAGACCGAGGAGGACAACAAGCTACCCTTTCTGGACGTACTAGTAGAAAAGAAGGAAGACCTCACTCTAGGGCATTCAGTTTATAGAAAACCGACCCACACGGACAGATACTTACACGCAGAGTCTCACCACCATCCATCACAAAAGAGAGGGATCATTGCTACACTAATACCCAGAACATTGACCATAACTGAACCCACAAAAATTCCAAAATAAAAAAGAAAACTCCGGACAGCCCTCAAAAAGAACGGATACTCAGACGAGACTATAACTTCCGAATTCACTAAACAAGAATTTAAGACCGACAACCATCACACCAAAGAAACTGAAACAGAAAAGAAGCCCATAGTCGTCATCCCCTACGTAAAAGGCACCTCGGAAAAAATAGCCAGAACACTTACAAAAAACAACATCAAAACAATTTTCACCACAGACAGGAAAATTGGACAGATCCTACCCAATCCAAAGGACAATCTTGGACTCAACAAACCTGGACTTTACAGTATCCCTTGCTCATGCGGTAAACAATACATAGGACAGACAGGAAGAAACATTACCACACGACTGAAAGAACATATTGCCGCAGTTAAGAAAATACAAACAGACAAATCAGCCATAGCAGAACACTTTTACAATACACAACACTCTATAGCCTTCGAAGACACCAAAGCCATAGTTAGGATTGACAACTACCACCATAGATCCATCAGGGAAGCTATAGAAATTATAAAACAACCAAATAATATAAACAAAGAAGACGGATACAGACTTAGCAAAAACTGGTACCCTGCACTAAACAACATTAGACAACAAAACATATCTCAGAGAGCGGATGACATCCCCCCTCCCCTACCCCCTCCACCTGACCACGCCCCCTCGGGCGCTAGCCAATGGGAACACAGACTTCACCCCCGACGGAAGATTATAAGTTAGTGATCCCCTTCTCCACTCTCATTCTTGTATTAGCCCTGAAGAAGCCCACAGCAAGATGGGTGAAAGCTTGGCTGTTGGAAAACCTGTGACATGGTCAAACCTGGAAGAAGAAATGCGGATAATATTAATTTGACTAACCACACATATAAATATAAACAAGAAATCAAATATAAACAAGAAAACAAAATTCTGAACAATATGAAAAAAATTCTTTCACGAACCATGGTATTAACCTCTCATTTTCTAATGATTAATCGAGCTCTGATAATATCGAAAGTTTTAACAGTTAAAATTGACGTAGGAACTGTGCCATTGAACGGTAAATTATTAAGTTCATAAATTAACCATAGATTGCGTAAAAATTTCTTTCTCTTTCGCGAAGTATCGAGGACTTAGTCGTTATATTTAAGAAGCTAATTAAAACTTGGTGAGCGAGCTTAAAAAAAACTTGAGCCCTGACTTAGCCCTCCAAACCCAACACTAATTGTACATCGCTTGCGGATCTTGCTAATTTCGGCTCGCCATTATCTCTGGCTTGATGTTGATTTTGTTCTGTTAATTCTTCGAGAGTTCTTCAAAATACATTTGTTAAGTATTTTTTCTGTGAGGAAATTTTTTCCAATGGTTTTGTTAACGGGCTTATTATTAAGTCTGAATTTTCTCTAAGTTCTTGTAATACTTCAATTTCGCTTAACTTTGTCAAATTGTTTTAAATCTTAAGAGAAACCGGTTTAGTTTGAGAATTAATTAGAAAGGTAAAGAAACATGTTATCACTGGTATTATCTGATTCATTATTACCCAATCCAATTGGGGTCACCTGTGTTGTAGTGGTGAAACTTACAATACTAAAGGTCGCGGGTTCGCGTCCCGAGGACGCTATAGTATTTTTTAATGGGAGTAAAAAATCCTTGTCTATGCCATTCCTCGGATAGGACGTAAAATGGAGGTCTGGTGCCTGTGCGATGTCAGTTACTCGTTAACCAGTTCACATCGGGCCTATATAGTGCTTTTTGCTCTATCGGGCGGGAGCTATTCCAGGGCATTATGCGGTATTGGAAACCAACAATAATAAAATAAAAAATACTATCCTACTAGTAATGTTTATAGTACAGTCTTCATTATTATTAAAAAACAAAGGTCTATACGTTAATAAGTTACTTTTTAATTGTTCTAAACTGGCCAGGTGCAGACACAAACTGGTCTCGGCAGTACTATAGAACGGCGACAAATGGCCGCCTTCAAAGAAGGATCTAATAGGGAAATATTTTCAAGAATTCGATGCATTTGTTGACCGAATTGACTTCTCTGCACTATGACACATGCATTCATATGACACATGTTAATGATACATGTACATGACACATGCATTATATGCATTCACATAATGATTATGTTTATTGTTTGTTGTATTTTATATTTGTATGCATTCCTTGTTTATATTTATGTTCACGCTTTGTATGTATGTATTTTATTGTTGCATTGTATTCTACTTTATATTCCAGTAGATATAACTTTTTCATTGTTAAATTCTATGTATGTATGATGTACATATGTCAAAAAGCTGTATTAATTGATTTTATGCATGTAATTAGATACGCGTTATGTCGTAAGATACGGTACGCGTAGAAAAAAATATGTATATGTATATAAATGTAAAGAAAATATATTTCATAATTAATTTAATTTTTGCTATAGACATGAGTGAGAGAAGTGGAAGCAGGTGTGTGACTGATAGGTTATTTGTATTTATGAATTAAAACATATGGTTAAAGTTAATGATAAAACATTTGATTTAAAATATTGTGAGCAGTCGATTTGAAATGTTATTAAGAAATGCTTACCTAAGAATAAACTTTTAATGACGTTTCTTTTTTTACAGGTAAGTGTTTACAAAAATGTTTTAGGAATATTAAGTTTAATGTGTGATACATTTTATTTGTAATTATCAAAAATAAAATCTTTTTTTACAGTGCAACTATTGACAATTTATTCATAGGAATATCCATATAAAACGTCATTAAAAGTTTATTCTTAGGTAAGCATTTCTTAATAACATTTCAAATCGACTGCTCACAATATTTTAAATCAAATGTTTTATCATTAACTTTAACCATATGTTTTAATTCATAAATACAAATAACCTATCAGTCACACACCTGCTTCCACTTCTCTCACTCATGTCTACAGCAAAAATTAAATTAATTAAGAAATATATTTTCTTTACATAAATATAAATAAAAATAAAAATAAATAAACAAATAAATATAAATATATTCACGTTAAATTTTCATTACTTTTATTTTCAGCTATACAGAAATTATTTCTACTATCTTAACACTTTGAATGCCATTTCACCTGAAATCGAGTAACTGTTCTCTTGTCTGAAAATTAAAAATTGTCTCGAAACGATAACATGACCCTCAGGTATTCTTATTCGGTAGTCTAAGTGTTAATGATCTAATTATTAGGCAGAGGCGGCATACTAGTGCGAGCCACTGGTGGTACACGCCGCCCGATGAGGCAATCAAGTGTGAGCCACCGGTGGTACACGCTGGCGTTAGTAAGCTCCCTATCCTAAATATACCTGGATAGGCAAAATATAGGACTCCCGATGAAGCATGACCGATTAGCCTTAATGGCATAAACTGGCATTAAATAAACAACAAAACGCGGAAAAGATTGCAAATGATACTATCGTATTAAATGAAAAATTTAAGAATTCTACCTCCCTTTTCATCACCGGTACCGTATGTCCGTAGACTGATCGATAGTTTTAGTGGAGACTATTTATAGTTTTCCATCAATCCTTATATCTTTAGTGTAGTGATGAAGGCATTTTCTTAACCCATTATCTCATAAAGATTTCTATTTTAGAACTTTGTAGTTTGAGAATCACCCATATAGCAATAAATTATTTACAATATACTAAAGTTAGCGAACTTTTCCCAAGTTGAATAGAATCTGACTAGAAACAAGCCTCGCTCGGACACTTTCAACCTTCCTGAGGATGACAAGCATCAGATCGGGCGGGACTGATACTCTTCCACATCGGGGCTATCTGTCTCCATCATCTTTCTAATTTCCTCCGCCGGTCCGGTCGCCATTAACCCCGCCCACAGCACCCCCGGCATAGCATAACGTTTTACGGCTTATTACAAGGATCCCTGCCTCGTTCCCTCTTATCTTTACTATCCGGACCTCCCTCCTTTCCTTAGCCTCTTCGGACCGTTTAATTTTTATAGCCCTCTAGGCATTTCAAGATTAAAAATGGTGGTAAGAGGATGGCTGTATCCAATTTGTTTTGTATCCATAACATCAGGGATTCGTCGTATAAGAAAAACAAGGTTGTTTTTTTTTCTTAAAATCATTATTGGTAGCTAATAGAGAAAGTTACAATCTTGTATTAATGCTAATAGTAACGTTAAACAATATACAGGGGTCACCTGTTCTATAGTGGTTTGCATGGCAGCCTACAATACTAAAGGTCGCAGGTTCAGGTCTCGCGGTGGCCCTACAATCCTTGGCGTAAAAAATCCTTGGCTATTCCATCCCTCGTATAGGACGTAAAATGGAGGTCGCGAGCCTGTACGATGTCAGGTACTCGTTAAAGATCGTCCGATTAGCCTTAGTCGCATAAAGCGACGTTAAATGTAACAAACAAACAAACGTCGAACAATAACATTAAAAACATATGGTTTAGAATAGTTCTATACCTTTTGTTAGAACAAACTAACAGTTAGAACAAACTGTCATAGGACATGTTTTTGACTATGATGTTCGTGTACCATCTACGCTAGCCCATAAGGTTATATCATTATATATAAGAAGCGATGGACTGGAGATTTAGTGTCTTGTTCTAAACCGCAACTCATGTGATTATTTCTGTGTTATGAAGTGATAACTTTTGTAGCCTGTCTAATTATTCGTGTTTTCATAATTAGTGGGGCATTGCAAATTATTTTTATTTGAATAAAAATTGTTTAACCCACGTAAGTTTTACAATAAAAAGGATAGTACATATGAGCATACGTTTTTACTTTCACTTACCTATATATGAAATATACACCAATGAAAAGTATTGCAATCGTGAACTATTTCGACTTCCGGTTTTCATTGGAAATACACGTTTTCACAATAACCATTTCCCGCAAACCATTGTGTGCGTGAGCGTGTGTTTGTGAACAGCCTAGGCTAGGAGCCCAAAACGATAAAAACTTAGAAACTGAAATTATGTATTGGAGTTATGCCCATAATGTGACAGGATAAAGTTTATTAAAATTAGGTAAACGGAGGGGGCACTTTATTTAGTAAATTTTTACATTTGTTGCGATTTTCTCAGAAACAGTTTAACGATTTTAATTAAACTCCTCATGATTAATGAGAATCGAGTATTCTTTAGTATCAGGTAGGTTTCATTAACATTGAAATGGGCGAAAGGAAATTTTTCTTGTCTTACACCTTTGATTTGGTTAATAAAGAGAAATTTAATGTCTGTCATTATGCCCAGTAACAAGAAATGGCTAAATGTGAAATATGAAAGAATTAGATAAAAATATGGAAGAGAAATAAAGCAAAAGTGTTTTCACAAGATAAAATTTCAATTTTCTTTAATGAGTGCACTAGTATATATGCATAATATATCCTTGGAAAGCTCAGATTATCAGAAAAAATAATATCTACTGATTAGATATATCCCTGAGAATGATATCTACTGGTACGAGTTTATAAAGTCTTAAAATGTATATATGACCGAAAATTTCGTCATATATGCAATTTATACCTTAAATAATATTGGTTATGTTCCAGCATTCACTTAAAACGCGTAGACAACCCATAAAACACGTAGGCATCGTTTACGATACTATAGGAGTAAGGTGGTCTCAAAAAAAAATGAGGACACTGTTTGTTGTCTGAGAGTTAAACATATTCAATTTATACTCTGGGGCCATTGCTGGGGTGAGTTAGATGCCCGCAGTCGGTTTCCACTTTATCGTTAACCGTATATCCCTGGTGGTTGGATATTGCTAAGATATTTCTGTCCATTCACTATCCAGCACGATACATTTTTTTTTACGAATCGATCTAGAGTCTAATCGATTTATGTTCATAAACTAGGATAAAGTGTGATTGCGAAAGCACAAACCTTACACACATAGTTTTCTCGACTTGAAATAGAATGAAATTTTTACTTTGTTCTGTGACTTTTACTCCCCTAAGAATAACATAAATGAGAGTTATTGTGACAGAAAATCTGGCTTTATTATAAACTATTAACAAGTTTATTTTGAAATTACTGATTAATTAATTTGAAACAAAATTACATTTCCAACATTACTTAATTCGATCAGATGTCTTGACGGTTATAATTTAATGACTCTAAAGACAGCACGTCAAAATTTTGAATAAGCTACATACCTGTAAGCTTCTTGCAACTCAATCAATATTCAAAGTTTTTCATCTCCTTTAAAAATGTACGAATCATTGAAATTCCAAAGAAACATTGAAGTTCAAACTTTCACTTTTCAAACCCAACAAAAAAAATATTTTTTCTACCATTAACTTTTATCTTCTCCAAATTGAAAAAATAAATCATAAAAAGAGCTGCATTTATGATTATAAAGTAATCATTTCATTCAAGTAAAGATATGCAAACTTCAATAGACTTGTATTGTTAAAAATTGAATAATATATTTATTAAATTGTAATAAAATGGTATAATTATTATTAATTTGGGATACTATTGGATATTAAAAAAATTATGACCAATTAAACAATTTCCATTTTTTTCCCACAATGGAGATTTTTTTTATTATTATTCATACACTCGAAAATGTTAAATAACTAGGAGAATACATTGTTCCTTAATAAGTTCGCGTACATCCACTAACCACATGAGATAGCACTAACTAAGCACACTCATGTATTGAGTACTTCACGAGTACTCTTCTGTATGTAGCTATTTCAAGTGTTGTAGTTATATTCCACTTAACAGGGCTACGTTGTACGATTCTGTGGTTCACCTGTTCTGATAATTAGCAAATAATGCTTTCAGAGTATAACCCCTAGATAGATCAACCGGAGGGGGCACTTTACTTAATAAATTTTGTATCATTTTCACGGTTTTTTTTTTTAATTTACTCAAAAACTGCTTTAACGATTTTGATCAAACTGATTATTTGATATATGTATATGCCCACGATGTGACAGCGAAAATTACATCATAATTGGTCAAACGGACGGGGTAATTTATTTAATAAACATTGTATTATGTTCACGTGTTTTTTTTTTTAATCAAAAATGGCTGTAATGATTTTGATCAAACACGTCATGCTTAATGAAAATCAGGTGTTCTTTAATATCTGTTAAGCTTTATCATTATTAAAATGTTCTGAGGGGGCTTAAATGGGGAAGAGGCCTTTTTTATTTTCCTATAAAGTACCTTTGTTTTGTTTATATAGAGAAATTAACTGTCTCTCGTAACGCCTAAAAATAAGAAATGGCTAAATATGAAATATGAAAAAAATCAATACGAGAAAAAAATATTCCGTCAACTCATAAAAGACGTTGAGCCCACGCATGCGGAGTACGCCTTTAATGAAAGACCATTGTTCATAGTTAAAGCCGTTCTGTTCATTTAATGGAAATTATTTGTTTCATGGTAACTAAATGAAGTTTTCAACAGCTATATAGAGAATTATTAAATCAGACGACTTGGAGTATTGGAGTATTATTCTTGCATTGCCGAATTATCACAAGTAAAAACTTTTATTTAATAATACAAAAAATTAGTGGTTTTTATAGACCAAATAAAAACAAGATAAGAAAAAAATCTGGAAAAATGTGTGACTTTGAGAAGTGGCAATTAACAAAACAGATCAATTTTTAATCTAAGTAAGTTGGTAAGTGAAAGTTGTTATGTTGCGCGCACGCACCAGATTTTTTCTTTTTTATGATTCTTTTATCCAGATATGAACAAGTGCACAAACAAGTTAATTTTGTTTTTTATATACATTTTTTATAAATTTATTACCAATGTTTTTGTATGTACAATTTATGCCTGGAGAACTCCTTCCTACAAATGTAAAATCTTGAAAGCAATAAAGAGAAATCAACATAAAATGAATATTAAGCCTTTATGTATACAAATAAACTTAGTTTTAAAGAATAATAGGTAGATATCCGTTATAAAAAAAAATAATAATAATAAAAAAAAAATAAAGTATTTTAAAAAATTTATGAAAATATAAAAGTATCAAGTAATAATGAAGGCTCAACGAACCAGAAGGTGCGATGCCAATACAAAAAACACTCGCTCTCTGCACACATCGATACATCGACCGTTCTCCAAACCCAACATCAACAGATCTGGCTTCACGCAATCCTCCCACCTCCGTCTTGGCCAACCCTTTTTAAAATGAATCTTTTAGTATTTTTTTTTTTTTTTTTTAACGGATATCTATTATTCCTTTGGGGATCCGCTCACAATCGAGTTTCGCAATTTTACGCCCATTTTATTCGCCGCGCTGCAATCACCTGTTTTATATTTACCAAATACAGATCACACAGTTCGGCTTTGATGAAACTATACCTAACATTTTTATTTTTGGTTTCTAGAGTGCCATAGTATTTTTTTTTTTTTTTTGTAAGAAATCTGGAACATATGTCAGATATTTTTTGACAAAATAAGGTTAATTAAAATAGTTCTTGCTAAGTCCATAGACTCTCCTCGTTGGTATGGTTATAATGGCGGAAAGGGAGAATGGACATCGTGTTTGTTCATTGATTCTCCAAGCATGAACCCTCCCATTGCTGCAAATCCATTCTCTAGTACTTAGAGCCGTAGTTGGACGTGAATACGGAGAGGGGACAGTACCACCAGCTCCGATGGTGCTACTTGGAACAAGTTAGTGCTTTCACGATAGGCTCTGGTTGGAACTCAATAAGCAGAGTTCATTACGGTTAATTGCGAAATGCTCAAACTGTCAGATTAGAGTATTCATCTTTAATGAAGGGTAATTGAGCGGATCTCGTACCAAGTTACCTGTGCAGCCCTTCAAACTCGACAATCTCAGGCCAGGGCGTCACTAAGGAATCGGAAACTGTACCTATACTAATCTGGTATAACTAAGTAAAAAAATATGGTTTTAAAGGTCCTACACTATTTGTTGAAAGGAACTAACAGTCATAGCACGTGTTTGTGACTACGATATTCGAGTACCATCGACGCCGTTTCAAGAGGTTCTAGACCCTTCTCCTTACGACTATATATAAGGAGCGATAGACTGGAAAGTTAGTCTTGTTCTGAAGTGCAAGTCATATGATTGTCTCTGTGATAATTTCTGTAATCATCGTGATTGATAGTTTCAATATTTGCGTTCACATAATTTTAATGGCATTGAATATTGCTACAATTCATTGAATACGTATTGTTAACCGACATAAGTGTTACAATAATAATTATTAAGATGTTTAATATTTTACAAGGATTCGATAAATTGTCATAAGATAAGAAAATTCGCTAAAAAAAAAAGGAGTTTCCATTGTAAGTTTACTGTTCTTTCACAATTTATATAAATAAATTAAGTTGAAATTCTGTTTGTTTGTTTATTTGTTCTTTATAGAAATCCGTACTGTTTGTTCTAAAATCTCCAAATTTCGCTCAGTGGTCCTTTCAGACCAGGTGCGAACACCTGTCCATATTCAAATTGAATAACTTCAGCCGATCTTCAGCTGATATTCTTTATTCTCCAAATTTCGCTCAGTGGTTCTTTCAGACCAGGTGCGAACACCTGTTCATATTAAAATTGCGTAACTTCAGCCGATCTTCAACTGATATTCTTTATTGTTATAAAAATCATAATGATCTCACTTTACAATGTTTTTTTTTGACGGAATTGACCGTTTCTTTAGAAAAATGAAATTCCCCGTTTAAAACCGGGATATACAGCTATAATCTATGTATATAAAGATGAAATTCTTTTTGTTCTTTATAGAAATCCATACCGTTTGTCCTAAATTCTCCAAATTTCGCTCAGTGGTTCTTTCAGACCAGGTGCGAACACCTGTCCATATTAAAATTGAATAACTTCGGCCGATCTCTGGGTATATTCTTTATTGTTATAATAATCGTTATGATCTCGCTTTACATTGGTTTTTACAAAATCGACCGTTTGAGTCGATAAAAGTCTCAGTTTTTAGATTTAAAAATTAAAATTTTCCGGGTGAAACCGGGATATACAGCTAGTTATCTATATTACTCAAATAATTAGATGCACCTTTTTCATACGATAAGTAAATTATATACGATAAGTTTTCAAGCCAGACAAAAGAAATATTTATATAAACTGGTTAGATTAGCAAGCTTCCCGGACAACGCCTTAATGTCGTCCCTGTGGGATGCACGGATTGGGGAGTATTTAAAGAAATCAATAAAAATATCAAGATTATAATTAAAAATCCAAGGAAGTGTTTTGTATGATTATAGTTCCAAAAAAAAAAATATTTGTTTGAATATAGTTGCTACAACAATGATAACAAAAAAGATTGGTTTCATAATGATTAATGAACCGATAAAATTGGCGAGACGAAACCGTTTTTTATTTATTTTTTACGATTCCAGGTGTTATCTCACTGCAATAGTGGTGGGTCATTATAATAAATTCCGTGTCAGGGCATTTTGCGGCTGTTCCAAAAAAAAAACTAAAAAAAAACTGAACTTTTTCTTTCCTTACAATTGAAGTTAATTTCTTTTAAATTTTACAATACCCATATCATTCGTAAAAGACTCATAATATTTTTATTAAATCTTATGCGAATCCATATAATAGAGATCCATCCAATCCATAGATAAATCTTATGTTATCCATGTATTCCTACCAAAAATGTTGGTGTCATTTTCAATTTAATGAGAATTTCAATCACAAGGACTAACTATTGAACCTTGGATTAGCCCAGAAAGCAAGAGAATTCCGTTGCCAGTTCAACCCTAGGACTAAAACAAGTCTAGACATCTTTTCAATCGTATGTATTTCTTTGTTTTGCTTTTTGTTTCACATTACAATTTAAATTCGATTAATATTAACTTTGTCGTGTTTGCTTCCTTCTAGGTAGCCGTTTATGAGATTGAATATCTACATTGAATGTTTTTCTTGTTATTTCCTAAAAGAAAACAGGAAATCTCATGGGGAGAGGGTCAAATATCGAACGGTGTATTTTGGGGTCATCAAGTTCGTGCCCTATCTACCAACGGCCCTAATAGCCTTCACTTGCTCTCTCGCTTTAGCTTCTCTTTTTCTATTTTTGTGTTTTCACAGAAAGAAGACGAATTTCCGTTACTTGGAAAAATGTCAAATTTTATATCATTTTTTTATATAATTTATTATTTTAGAACTCCTGATTTTATTTTAATTATATTTTGTATGGAGGGTAACAAAACACTTAAGCATGTCTCATTCACACTTGAACATGACACTTGCCCTCAACAATATTCCGTTACCCACTCAGTATGCTATTTTTATACATGGACAGGCGACTGGACTTCTTTAAACACTACTTGACAGTTGTTCGTATTAATTAAATTATAACATAAGTATTTATGTTACGTTAAAGCATTTTTTATCCTAAGCTATTTAGAGATATTTGTGTAAGATATTTCCATGAAAACGAGCAAAAATCAAGGTTATACAGTTTATACAAGGCAATATATAAACAGGCCGGTAGGCACGTCCCTCGTGTCCTTGTGGTAAGTAAGAACCCAGCACTGCTCTTCATTTTTTTTCCTTTCGTAGTCCCATGCATATCCTCTGGAGTCCTAAATTTGGCCTGTCCAGGTATAGTTAGGATAGGGATCTTTAACTTGTACCTAACATCGTACAGGCTCGGGTCCTACGACGGCAAAGCCAAGGATTTTTTACTCCTTTTTAACAAACCATAGGGCTACCGCGGGATGCGACCCCGGATACGATAGTAGGTTGATATGCTAACCACTACACCACAGGTGACCCTGATTATACTAGTATATAACATTCCCCCTATTCACTGCTTTTAATGTATTCAATGTTTAAATTTTATTGACATAGTTTTCGTTTAGGTAAGATTCTTTTACTATTTTTTTTTAAGAAAGAAATTATTTTATTCAGGGACATCTTGTCCCCTAACAATAACAGTACATGTACAGATCTAGAGTCGTTGGTCTGGCTAGCTTAGAACAAAGTTGGTTTAGAAATTAAAGAACTAAAATAAAATAAAAGCAAGCCTCATAAAATAAAACAAGCAGCATAAAACAGATTAGAATATAAGTTGGCTGGTTTCCAACCATTTGAACCTAAAACAAAATTTTATATCCACAAACACAGATAAGTATTATAAACCATAACAGATTTCACTATTTAACATAGTTGCGGTGGTTTGGAGATGAAGGAGGATGAATTTTTACGGATGGAAGCGGGTAAGGAGTTCCAAAAGGAGACACTACGGACGATAAATGATTTTGTAAAGGGGGCAGTTAGGTAGGAAGGGATAAATAGGTTTAAGGTTTGGGATCTGGTATTAAAAGATTGTATGGAGGAACAGGGTGTAAATACATTCAGGATATACGGAGGCTTCTTAATTCTGAACGTTCGGAAGAGATATACACTAAAGAAATATTGCCGCCGAAAAACTGGGTAGAGCCACTTCAATTCAGCATAGCCTGGGGACACCGAAGATGAATCTAATGAAGCAACCTCTTTTCAAGTACTTTTTGTTAATTATTATGAAGACACTTGTTGATTCATGAGGGAACTTTGCAGTCTGAGAACAAATTTAAACAACTAACTAGAAATGCATGTAACTGCAGCGTTAATTGGAAACGAGTGACAGTGACAAGTGGAACTTCTACTATATAAGGACGTCGTACAAGAGGAGTGTTGCGATTAGCTCATTACGATGAAGTTGTATCGTATGAGAGGACTGGGTCAGGAGTGGCAGGACCCTTAGCCGTGTCCTGCAAGTAACGAGCTTTGTCAGCTGCTTCGGCTCGGACATGAGAGCTCGCCCACGTCAGGGAGCATATGTCCTGTCCTGCCTAATAACTTTCAGTACTCACTCTAATGGCTAAAGGAGAAAATATAATCACCTAAATTCTTTAAACTTTGTTCTTATTTTAAGTTCTTTCCAGTGAAAAAAAAGTAATGCGTCCAGTCGGTATAAGTCGTTTCCAGTATACTAATGGGATTTAACACAGAGTTGGATGAACGCTTCACGATTTTCTCACTGCTCTCAGTGAGATCCGTACCGAGTTTCGTGGCCCTAGCCCTCTACAAAATATCTTCCTGATTACTTCTTAACCGGGCGGGACGTATAAATGCGTCCTTGAATTATATGTTGTACCCTGGAACTGGTGGGACTTATATTTTCGTACAACAGAGGTATTAGTCATAGATACATGTATCTATGTTTATATATATATATATATATATATATATATATATATATATATATATATATATATATATATATATATATAGAAATAATAATAAAAAAAAACAAATATTTCAGGACGTCTATATAAGTGCCGCCCGGTTAAAGGATTAATGCCCCTTCTAAAATCAAGTGCCCCTGGATAGTAAATTTTGTTTGTCCTGCATGGACTCATCGATATAATGTCCTCAATCCAACGTAGGCAGGATCCATATGATCTACGAAAAATTTTCCCGTTCTAAATAATTTTTTTTTAATTTGTGTTTTGGCCTCTACCCTGACTGGTCATTAGAGCCTAATTGTAGTTACACCCACCTATGGAATCCCGTATATTTGAGGAACTTGAATGGATTGGGGACTCTCTCTTCACTGTCTTGCATAATTTCTTTCAGAAAGTTCACCTTTTTTCCGGAACTTTTCAAATCGTGGGCACTGTAACAGCAGGTGTTGAACTGATGGAGGGACATGTTCACATTTTTCACTGGTTGGTGCTTCTAGCCCCCTAAATAGGTAACCGTGTGTGAAATGACGATGTCCAATTCTTAGCCGGCACAGCATTACTTCTTCTCTCCTTGATGTTCTGTAGCTTGTGTTCCATTTCCTACAGTCTTTATTTTCATTTTACTTTATAATTTATTTTAATTTTAATTAAATTTATTTAATTTTATTTTTTCTCTTCTCATTTCCTCTTACTTTATTTAAACACACTTCAGCACAGTATTTTGAAGAATTAAATTTATTTATTTTTCTGATAGGTATTATTCTGTATATTCCTTTGTATTTGTAGAGATAGCGTTGTTTCGTTATATACAAATTGGATTATATTGTATTATATTTTTCATTCAATAAACACTATATCATTTCAATATACACTATAAAAAGGCGCTGTTTTATTTATTTATTATTATACATCCTCCTAGGCAATACGGATTTCGCAGCAGTGAGATGTTTCGCATACGCATAAAAACTCACTGCTCCATGTTAACAACTGTGAACAAACTTGACTGTTCTACTGTTCCCCTAAGTAGTTCCGACTTCTCACTTCTCTTCCACTCCTCTTACTTAGTCCTGTGACCTTCCTGTGACTGCTTCAGGTCTTCTTCCCAAAGGTAAGTGTGAGTGACAGATGAATTTCTTCCACCCGTACAAAAAGCCTTGAAGTACGGGTAGTTCTCCTCGGTCATCAGCGCGATAAAAAAGCGCCCTAAATTATTTATTTATTTGCTTGTTAAGATACGATATTTCTTAATATTTTTATTTATTATTATTATTAAATTCGTGAGGAGCTAACTATGGTCTAAGCATAAACCGGATGCTCTGTTGAATCGCTGGAGCATAGCCTGGAGAAGTTATCCAAGGATCAGGACTAATCGGCAGGCGGCCAGTGATGTTGTTTATTGTAGTCCAGGGCCGGCTCTAATTTACTGTCCAGTGAGGCCAATCCCGCCCTGGCTTCCCGCCAAACGGTCCCTGTTCCCGCCGAAATATGTATTTTCCACGCTCCTCCGATTTGCGGTTTTAACTGTTGTTCCCTAGCTGCCCCTTAAATGGAAAGCCTCCTACACGACTGACTTTATCGTTGATTATTTTGAGCAGGCTATATCCATTGTTTTATTCAATACTAGCTGTATGTCCCGGTTTCACCCGGGAAATTTGATTTTTCTAATGAAACGGTCGATTTCTTAAAACAATGGTTTTTTTAAAGCGAGATCATTACGATTTTTATTAGGATAAAGAATATCAGCTGAAGATCGGCTGAAGTTATGCAATTTTAATATGGACAGGTGTTCGCACCTGGTATGAAAGGACCACTGAGCGAAATTTGGAGAATTTAGGATAAACGGTATGGATTTCTATAAAGAACAAACAGAAATATTGCCCTGCAGTTTTAGCTTCTCGCAAATCGGCTTGCCTAAGCCTCTGTGGCGCAAGGCGGGCCTCGTATTCCTGGGCAGACTCAGTTTCCCGCGATTCTGCCTGTCTTAGCCTCTGTTGTTCAATCCTATTTTGATGTTCGTCGAGAGTTTCAGCTGCTCGTATTTGACGTTGTTTTTTAGCTTTTGAGCTCACTACTCCTACTGAAGCTCGCTTCTTAGGAGGCATTTTAAAAAAATAAATTTACCATACATGTGAATAAACGTATTGTAATGTTAAAAAAAAAAAACCCCAGTATGATTTAAAAATCCCAGAACTCGACGCCTGCCAAGGGACGGTCTTACCGGGCCTTGTTGGCCTCTTCAAAATCTATAAAATGAATTTTAAGGCCGTTTTTTTCGACTCAAACGGTCGACTTCGTAAGAAAAAACCATTGTAAAGCGAGATCATGACGAATTTTATAACAATAATGAATGTACCCAGAAATTAGCTGAAGCTATGCAATTTTAAAATGGACGGGTGTTCGCACCTGGTATCAAAGAACCACTGAGCGAAATTCGGAGAATTTAGGACAAACGGTATAGATTTCTATAAAGAACAAATAAACAAACAAACAGAATTTCATCTTTATTTATATAGATTATTATTTGCGAATATAATGTAAATTAACACTTGACAACTTGTAGAGTAATTCTTGCTACTTATTAGCAACTAAAAATTAATTATATCCATTTCTGAAGAATAGTTTTGTTAGTTAGTTGTGAAGAATATCAATTAGGCAAAAAAAATCTTTATATATTTTTTGGGCTCTTACACTCTTATGCATTTCCACGCTTCATTTATTTATAATTTATTTATTTTTTTAGGGTTCATTACCTCTGCAGCTGAAGGAACATCACGTTAGCCAAAGAGCACTCAATTCCCTCTCAGTAGCCAGTCGGTAATGCGAGCTGACATCAAAGCCCACCCGAAAAACTCATTTTTGGGATATTCTTTCGAAAATGACTTCCAATTACTTTTCAGTCAATAAAAATTAAATCTTTTTTTTGCCTCTACGTTAACGTTCCTGTATGCTACTAAAAGTCTAATTGGACGATGCTACTGTTGGAGTCCTAAATTTAGCCTATCCAGGTAGAATTACGATATGGATCTTTAACGAGTAACTGACATCGCACAGGCTCGAGCCTCCATTTATCCTATCCGATGGACGGCATAGCCAAAGATTTTTTACTACCTTTGAAAAATCCTAGGACCACCACAGGTCGCGAACCCGCGCATTGCAGGTTGCTATGCTACTACATCACAGATGACCCCAAATTAAACGTTAAAATGTAATTTGATACTGTCTAGCATAGCTAATAAAGATTCATCTATAATAAACCTAATATTATCATACGATGATCTAATTTGCTCACAGTTTATGAACTATGATATTATTCTTTATTCACAGCTTACTATGGTAACCAACTAATTGTGGTTAGATAACTGTCAATAACATAATGTAACTTTTTGAACCTTTGCCGAAAGAAAAAAAGAATTTGAGAAACAAGAAATAATGCCGAATATATCCTAATATGATTGATAAAAGACAATCAATAAACTGACAAAATTACATTTATCCGCGACCTTTAGTATTGTAGGTTGCCGTACTAGCCTCTACACCACAAGTGACCCCCTTATTTTTAATCTATTTAATTCTTTGGCCTGTAACCCAGATCGTCATTGTCGGTTAACTCCGAAAAATCATCGTAACGTAAATAAAAAAAAAATAAAAAAGAACAAAAACAAATAATTTAAAAAAGTTATAGAATTTTTTTTTTTGGAACAAACTGTTGCAGTATATTTTTGTGAATCTGCTGCGCTTGTCGGGAACATTCTAGATTGTTCTAATTCAGACTAAATTAAGGAGCAATGCACTGATGAGTTAGTCTTGCTCTGAAGATGGAATCATATGGTTACTTTAGTGTTATTGTATCGTTACAAATTGATACTTTTTGTAACCTTGTTAGTCTATCATTGTGAATTATTGTTTTTCGTAAATAAAAAATTCTATAAACCCACAGAAGCGTTACTATTATACTATATTGGAGAAATTGGTCTTCTTGAAGTACTCAAAATGTATTTCTATGTGCCTCCCATCATTCTGATGAATAACTTGACACATTTTTTAACCCGGCGTTGGTCGCGTTTTGCTCACACTTGCCGAAAATCTAGTGTATTACGCTTATTTCTTTTTCTTTAATTCTGGTATATTTTCTATTTGTCATTTATACATTAACTCACTTTAGGAAGTTGTTTTTGAAAAAAAAAATTGCCGCCCTAAGCCCCTATAGAACGTTTTGTTCGAAAAAACGGCAGCCCTGCACGGACTTGCCCATCTCCGCTTTAATGAGCCCGAATCTTGTCAGTAAACGTTTGTTTTTCTTTGATAAAATATTGTAGCTTTTCAGTTTGGTAATTTAGTTCGGAAAATGAGTGGAACAAGACGTGCTGCGAAGTTATTACGGATCTTGGAGGATCGTCCGGAAGAAAAAAAATGACTGTAAGTATATTCGTCTCTTCTCTTAGGTTTTTTAGTAAAAGGTTAGATTAGTTTTTATATTTTTCAGTAAAATGGGGTATTTCGTTTTTAGATTGTTATTCGTTATTCTTATATTCTTCCTATTCCACCGTACCAACTTTATGCGATTTTCTATTTTTTTATAATTTTTGTTTTAACAAAAAATGTCGTATTTTTTTTTTTTTTTAATTTTCGTTAATGTATGCTGCTGCACTTTATTTAAAATAAGTACTTCTTTTTTAACTATAAATCGTGTTACTAAAGCATTTTATTCTTGTTTACTCTCTTCTATTCATTCTACTCCTATAAAATAAATTCATTAAACTGATGAAAACAACTTAAAGAGATTAATAATTCAATGATATACATATTCTAAATTAAAAGAAATAAAAATATGGCGAAGAATGCTGCTGAAAAATAATAGAATAGCCAAAAACTGAGGTGTGAGCAATTTGCTGACGCGCGACCAACGGTGTCTCACAGAGGTGCGCGACCAGCGCCGGGTTAATTGACCCATTTCCTTCTTCCTATTCAGTGAAGCTACTACCCTAGCGATTTTCGGGATTTCAATTTATTTAACGTCACTTAATATTACTGAGGCTAACCGGAGGATGGTACAGCGGGAGTCATAAATTTAAATCTAGGCATTACTTGGGTGGAAATGTTTAAGGAGAACCTCACATCCTCGTCCAAAGAATCTTTAGCTCCCTTAAAATATTCTTAGACTACCCAGGATGATTACTCAGGACCTTCACCCACTGCTAGAATGTACTTCAATGTTCTTGGGTTCTTTCTATCGGGGCAAAAGGCATCCTTGGAAAACTCAATGAGCGATACGGAGGGGGCAGACGATAACTTCTTCCCGATTTGATCTTCAGTTAAAAGTTTTCCTTACTGTACAGTTCATTTTTATTCCTCTTGTTGAACTTTTTCCCCACATCTTGTTCCATTTTTCTTCCATTGCTTTGCCCTGTGAAATGTCGAGGTGGCATTTCAAGGTGGCAGCGAAATCCGACATCACAAATATTATTATTTTATAATGTTTATTAACCTAAATCCTAGTATAAATTCTGAGTTTGAATATTATGAAAAAAACAGAAGACATGCGACTTAAAACTAAAAAAGTAATAAATGTAACAATGAAATCAACAATTGAGGCGTAGAATTCCAAAACCAGCCAAGTTTTTTTAATAGTTTTTCTATAGATTATCTGGCTGGATTTGGAACAGACCTCATTTTTGTAGGGCCGTTTTCAATACGATTTAACCTCATTTGGAAGAAATCCTCCCACCTAATGATAATCTAATAGAAAAAATATTTAAAAAAAAATTGAAAATAAAAATCTGGAAATGGACTTGGATGGTTTTGGAATTCTAAGCCTCAATTACAAAACACAGACATTTAGATTGATTGATTAAATGCAATCAAAGGAGCCATGAAACGAAAAAAGATAACAACAAAATTAGCTCACATTTTACTTTTAGTTTGTATTTTACTAAATGGTACACCCTCGCCTATTTCGGAGTATCAGTGAAGATTAGTCTATTCAGAAATAAAGATGATTTATGATTTATAGAGGTTGAAAGTATGGATTCTAAAGAAACATGATTTTTCATGGTAGAGATTTAATATTTTAAAAACGTATTCAGAACAGATATTTAGCCTTGAACTAAGCTTTTTATTATGTAGCAGATCATGTTAGAGAATAACGACATTTTTTTCTGTTTAAAGAAGAACTATGATTTCTTAAAATTTGAAAACCCCGTTTGGAGTTATGTTTAAGAAATTCCTCAGTTGTTGCTTGGAATGAGTTAAAAGTTGCAATGATCTGCTACTCCATTAGCGCATTCAGCTTGATTAGTGCTTAGTGCTTAGCGCATTAAGTCATTGATAAAACAGCAGATTTTCGAGGTATGGCTTGGTTTAAAAAGTAAACGAAATGATGAATAAAAATAATTCATTTCAGAAACATTATCTACTTAATGGTAATTATGTCAGCCTGTTGATAGTCCTTTATCGATCATATTAGGATGCATTCGGCATTATTTCTTGTTTCTCAAATTCTTTTTTTATTTCGGCAAAGGTTGAAAAAGTCCAAAAAGTTGCATTATGTTATTGACAGTTATCTAACCACAATTAGTTGGTTACCATAGTAAGCTGTGAATAAAGAATAATACCATAGTTCATAAACTGTGAGCAAATTAGATCATCGTATGATAATATTAGGTTTATTATAGATGAATCTTTATTAGCTATGCTAGACAGTATCAAATTACATTTTAACGTTTAATTTGGGGTCATCTGTGATGTAGTAGCAACCTGCAATGCGCGGGTTCGCGACCTGTGGTGGTCCTAGGAATTTTCAAAGGTTGTAAAAAATCCTTGGCTATGCCGTCCATCGGATAGGACATAAATGGAGGCTCGAGCCTGTGCGATGTCAGTTACTCGTTAAAGATCCATATCCTAATTCTATCTGGATAGGCTAAATTTAGGACTCCCACAGTAGCATCTTCCAATTAGACTTCTAGTAGCATACAGGAACGTTAACGTAGAGGCAAAAAAATTAATTAATTTTTATTGACTCAAAAGTAATTGGAAGTCATTTTCGAAAGGATGTCCCAAAAATGAGGATAAATGAGTTAATCGGGTGGGCTTTATTATTTCTTTATAGTTTACAAACTATTTTTATAGTTTACAAACTATGAGCAAATTAGATCATCGTATGATAATATTAGCTTTATTATAGATGAATCTTTATTAGCTATGCTAGACAGTATCGAATTATATTTTAACGTTTAATTTAGGGTAACCTGTGATGTAGTAGCATAGCAACCACAATTCGCGGGTTCGCGACCTGTGGCCCTAGGATTTTTTAATGGGAGGAAAAAATCTTTGGCTATGTCCTTAAGATAGGAATTAAAATGGAGGTCACGAGCTTGCACGATGTCAAGGTATTCGTTAAAGATACCTATCCTTATTATAGCTGTATAGACAAAATTTAGGACTCCCACTGTAGCATCATCCGATTAGCCTTATTGGCAAAAAGTTACGTAACACAAAATAACCAACGTTTAATTTTATTGACTAAAAAGTATTTGGAAGCCTTTTTCACAAGGAGGCCCCAAAAATGTGGATAAATGAGTTTATCGGATGGGCTTTGATCTCAGCTCGCATTACAGACCGGATATAGAGAGGGAATTGAGTCCTATTTGGCTAACGTGCTGTACCTTCAGCTGCAGAGGTAATGAACCCGCCGCAGGATTTGGTCGGACTCTAACGAACTTTGGCTTGTTAGGGGAAACCGCTGGACGCACCGGTCCCAGAAGAACTCAAGCCTGTTCGCGCTATTCCACTAACGAATTCACATGGATCTGTGGAAAGGTATTCTATCATATAACTAGTAAGGCGTCATATATGAAAAAATTTGGTTATTATCCCATGCCTTAATTTATTTATATAATAAATACTAAGAAGATAATAAGGAAGCTATTCTTAAGTTTTTTCCAAACTTTATACTTTTCGAAGTTAAACAACGAAGTCCGAATATTCTGAATTCACTATTTTTAGAAATTTTCATTTCGAATCGAAATTCATATGCATAAGCTAATAAGCCTTTGAGGTAAGACTAAACATATTCTATTTTGATTATTCCACATTTCAACCCATTTAATGCGTTTAATGAAGTAGTTAATAATCAGAAATTGAATGCCCTCTTTACTTTTTTAGTTTTATAGGGTAAATCATCATATTCTTCCCAGATATTGTATCAACTGAATTAATACCAAGATTGAAGAACATTCTTTACCAGTTATACTGAATATACTGAATCATCGCTTATTTTTTTTTTTTAAATTGTGTATAAAAGCGTCATTTTTTGTTGTTAATCTAATCAAACCTTTATTCATAATACATTCTGACATTTTATTGAGTTGGCAAATAAGTCCTTTTCGTTTTTTTGTTTATACTAATATAACTCTTATACACTCTTATCTGGCGAATCAATCCCTAAGGTGGATTGTTTATCCTGTTTGTAATATCTCAACTGTTAACTCTTGTTGAAACAATTGTGTTTGCTATTGCAATGTGAATATGAAAGAAAATATCATTCCTTATCGCCATATTTTTTATTATTTTTAAAAAAAAAGTTTGCGTGCAGCAGAAGGTCATAGAAAAAATTGCAATATTTAAGCCGAACGCACCTGTTCAATCTGTTACCTATGCAAGATTTTATTCAGGAAATGTTGACATCAATAAGGCTTCACAGTCGCCCGCTTACAACTGAAACAATCAATGTTAAGGCCATTGTTGATTAAAATCCCACCACATCAGATTGTTGTGGCCATAACTGTGTCGGACAAAAGCGTAGAAAACCATTCACGCTAGCTCTGCTATGTTTCAATGCTTAATGTTTGAGTGCCTCACTCTGTAAAGAAGTCAATTTCGCAGTTTTCCCAACAAAAGTTGGTGATTCACTACGTGAACAATCCACACAAAAACAACCCATTTGGTTTAAAGGTTGGTTTAATATACAATACAATAACATCAACAATGCAATAATTTACATACAATCCGTTGAATTATTTTATCTTTACTTTTATTTTATCTTTTTCTGTAAACAAACTCACTACATAATAGTCAAACGAACGACTCAAGTAATTTTGATTAAACTGGGTATTCGATGTATATGCACGCGATGTGACGGCCAATAAATTTCATCAAAATTGGTAATTGGTGGCGGCACTTTATTTTATAAATTGTATATTAATTGAGAATTAAACTACCAATTTGTTTACATTTCAGACTTGTTATATACATTTAAAATTAACATATGTTATTAAATAACGGTATTTTAAATCACCTACGATATAAACCAATAACTGGAGTGGGTAAAGTAAAAAAGACCCCATTATGCAGTTAGTGGAAGATGCTCAAAAATCATATTAAGTAATGGAAGTAAGAGTTTTATCTCACTCTGAAAAACTGACATTGCCATAAATCCGAGTTGACAAGGATTTGCCCTTTATAGGAAAATTGCGGTGTTTTAGGAGAAAGGCCTATAAATTAAAAAAAAAATAATTTAAATAAGACTTATTCAACGATTAAACAATAAATTGTTAACATTACCTATACAAGGCCTAAGTGTTGGAGATGGGTAGGCTATGTAGGGTGCGGTGGTTTAGATTAGATGTAGGGGACCAGCTACCGCATGTTACGGTACTCCTGACATCCCTTAGATGTCCAAATGCTCGCTGCATTAACGGTCTGTTTGCCCACACATATCCCGATAATCTATGCAGATGTATATTAATGCGTTCTGCCTGGGTGTATTGCAGATTTCGAAACATCCTTTCCCAGAATCATTAATACCGAATGTTATACTGTAAAAACACTATGTAATAAAAATTCTGTGTTCCTGATTGGGAAACAAATATCTGATAACGGATATTAAATTTCGAAACGTATAAGATTAGAATAAATTTGATTTTCCTAATCAAAAGGAAAGTCGATTACAGTTTGCTGGAAAAAGTGATGAGGTTTAGAAATGAACGTGGTGTTTTAAAAGATGTTACCTGAATAGTAAGTGAAGAAAAGCAGTATCGCAAGCAAAATGTAAAAACTACCCAAAGAGTGAAGAGTACGAAATGGGGTAAATCCCAACCTCATAATACCAGGATCAATAAATTAAACAGGTTATGAAAAGTTCTCAAACCATGTGATAAAAACCGTATGTTGTTACAGTAATACTTATCAAAACAAAAAAATTAATTTTATGAATGAGATATAGAATGCAAAGCTTGTTTATGAATGAGATAATTTATAACTTTCATAATAATAATTTACATTTTGCTTTGTTATTAGAATGGTCAATTTTTATTTATTGTAGCACTAATAGGTGATGTTAACCTGTCTTTTTCTTAAACAAATAGATTCGATGCTTTCCCCACACGTGAAAAGGCGATTCATAATTGCCCATGGAAAAAACATGGATTTTCCAAGTCCAAGCTGTAAATAATAGATTTGGCAACTGGATGCTTCCCACCCTAAAATAAAAAAAAAGATGTATTGTCTCAACAAATCAAATTACACCCCATCTGTTGGAAATTTATAGAACTTATAATCACACTCAATCGTAGTAAAATTAGCATTTAATTCGCATTAAAAGAAATATTGAGGCCAATAATCGAGATATAAACTATCTTATATTTTAAGTTGGACCGAATTTTGGATTGGAGCTAAATTTTATGAAGATCGGTAGAGTAACTTCTGAGTTCACCTCCGACAAACATCGTGACACGAGATTTATATATATATATAGCTGATGGCGTCAGGGTCAACGAATCGCATTTTTTCTACCAAAGCCTCTTATGCATGAGATTTTGCTTTACGGTCGCTATAATCTCTGCTTTTTATTCTTCAATGAACCCATTGAATCCATTAATCCATTGTTTTTCATTCGCCACTATTACAATAAACGAGTTGATAGCGGTCGAAGTAATAGGTATTTACGGATTAAATTCAATGCTCATTCCTGAAATTGAAAAATCGGTTACACGCTTATGCCAATACATCAACCTCAAGCCAATTTTCTGTCCGAAAATAATTAGCACAAGCCAAATTTTTTGGCTTGCACAAACTTCAAACCAGCAATTACACGCAACGATCTATTTGTGAAAGCCAGTTTGAGCAATTGGTTTAAGCGTGTAAAAGCACATTAAATAAAAAAAACTTGCAACTAAAAAGAACATAGAAGAAATGGGTTCAAGATGAATACGTTTATTTATTATTACAATTGATTCCCTTTGTCTGTTCCTTTTTTTTTTCTTTTTTTTTTTTAATGATCTTTTTATACTCTATTTATATATTTCTGTTTGTGAAATGCTTTCATTGTTTTACTATGCCGTTGTTACTATTATTATATAAACAATACTATTTTTTTTTCTATTTTTTAATTATTTATTTATATTTAACTTTAATTGTATAACTGGGTATCTTAAAACAATGAGAGAAAAAGGATAATTTTTTTTAATGTTGTGATTTTTGTTCCAATAGATTTTCAATCAACTACATATAGATATAGGCGTATAGAAGCTTTTTATGGAATATAAATTCCCCTCATGACATATTACGGGCAACATTCAGGTATTGTGTGTCTTTTATGACAGGAAATATACGGTATAAGCGATGCGAGCGGGAAAAGCAATCCAAAACTGGGCTGGCTCGGTACCAAATGAGTTAGAATAACGGAAGGGAGAGAACGCACATCCAGGCCTGTACAGATAAATGATGCGAATTTATGTCTCATTTCAGAGACAACAAATCACAACAGCGTCCATCACAAATATCGCCGATGAATGATGCGTCGTATCCCCATTTAATTCCGGTTTTCATCATAAACCACTGTTCCTGGGCTTGATTACTTCAGGAGTCGTTTTATTTTTACAAGGAAAATTTAAAAAATCTCAAATGAGGAATTTTTTAGATTTTTTTTTTTTCTTATGGATACTAATAAAAAATAATTTCAATTAAAAATATTTTTTTTTCTGTAAATATATTGGTTAGTGGAAGAACGATTGTTTTTTAATGTTTTTATAATAATCATAAAACGGTACTTGTCACTTTGCAGCTTATCCTCGTATCTGTCGAGGACTGAATCACTATAATTAGATCACTGCTATCGATTTCCGCACGCTACGCTCGCTCAAAAGGGGTAAGAAAACTGACAAAGGGTCCTTTTCAGTTCAGATCGGGCCACAATAAATGGATTTTTAGTTTTACCAGCGATTGTAAGGTTAGATATACCAGTTCACGGGAATGAGATGAAAATTTCCACAAAAATAATCGTTATTCATGAAATTACAGATTTATTCAAAAATCCCGAGAATTGGACCCGCTTCATTTTTCTAATAAATGTGAACAGTTCTATAAACAAAAAATAAAACAGCTCTATAGTAAAAAATAGCACTAATAGATTATTATTCTAAAGCTTTCGGATATACTACATTTTTAGTTTTACCCTCTAGGGCATTTATAATTTAGTCTTTAGGTGAATCTACTCTTAGAGCATGCAACGTAAAGCTGACAATGAGAAAAAGATGAGGAATCCAAATTGATACCAGCTACCATCAGTGATTGATCTTGAGCTTTATTTATAGTCATCGCAAATTCGACCCGAACTGTGAATTATACTCTTTTGAAATTAAAGTGCATATCACTGGGGAAAACGAGGAATCGAGGTATGTTTGATGTTCGCTAGGAGTCAGCTGGTCGTATTTGATGTTTTTAGCTTTTGAGCTCAATACTCCTACTGAAACTCGCTTCTTCGGAGGAATTTTTAAGAAACTAACGTATTTACTACTAAGTAATCTGTTGGGTCGCATCGTTTAGCCTTAAAACGTGGACCCTAGTCCTTTCTGGAGGAACGGCCTTACCGGGCCTTGTTGACATCTTCAAAATCTATAAAATGAGACTTTTTTTCGACACAACCGGTCGATTTCGCAAGAAAAAACAATATAAAGCGAGATCATAACGATTTTTATAACGATAAAGAATATACCCTGAGATTGGCTGAAGTTATGCGATTTTTATATGGAGGTGTGCGCACCAGGTATGAAAGAACCACTGAGCGAAATTTGGTGAACTTAGGACAAACGGTATGGGTTTTTATAAAGATCAAACAAACAAACAGAATTTCTTCTTTATTTATATAGATGATTTAAAAAGAAGTGCTGTTAATAAAATACACAATTAGGCCTGAATATGAATTAAAAAATCGATCCTGTAGCTCTTTGTTATACAGATGTATATTATTCTTTGAAGGACGCTTGTGTATGAAAACAATATAAATAACACATAAATGACACATTTCCTCTAGTTGTTTGTTTACTGCCCTTTTTCCTTGAAATACTAATGGCAGAGTATACAGGAAAAAACGGTCTGAAATATTTCAAAACATAAAGAGGAAGTGTTTTTGAAAATAATTAATGTAGTACAAACAAAAAAAAACCTATGGTACTATACTTATTGTTAGAACTAACAGCTAACTAAGGACTAACAGCTGGAACAAACTGTCCTAGTACGTGTTTGTGACTACGATGTTCTAGCACCATCTACGCCGGGACTGGAGAGTTAGCTTTCTGAAGCGCAAGTCACACGGTTATTGCTGTGTTACGAAGTGGAAAAATTTTGTAACCTTTTTAATATAATATTTGTGTTATTATAATCTGTGTAGTATTGGAAATTGTTATTTTCGTTAAATAGAATTTTTTTAAACCACATAAGTGCTACAATAGGAACTAAGAATAGTAAAGTAAACATAATGGAAATATTTTTATTAGAATTTAAAGACAACTAATAAAAAAAAAAGCTATGTACCATTATCGAGTAATGTATTGTGAATTTTAATAAAATAAAAGTAACGGAAATAAATTAAAGGTTTAACCAACATGAACTGATATTCCCTTTAAAAGTAGGTTGGATTGCAATGGAGCAATCCTAATCTGGATTTATGTTGTTCTCAAATTATGGCAGACATATGGCTCTTCCTCTCAGCAGTTTGCCACCCTACTTATTTGTTTGTCAGTTCCTCTCGATTTGCACAGCAAAATCAAAGGATATCATGAAATTCGATATCCGTATTTCTGTTCTTAGGATATAACAATACAATTTTATTTGATTTTAAAAAATAAATAAATAAAATTAATAGAGGTATTGTTGACATCTTAGGGCAATATGTACACGCTTAATATGCAAGAACTACGCACAAACATTATAGTAAAAACGCCCTGACCTTGATGTAAAAAGTTATTTAAGCAGAAAGTCATTTTGTATTATTTATTATCGAAGCATTATTTAATTTATAAAGATTTATTAATTTTAACCATGTGAGATTATTATTTTATTTTCTAAAAAAGTGCTACCCTTTTTTGATAATAGTGGATTGTTTCTCATCCGAAACAACATAATATTAATTTCATACTCATTGTACAATACTTAATACTCATTACATTCAATGTCAATTTTTTATTATTTTGTCTAGTAGGATTTTGCCAATCAAATATTATATTACGTTATATAGTATAATTATGTAATATTCATCATGTTAAATCATTATATTTAATAGAGTTGTTTTCTTTTTGTTTATATACTCTTCATTCCTGTGATTAAGTTTCTGAGTCTACTTTAGCCTAAATTGGATGAAGTGGCTTAAAAAAAAAAAGAATGGAAGCAGTTTTTTGATTTTGAAATTAGTGCATAATCTTTTTATTATTTATGTTTTAACTATAGTGTAACGTTAATCGTTATATAATAAAAAAAAATAACAAACATATTATTTAAAATCCTAAACCTTTTGTTGGAACGAAATAGCGGTCGGAACAAACTGTTGGAGCAAGTACATGGGACTAGATTTTTTTGACGGAGACCTGGAACCTTCCACGAAGACCTCGAACCTTCCGGAAGGTTCGTTTTACGACTATATATAAGAAGCGAATGACTGGGCCAATTAGTCTTAGTCTGTGTCTTGACTGTGAAGCTCAAGTCATATGATTTGTGTGCTATAAGGTTATCATTTTGTAACCTGTTCGGATATTTGAGTTTTATTAATTCTTTTGGCATTGATAATTGTATATTTTTGTTGAATAAATATTTGTTAACCCACCCAATTTAAGTAAATTGTCGTAAAACAGTATCCATTCTTTTATTTGGAAACCTTATAGCTTTAAAGTCACCCCAAAGGGATAACTTCTATGCAGTTAAATAACGAATAAAACTCCTCCACGAAGTTAAAATTAAACAAACTACCCTTAGAAACAACCCTCTAGGCCCCTGAGAGAATTCCCTTAGACGGAAGAGCCACCCCTAGCGAGAGGGTGAACTCACCCTCACCGGAACTGAAGGGAGAGTGGAAGGCGCAATATTTTACAAGAATACACCGCCTCTGGGATCGGCGCTGATACAGGCTGTTTGTGTATTCAAAACCACAAATCAGGAAGGTAGCGCTAGGCCGCTTGTATTTGCCTTCAAATATATTGTCTTTGTCTGGGTGAGTTTGTCTTTGTTTCATTGCTTGTAAATCCCCGGCTCCATCCAAGCTCGTTAATGTCTTCATCAATGACTCCTCGTTAATGTTCAAAAAAATCTAAATTCAAAAAATCTATTTTAAACGATAAACTAAAAACAATAGTTAATCATTTTGACTAAAATTGTAGAAGAAAAAAATATATAAATAAAGAAAAATGTGTGGTAAGACTTAACAGTATACAAGGTGATAATGACCCTAATGGTTGACACCTTCCAAAAAAAAAAAAAAAAAAAAAATGATCAAGAAAAGCTATTTTTTTTTTACGAACAGGGAGGCACTTGCTAAAAATTATTTTTGCTATTATAACTTTTTTTTTGGTTGTTGTTTGGATTTTATCTAGTAGATCCCGGCCTGTGATTTTATCCACAGTTTTTTTGTGATCAATTATGGATACGGTTCAAAGAAATATAGCATGACGTAATAAAAAATGTATGGCTTAGGATAGTTCCACGCTTGTTGGAAGGAACTAACACTAGGAAAAAACTGTCAGAGTACATGTTTGTGACTACGATGTTCTCCATACGACTAAATATAAAGAGCGATGGACTGAAGAGTTAGTCTTGTACTGAAGCTCAAGTGATATGATTATTCCTGTGTTACAAAGTGATAATTTTTGTAAACTGTATAATTACTTGTGTTTCAATAATTTGTGTGCCGTTGGAAATTGTGTTTCAATATATATTTACAAAAAATAGGAATTTTTATATAACTTTTTTGTTTCTTTTTATTTACTTATGATAACTTGTGACATTTTTATTAAATTTGCTATGAACAAGCGTAATAAGAAAATATGCTGACATGACATGATATGAAAAAAGAAAAACACATAAAAAAAACAAAACAAAAAAGGAATTAACAAACAGAAATATAAGAACACAAAGGAGAAACGAGTGAATTGATAAATGTAAAAGAAAACGTATAACTGTTTAATGTCGAAAATCTCGTGGCCAACGCCTCAACAGTCTTCTTGGCGGATTGTAAGGGTTTGAGGGAGTGTGTAGAGCTTGAGTTAGTGGGTTGGAATTTAGAGTACTTCTGTCATGAAAGTTATGGTAGCGATCTATGGCTGTTACTTAGACGTAAAGAATGTCAAGGTCAGTGTGTAAGGTCTCATTGGTGACATTTTTAAAAATAACTAAACAAAAAACATATTTAGTTCTCTTTAAATTCTATTATTCAAAATATTCTAAGCTCATTAAAGTCAGCCGTGAAGAACAATAGCACTGTATACTTCGTATACATATAAGCCATCGCGGAATAGTTGGGATGAACTGGCGAATCAGGCCGCCAAAAAAGCAATACCAGATGGCATTCCTTACCAAGGGGTTCTTGCAAAGGACTTTATATCCCTCATAAATAAAAAAATGAAGCAGATTGGAAAAACAGATGTTTAAACTTATCTTAAAGAAAATTAAAAAAGATATCTTATTTGAAGAAATAGGTTGATTTCCCAAATTAAATAGGAAAATGTCAAGGGAAAAATCCCTTTGAAGATTTATTACAAAGTTCGTACACTTCAATTTCTATAATTTGCATGAACTTCGATTTATAAAAATAATAATAATAAAGGGTATATTGAGCCCGCAGGTTCGATACCCAAACTAGCACTCGCTCCCTACACGCCTCCAGCCAATGAGCGCCGTCCAAACCAAATTTCGATAGATTTCCCCTACTTCTCGGACGTTTTCAATTCGGCACTGCGCCAGTTAATCTTTTTTGAATTCATTCACTACTAAAGTAGTGACTTAGGGCCGCTTTCTCCAAGTTAGTTTAAACCGAGTTTAAATTTAATCCGGATTATCTCTTGGTTTAAACCAGATGTGAGTTTCTTCAAGTCGGTTTAACCTCTAAACTTGGTTTAAACTTAGATTAAGTTAATCCATCGTTTTTCCCGGTTTAAACTCTGAATTAGGTTTAAACTGCAAAACATAAACATTTTGTGTGATAACATACTCGGTCTTGTTACTTAAGAATTTTTTTTTGCACTTGACAGAATACAAAAATGGAAAATATACATAATTGAAATTTTAAATGACATGGAAGAAGAAGATTATGTGTTTTTGTTGCCAAAGAGACGCATCAATAGAGGCAATCAGTTAATCCAAGAATATTTTCAGAATATGTTAAATCAGTGAAGTAGAATTGAGATGAGAAAAAAATGTTTCTTAACGTGCATTATTTTTATTGTAATTGGTTCATAATTAATATCAAGGTTATGTTCTAAATTATGTTTCACTTGAATAACTCATAATGATTTAATTTTATTATTATTAAGCTATAATAATTATATATCGCTCAACTTACAATAGATCATTTATTATTTAAACAAAATGATAATAATAAAAAGGTTCAACATTATTTGAAAAAAAATTATAAAATGTAATAGTGGTTATTATTATTCTTGGCATATTAATATTATATTATAAAGAACATTTTATAAACATACAAATTAAATATCTGAAAACAGCACCGCTCGTTTCATTGAATTTATTCGCCAATTTCTTCCATTCATCCTCCTTCTCTTTGACAGTGACGAAATCTGTTTTTTTCGTTTCAAAAATGTCTCTCTTTTCTTCCACAAGAGCCAGAAAAACATTAATTTCATATTGAGAAAAGATTTTTCTTCTTTTTGCTCCATTTTTATAGAGCACTTCCACCTTATTTACTTTTTTGGTAAAAACAAAATAATATGTATAAATAATCTTTCCATAACCCTTACATTACCTTCTCTTTCCATAGAAGTTTCAACAAGGAAATGTAAACAAATATGTACCAACCTTTTAAAAAACATAATAACCTTCACATGATTAGGTTTTTTTTTTTTTTTTTTTTTTTTTTTTTTTTTTTTTTTTTATAGAGGAGCCAACCACTAGGGTCATTATCTCCTCAGGTCATTGGTTATAATTTAAATTTTGTTGTATAGGTTAGCTTGTCTTAAGAATTTTAAAAGTGTATTGGTCATCTCAACGTTGTCCGATAAAACAGAAAATAGATTGTCTGGGATGTTGAAATGCGCTCTCTCAGATTCATTAGCTCTACATTCCGTCAACAAATGCTTTACAGTTAGCGGGCACCCGCATGTCTGACACTCAGTGAGAGGTTCTCGTGCCATTATGTAACCGTGGGTCAAACGAGTGTGTCCTATACGTAATCTTGTCAAAATGACCTCCTCTCTTCGCTTGGTTCGGATAGAAGACTTCCATTCGATAACATTATTTTTTATTTCCCTCAGTTTGTTTTCAGACACCGCTAACCATCTTTGCTCCCATTTCAATTTAATTCTTTGTTTGATATTAGAGATAAAGTCTTCGGCTGGGACCCATCGATATGGAGTGCCATCAGTGGTAGCTTCTTTGGCAGCCCGATCGGCCAGCTCATTTCCCATTATTCCACAATGACCGGGAACCCAAGTAAAGACTGTTGGAATCTTATTCCTTTGGATCTCCATTAGGGTGAGTAAAATGTCCTGTATAATTTTGTTATTGCTGAATGTGTTTCCGAGACTAAGAAGGGCAGATAATGAGTCAGTACAAATAACGATTTTTTTCTTTGTCGGATGAATGATGTTTAAACCTTTGTAGATAGCTATTATTTCTGCTGTGTAGTTGCTACAAACGGATGATAACGTAAAAAGATGTTTTCTGCCGTTACGAACGATAGAGGCTCCCACACCTGTTGTGTTCTTGGATCCGTCAGTGTATATGTATTCAGCGTTGCCTAGTCTGTCTTGAAGTTTGTTAAACTCGTGTTTGTACATGTAAGGAAATGTATTTTTTTTAAGCAGTTTAGTTAATGAAAGACAGATTTCGGGAGTAGGAAGTCCCCAAGGATCTTGATTAGGTTTAAACCGAGCTTAAACTAAACTAAGGCTGTAGAAAGTGAATCAGAGTTTAAACCTCGGGTTAAAGATAATCCGGTTTAAGTTAATCTAAGTTTAAACTATATTGGAGAAAGCGGGCCTTAGTAACTTTCTTAAAGTTAGTTTAAACCGAGTTTAAATTTAATCCGGATTATCTCTTGGTTTAAACCAGATGTGAGTTTCTTCAAGTCGGTTTAACCTCTAAACTTGGTTTAAACTTAGATTAAGTTAATCCTTCATTTTTCCCGGTTTAAACTCTGAATTAGGTTTAAACTGCAAAATATAAACAAACATTTTGGGCCGCTTTCTCCAAGTTAGTTTAAACCGAGTTTAAATTTAATCCGGATTATCTCTTGGTTTAAACCAGATGTGAGTTTCTTCAAGTCGGTTTAACCTCTAAACTTGGTTTAAACTTAGATTAAGTTAATCCTTCATTTTTCCCGGTTTAAACTCTGAATTAGGTTTAAACTGCAAAATATAAACAAACATTTTGTGTGATAACATACTCGCTCTTGTTACTCAAGAATTATTGTTTTGCAATTGACTGAATACAAAAATGGAAAATACACATAATTGAAATTTTAAATGAGATGGAAGAAGAAGATTATGATGTGTTTTTGTTGCCAAAGAGACGCATCAATAGACGCAATCAGTTAATCCAAGAATATTTTCAGAATATGTTAAATCAGTGAAGTAGAATTTAGATGAGAAAAAAATGTTTCTTAACGTGCATTATTTTCATTGTAATTGGTTCATAATTAATATCAAGGTTATGTTGTAAATTGTGTTTCACTTGAATATTTCATAATGACGTAATTTTATTATTATTAAGCTATAATAATTATATATTGCTCAACCTAGATCATTTATTATTTAAACAAAATGATAATAATAATAAAAAGTTTCAACATTATTTGAAAAAAAAATTATGAAATGTAATAGAGGTTATTATATTCTTGGCATAACAATATCATATTATAAAGCACATTTTATTAACATACAAATTATATCTCTGAAAACAGCAGCGCTCGTTTCATTGAATTTATTCGCCAATTTCTTCCATTCATCATCCTTCTCTTTGACAGCGACGAAATCTGTTTTTTTTTTGTTTCAAAAATGTCTCTCTTCTCTTCCACAAGAGCCAGAAGAACATTAATTTCACACTGAGAAAAGTTTTTACTTCTTTTTGCTCCATTTTCATATAACACTTTCACCTTATTTGCTTTTTGGTAAAAACAAAATATGTATAAATAATCTTTCCATCCATCCATCCGTAACCCTTACATTACCTTCTCTTTCCATAGAAGTTTCAAGAAGGAAATGTAAACAAATATGTACCAACCTTTTAAAAAACATAATAACCTTCACATGATTAGGTTTAAACCGAGCTTAAACTAAACTAAGGCTGTAGAAAGTGAATCACAGTTTAAACCTCGGATTAAATATAATCCGGTTTAAGTTAATCTAAGTTTAAACTATATTGGAGAAAGCGGGCCTTTATGTGTTAACATACTCGCTCTTGTTACTCAAGTATTATTGTTTTGCACTTGACTGAATATAAAAATGGAAAATATACATAATTGAAATTTTAAATGACATGGAAGAAGAAGATTATGATGTGTTTTTGTTGCCAAAGAGACGCATCAATAGACACAATCAATTAACCCAAGAATATTTTCAGGATATGTTAAATTAGTGTAGTAGAATTGAGATGAGAAAAAATGTTTCTTAGCGTGCATTATTTTTATTGTATTTGTTTAATAATTAATATCAAGGTTATGTTGTAAATTATGTTTCACTTGAATATGTCATAATGATGTAATTTCATTATTATTAAGCTATAATAATTATATATCGCTCAACTTAGATCATTTATTGTTTAAACAAAATGATAATAATAATAAAAAGGTTCAACATTATTTAAAAAAAAATTATGAAATGTAATAGAGGTTATTATTATTCTTAGCATAATAATATCATATTAGAAAGAACATTTTATTAACATACAAATTAAATCTCTGAAAACAGCACCGCTCGTTTCATTGAATTTATTCGCCAATTTCTTCCATTCAACCTCCTTCTCATGAACAGTGACGAAATCTGTTTTTTTGGTTTCAAAAATGTCTCTCTTCTCTGCCAGAAGAACAATAATTTCACACTGAGAAAAGTTTTTACTTCTTTTTGATTTTTTTTGCATCAAACACTTTCACCTTATTTACTTTTTTGGTAAAAACAAAATAATATGTATAAATAATCTTTCCATAACCCTTACATTACCTTCTCTTTCCATAGAAGTTTCAACAAGGAAATGTAAACAAATATGTACCAAACTTTTAAAAAACATAATAACCTTCACATGATTAGGTTTAAACCGAGCTTAAACTAAACTAAGGCTGTAAAAAGTGAATCAGAGTTTAAACCTCGGATTAAAGATAATCCGGTTTAAGTTAATCTAAGTTTAAACTATATTGGAGAAAGCGGGCCTAGTAAGTATCGCAATTTCACATGCCCATTTTATTCGTCTAGCTGCTATCACATCAATTATATTTAGCGAGTATAGATCACTGAGTTCGGCGTTGTGTAAGTGTGCGAATTATCCCAGTTAGCTTTTCGGACCAAAATTTTACCCAGTACTTTTTTTTATTAAACCCTAAACCATTCGTCATCCCTCGATGTGAGTGGTCACGTTTTGCATTCGTAAAGGACCGTTGAAAGATTAATAGTTTTTAAGATTCGAATTTTTATGTTTCGGGAAAGAATGCAGGAGCTTAGTGATTTGCTACCGAAATGTAACATTTAGTTTCCACCTTTAACCTAGTCATGATTTTCTCTTTGATATCGTTTCTTCTAGTCATCATAGCCCCTAAACTCTATTTTTTTTTTTTTCAAAAGTTCAAACGTATTCCCCGCTACATCAATATTACCGTAACCATCCTTATTTCTGCTGCTAATCATATATTTCTTTTTAGAGAGGTTCTATGCCGGCTGCGATCAGCGTTAACGTATTTCTTTTTACAGTTTCCGCGTCTTTACCCAGCAACACAATATCATCGACAAAACCTTAGAATGGTAAAATTTTACCTATAGCACACCTTATTCAGGACGTATTATCTCCATTATGACATAATCGAGCGCTGAATTAGATAAATCAGGTGAAAGAGAATCCCCCAGTTTTAAACCCGAATGGATCTCCCAGAGAAATTCTTACCGATTTTAACTTTATGGGCTGTTTCGGTCTTACATATTTTTTTTCGATTTTCAAAAAAAGGATAAGTTATTATTATATGTAAAACATTTACTAATAGTTTCTAGGAATATTAGGATTTCAAGAAAAAAACTTATAAGCCCGCGACCGTGAATAGAAATCCGGATTTCCTTGAGTCCTACGAATAGAGAGATTGGTAGCCATTTCCATCTCCTAGTTCTGATAGCTAGGCTGTTCTCCACTCTCGACCCCCCCCCCCCAGTATCTTTCAAGTCCCGTTTTGCATATTCAATTCCAGCAACGTCCTGGAGGAGTCTTCAGTAGAATCGTCGATTCTCGTTTATTTTAGTGCAGCTAGAAACGAACCCCGGTCTCTTGTGTCTGCAATTATATTCTTGTAGCTCTTGGATGAATCCCGAATAGCAAATAGCATCAAGGAGGTGGATATGAACAATTATGCTTATAGAAGTTAGATAGAGACGAAATTTAAAAACAAATCTCATTCGCAACAGTCGCAACTAGCAAAATTTTCGCGTTCTAGATGCAAATTGATTCAATTTGTCGGATTCACATTACTATAATTTATACTAATTACATATTGAATTAGTTTTAAGCAACGGTTTTTTTAATGAAATAAATCAATTATTGTATAGAGGATCGACGCTGCTTTTTCACAAGCAATATGGGAATCCTATCTATAATAAGGCTACACATATTTTTTTTTTAAATATGTAAATAAATACATCGAGGATAACATATTTAAATCCCTTTTTATACTTTCATTTAAATTAAATCCCTTCAGTAGTTTCCTATAAATTTTGAGTATAACGCATTCATTTTATCAGATAATTGAAAGTTTCCTGCTCATCAAGGCAACATGCTAAACCTCTAATGAAATGGGCTAATTACAACAAATGCTTTCAGTTATCTTTGATCGTAATGGATGTGTTAGTTGAATATGAACATATGCAACAACTTAGATTTTATTATTATGAATCTTTCCTGCAAAGTAATGACAACCGCATTTATGGCAAGGGAATCAGTTTAAACCCTTAGCGTCTGAGCAGTGCAAGTGTACTACGGGCCCAGTAACCTGAGACCTTAGACCGGCTGCCGTGCCCGGTGGCCTCAATACTTTTTAAAGCCAGAAAACAAACTAAAGAATTCGCCCTATTTGACTAAGGGATAAAATTGATTTGGAAAAACACGAAAAGAACCCTCATGTCAATTAGTTTACAACCCTCGAAAATTTTTGAGGAAACCATAAACCTCGTCACTGGGAAATACCAGACGGGCTGGAAACAGGGTTGGAGAAACGCAATGCCAATTATGTAAAATTAATTTTCATATGCCCTGCACTCGTCCTAAATATGAATAAGAAAATGATGAATATTTTGTCTGCTCGCCATGTTCCTTTAATATTCATGAAATTAAATAAATTCGTGTGGTAACGCACCTTACATTTAATTTTTAGAACTGTTATATTAAATGTTTTATATATCTGTTTATTTTATAACATTTTTAAATTATATACCAGAGTTGGGCATATTTATATTTATAAATACGAATATGAATTTATTTTTATCTTAATTTTAATGTGAATATGAATATAAATTTATTTATATCACAATATTTGTGAATATGAATATAAATAAATTCGTATTTACAAGTGTGAATATAAATAAATTCATATTCACAGGTGTGAATACGAATTTATTCATATATATAAATTTTTCTGTAAATAAAAAAAAATTCACAGGAAAAATTGTGAATATTCACAAAAAAATGTGAATATTTATATCTCAGCTGTGAATTCGGCCGTATTTACAAATAGAGATGTGAATATGGAAAAATTCACAAATTGAGATGTGAATTTCTACTAAATTCATAATTTCTCAATAAATATATAAAATTATTTTCAGATTTCTCCATATTGGTACACATTATTGAGTTAACCCTTTTTATGGAAATCACATCAGATATCGCTTACTAGGTTTTTTGGGGTGCTGATTATGAAAAAAATATCGATTTTGAGATTCCGCCGTCAGGTATCGATTTATTACAACCTACGCGATATAATCGATCTTGGTGTCGGCTATAGGGTTACCGGAGATGGTGAATATGAAAATGATATCGATTTTAAGATTCCGCCGTCAGGTATCGATTTATTACAACTTGCGCGATATAATGGATCTTGGTGTCGGCTATAGGGTTACCCGAGGTGCTGATTACGGAAATGATATCGATTTTAAGATTCCGCCATCAGGTATCGATTTATTACAACTTGCGCGATATAATCGATCTTGGTGTCGGCTATAGGGTTACCGGAGATAGTGAATATGAAAATGATATCGATTTTAAAATTCCGCCGTCAGGTATCGATTTATTACAACTTGCGCGATATAATGGATCTTGGTGTCGGCTATAGGGTTACCGGAGATGGTGAATATGAAAATGATATCGATTTTGAGATTCCGCCGTCAGGTATCGATTTATTACAACCTACGCGATATAATCGATCTTGGTGTCGGCTATAGGGTTACCGGAGATGGTGAATATGAAAATGATATCGATTTTAAGATTCCGCCGTCAGGTATCGATTTATTACAACTTGCGCGATATAATGGATCTTGGTGTCGGCTATAGGGTTACCCGAGGTGCTGATTACGGAAATGATATCGATTTTAAGATTCCGCCATCAGGTATCGATTTATTACAACTTGCGCGATATAATCGATCTTGGTGTCGGCTATAGGGTTACCGGAGATAGTGAATATGAAAATGATATCGATTTTAAAATTCCGCCGTCAGGTATCGATTTATTACAACCTACGCGATATAATCGATCTTGGTGTCGGCTATAGGGTTACCGGAGATGGTGAATATGAAAATGATATCGATTTTGAGATTCCGCCGTCAGGTATCGATTTATTACAACTTGCGCGATATAATCGATCTTGGTGTCGGCTATAGGGTTACCCGAGGTGCTGATTACGGAAATGATATAGATTTTAAGATTCCGCCGTCAGGTATCGATTTATTACAACTTGGGCGATATAATCGATCTTGGTGTCGGCTATAGGGTTACCGGAGGTGGTGAATATGAAAATGATATCGATTTTAAGATTCCGCCGTCAGGTATCGATTTATTACAACTTGCGCGATATAATGGATCTTGGTGTCGGCTATAGGGTTACCGGAGATGGTGAATATGAAAATGATATCGATTTTAAGATTCCGCCGTCAGGTATCGATTTATTACAACTTGCGCGATATAATGGATCTTGGTGTCGGCTATAGGGTTACCGGAGATGGTGAATATGAAAATGATATCGATTTTGATATTCCGCCGTCAGGTATCGATTTATTACAACTTGCGCGATATAATCGATCTTGGTGTCGGCTATAGGGTTACCGGAGGTGGTGATTATGAAAATGATATCGATTTTAAGATTCCGCCGTCAGGTATCGATTTATTACAACTTGGGCGATATAATCGATCTTGGTGTCGGCTATAGGGTTACCGGAGGTGGTGATTATGAAAATGATATCGATTTTAAGATTCCGCCGTCAGGTATCGATTTATTACAACTTGCGCGATATAATCGATCTTGGTGTCGGCTATAGGGTTAACGGAGGTGGTGATTATGAAAATGATATCGATTTTAAGATTCCGCCGTCAGGTATCGATTTATTACAACTTGCGCGATATAATCGATCTTGGTGTCGGCTATAGGGTTACCCGAAGTGCTGATTATGAAAATTATATCGATTTTGAGATTTCACCGCAAGGTATCGATTTTTTGATTCCGATGTCAAGTCAACATAAGCGATATAATCCATATTCGATCGGCTTCTAGGTTATTGTAGGTGCGATTATGAAAATCGTAACAATTTCTTACAACCTTCATTCATTCATTAAAACCATATAAAGTATACTGGGATTCGCTGTTAGGTTTTCGATTTATTACGAGTAACGTAATATCAGGTTATGTTGTAAGGTAGGTATATTTTTAATTTTAAATACGAATATGAATTTAATCATACTCTGCTTTTTATGTCGATAAAACAAATTTATTTATAAGTTATAACTTATTTTAATTAAAAATACAAATCTTTTCACCAATTATACCAATTATTATATAATATAGGAATATCATTATTAATGTTTTTATAATTCAAATCAATCAGCAGAAAAACAAAATATAGAGAACTTGAAACACATAATAAAATAATTTACACAACAAATAATATAAGAATTTTTGTCTTCTTTAGTTTGCATTAATAATAAAGATATTTGATAATACAGAGATTGAAATACGAGGATACAATTGCGCTAAAGCGCGATATGAAAAGAATCCAGCATGCTGAAAAAATGTGTTGAAGACTAATGATATTTGAGAACAGAGAGAAGTTTATATATGTATGTATATACACATTTTTATATGTTGTATATTATCTGCGTACACTTTTGAAGAATTTCGACTCTTGCCCGTCTGCAAAATATAGCTGCATAGTTTCATTTGCTTATGATTATTTATTTTTAATGTATATATGTATGTTTATTGATCCTTTTAGTTTGTTATTATTTTTTATTATAGAATGTTTGATGTATAAAAAATGCATTAAATTTTTTTTTGATCACTACATTTTCATTCATCTTAAAATGCAAACAACTCATTTTCTAAAATTGTACAGACTTACAATTAGAAGTATTCACTGATCATTTTAATCCTGATCTAATTCCCAGATTATGGTGTGAATCGTAACATTGCGATTGATATTGTGTCAGTACTTGCAATAATGTAGTATATTCAATTTATAAATATGAATTCATAAATACATATTTACCTACACACCAAAATTAACAAAATACTACCTACATTACTACAAATATAACAACAATAATACGATGCCTATGCCAGAAGCTTAAAATCTATATAACATTCATATTTCAACAAAATTTAATAAATCAATAACCTCATTCATAATCAGCTCCTTAGATAACCCTATAGCCGACGCTTGTAATAAATCGATACCCGACGGCGGAATCTTAAAATCGATATCATTTTCATAATCACCACCTCCGGTAACCCTATAGCCGAAACCAAGATCGATTATATCGCGCAAGTTGTAATAAATCGATACCTGACGGCGGAATCTCAAAATCGATATCATTTTCATATTCACCATCTCCGGTAACCCTACAGCCGACACCAAGATCGATTATATCGCGCAAGTTGTAATAAATCGATACCTGACGGCGGAATCTTAAAATCGATATCATTTTCATATTCACCATCTCCGGTAACCCTATAGCCGACACCAAGATCGATTATATCGCGCAAGTTGTAATAAATCGATACCTGACGGCGGAATCTCAAAATCGATATCATTTTCATATTCACCATCTCCGGTAACCCTATAGCCGACACCAAGATCGATTATATCGCGCAAGTTGTAAGAAATCGATACCTGACGGCGGAATCTCAAAATCGATATCATTTTCATAATCAGCACCTCAGATAACCCTATAGCCGACACCAAGATCGATTATATCGCGTAGGTTGTAATAAATCGATACCTGACGGCGGAATCTCAAAATCGATATTTTTTTCATAATCAGCACCCCAAAAAACCTAGTAAGCGATATCTGATGTGATTTCCATAAAAATGGTTAACTCAATAATGTGTACCAATATGGAGAAATCTGAAAATAATTTTATATATTTATTGGGAAATTATGAATTTAGTAGAAATTCACATCTCAATTTGTGAATTTTTCCATATTCACATCTCTATTTGTAAATACGGCCGAATTCACAGCTGAGGTATAAATATTCACATTTTTTGTGAATATTCACAATTTTTCCTGTGAATTTTTTTTTATTTACAGAAAAATTTATATATATGAATAAATTCGTATTCACACCTGTGAATATGAATTTATTTATATTCACACTTGTAAATACGAATTTTTTTATATTCATATTCACAAATATTGTGATATAAATAAATTTATATTCATATTCACATTAAAATTAAGATAAAAATAAATTCATATTCGTATTTATAAATATAAATATGCCCAACTCTGTTATATACTATATTTTTTTTTTTACGAGTTGTTACATACGATTTATTAATGTTGCATTCCTAAATAATGATACGATAAATCCTAAAGCGAAGAGTAAAAATTCAATTTTTGTTTTAAAAGAAGCCACAAAAAAGATCTCTTAAGGTGCTGACTACTGGGGGTTCTATTCTAGTGCAATAGTGAAATGAAACGATTTAAGAAATCAATTAAAATAAGGTCCGCAGTTGCAGTCTTCTAATGCTGAAGCGGGCGGAACTGATATATCAGTCTACAGGCGCTAAAGGGTTAAAATATGCAAAAATTAGTTAGAGAAGGTTTCATATAGAATCAGGACTGAAAGAACCAATAATTAGTTCAGTTATATCCAATGAAAAGTCTCAACTTACTCTCATACAGACCATCAAGATGATGAAGTTAAATTTTAGCAAATAGTTGTACATGAAACAATAATATAATTCAAAATTTAAACTAGTGTAACACTTAAATGGGTTAAAAACATTTTATTGAACCAAAATAACAATTTTCAATGCCACACAAACACTTTAACATGATACAAAAATTATCACTTAGTAACACAGAAATAACGTCATGACGAGCTTCAGAACAAGACTATCCAGTCCATGGCCCCTTATATTTATCAGCATAGATAGTACTTGAAAATCGTAGTCAAATCATGTACTATGTTGTTAACTGTTATTCGTTTCAACAAGTCTAGAACTATTCTAACCCATAAGTTTTGTCTTTTTTTTTTTTTTTTTAACGTTGCACTACATTACTTATTTTCAAAAACATTTCCTCTTTATGTTTTGAAATATTTCAGATCGTTTTTTCCCGTATACTCTGCCATTAGTAATTCAAGGGAAAAGGGCAGTAAACATAAAACTAGTGGAAAAAATTTATGCTTTATTTTTATTCGTTTTCATATACAATCGTCCTTCAAGGAATAGTATAAAATTGTATAATAAAAAGGGAAAAGATCGATTTTATTTATCCATGATCAGGCCTAATTTTGTCTTTGATGAACCCCATCTTTTTTTACCTTTTTGTAAGCGAATATATGATATACTTATAAAAGTTATAGAGGATCCATTGATGGGGAATTTTCGTAGATGGTACTCGAAAATCGTAGTCACAAGCCTATACTATGTTGTTAACTATTAACATATAAAACTAATTAACATATACTCTTAGTTCGTTCTAAAAACAAGTCTCGAACTATTCTAAACCATATGTTTTGTGTTTTGTTTCACGCTACACTATATTGATTTCAAATGATCGAATAAGTGAACTTGAACTTTTATTATAAAGTTATTAGCATTCCCCGTCGCGGCTTCGCCCGCGAGCCTTTAAAATCACTTCTGTGATCATTCTTGGTATTGATTTTATATAATATGTTAACTGATGTGAAGGAGATTTAGTAGAATCGGAGCTTCCGGGAGGAGGAATGTTGGAGAGGGGAGCAACCAGCTCGAGAAAAGAGAGAGGCACGCAATAGAGAGTTCACTAAAACCGCCGAAACAAAAAATTGCTTACTCCTCGTGAAAGCTAAATTTTTCGGCTTTAAAACGTGGTTTTCGACGCCCCGTAAGAGCTTTCGAGTTAAACTCATCGTATCAAGATCTTTAAAATGAGTCCAAATTAGATATGTTTTCTCGAAGTGCAACAATAGGTGTCCGTTAGAGTTAAACGACAATTTCGCCATTTAAACCCCTTAGGGGTAACATTTTTGAAATTCCTTTCTTAGAGGTTACCTACATCGCGTTTTCCGAAATTTTTTTAGCTAATTTTAATTGTTCTTTCCGTGTTGCATTGCTGTACTTGACACGTCGCCTTTTAACTTGCTTCTTCTCCTCAGAAAGTTGCGATAGTAGAGCTCCACACACGTCAAAATGGCCATTACATAGCGTACCAGTAAAACGTAGTCTTTTCGTGGGATTACAATTATTGCCAAATACTAATCCCCAATCATGGGATCACAGTGTGCATAATTTGATTACCACTAATATTTAAATAATCAGTTGCCATATTTTATGTGAATGTCTATTTTAATAATATTGTAACGTTAAATCGATATTCAAATAAAAAACATATGGTTTAATATCTCAAAAATAGATTTCCGTTAGAGTTAAATGACAATTTCGCCATTTAAGCCCCTTAGGGGTTACATTTTTGAAATTCCTTTCTTAGTGGTTACCTATATCGCGTTTAAAATCTAAATTCCGAACTTCAAGTTTCTATCATAAGTAGTTTTTGCTCTGCGTTCATTCTGTCAGTCAGGACAAAGCCTCTTATATACAGAGAGATTATATCAATACTAAAATATTTATTTATGCCTAAGACTCATTAGAGACCTTCGTTAGGCCCAACTAAAGAGTAAAAAAAATCTTTAAATTATAATAAAGAAATTAGGATTTGTGAATTCGTAAATTCGCACAATTAATTCACAAAGGACGTCAGACACACTTCTCTGTTTCTGGAAGGTTTCCAAGAGAGGGAAAAACAAAAATCAACTTCTTTATGGGAGCCTACTTTTAGTTCCAAAACTCCCTTAAGTAACCGTTATATATCTGATACGGGTTTTTTTTTTTCTTTTTGATAGATTATTTTATCACAGGAGAACCGAGAGAAATAATTGACATTAACGGTAGAAATAAAACTCGGAAATTCCATTAGAAGCCGTCACGTCTATTTAATTAAAGGCAACGTCAAGTTTTATTTCCGACTGAAATGCAACCTCGCGTGATAAAAGCAGGGGGGTTATATCTTGGGGGAGTTGACACATCGCGTACTTTTGATGGCAGGCTCGCAAACTTCAACTTGTTCGGAAATACAAACAGAGGAAATAGCTCTCGTAATCCCTCCTTATAATACTCCTTCACTTATCTCACTTCTCAACTTTCAAAAGTTATCTTGAGTATTGCTTCATTCACATATATAAAATAATACTATTACTGTAGGGGAGAGCGGGGTTGGTTGGCATAGGGGGTACGTTGGCCTTTGGCTTATAGTTTCCGTCACATCTGTTGTGAAGGCCCCACCATTGTACCATCTGACCCGCTCGACCTCTCTAGTCTTGTCCTCAGTTTTCAATCCGATGCTGACAGTGTAGAGAAGAGTGTGCTTCATTGATTGATTTTACAACATGTAAGTAAATTTTTGTGTTTTCATTAAATTTGGTTTAAAGGCATGGCAAAACATTTGTCTCCGATTCTTTTCACATAGCTGCAAACTCCTTTGAAAAGCCTAACCTTTCGACTAACCAGTTTCTTTTTTTATTGTTTTCCCCTGGCCTGGCAGCCATCTTTCATATGATCTCTCCTGTGGGGTTAGTTGGCTCTCTTCAACTGGGTTTTCTTGGCGCAGTAGCAATTCACAAAAGCAAGGTAAACATAAAAAAAGGTGAAAATACGAACCCACCTACCAACCAACCCACCACACTCAGTTTACCAGCACCTGGTTAGACCTCTTCATAATAGATTCCTCCCATAACCTACTATCTTCCTCACAGCATCCAGTACCATTTCTTTCAAGTCATGACCTCATCAAAATTTCATATAATATCCCAACACCAAAACTATGCCCTTTCAAAATCTCCTGGCGGAACCTCGATTCATTAACTCCTGAAAAACTAAATCCTTTTTTCGACTCCCTTTCCCAATCCCTAGATCCCATTTATTCGTCATCCTCCATTGATGAAATGGTCGAATGCCTCTCATCCAATCTTTCCTCGTTCCTAAACCAACACGCCCCCCTCAAAACCCTAACTTTTAGACGTCCAGCCGCTCCCTGGATAAGTTCCGAAATCAGAGAGCTGATGAGGAAAAGGGATGCCGCCAGAAGACGTTTCCGACGCACCCGTTCCGCTGAAGATTACTCCTTTTTCAAGTCCCTACGCAATCTAACTCAATCTTCTCTACGGCGTGCTAAGGCACAGTTTTTCCATCACTCCATATCACAAGCCCACGATCCCAAGTCCAAATGGAAAATCCTTAAAAAATTATCAATCGTCAAATCCAAATCCTGTACTCATTATCCTATTGACCCAGATGATTTAAATTCCCATTTCGCCAACTCACCTTCTATTCCTCACCCCTCCCCATACTTTTCCACACGAACCTTCAGCCCTGATAACTTCTATTTCCTAAACATCTCGCCTGAAGACCTACTTTCCTCTGTCCTTAAATCCAAAACCAACGACTATGGGCCCGATCAAATCCCTGTAAAGATTATTAAATTATGTCTCCCTGTCATCTTTCCTGCTCTGTTACATATCTACAACTTTTCCTTACAAAACTCCGTTTTCCCAAAAGCCTGGAAAAAAGTGATAGTCCGTCCGTTGAACAAAGTACCAGTTCCCACTTTAGCCTCCGACTATAGACCTATCTCCATTCTTTCTAACCTATCCAAACCGCTTGAAAGAATTGTCCACTCCCAGCTCAATGACTTCCTAGAAAGAAATTCTCTCCTCAACCCTCTCCAATCCGGTTTCCGTTCTCATTACTCCACACAATCTGCTCTGTTGAGGATCACTCAGGATCTTCAATCCTCTATAGATGAACATAAAATCACCATCCTAATTCTCTTTGATTTCACAAAGGCGTTCGATACCGTCAATCATGAGATCCTTCTTTCTAAACTCCAAAACCTCTCCATGTCAAACAGCGTCTTGAAGTGGTTCCTCTCCTTCCTATCCCAACGTTCACAAACAGTTCACATTCCCGATAAACCCCCTTCCTCATCTCTTTTACTAACACGAGGCGTACCACAGGGTTCCTCACTTTCTCCAACTCTCTTCTCTGTTTATATTAACGATCTCCCCGAGTCCATAAACCATTCACAATACCACTTATACGCTGACGACCTCCAAATCTACCTATCTTTCCATCCCTCCAAAATACTAGAGGCAATCCGAAAAGTTCAAGAAGATATTAACAGCATCAACGCCTGGGCAGAAAAAAATGAGTTAAGATTGAACGTACAAAAAACTAAAGCAATCCTAATTGGCTCCAGGCATCTTCTTAATTCCCTCCCTTACTACCCCTTACTCCGTCTTAATAATCGAACCATTCAGCTCCAATCCTATGTCAGAAACCTCGGTGTGGTCTTCGACCAGCACTTGTCGTGGAGTAATCATATTTCCGAAATCACCAGAAAATCCATAGCCATCCTTAAACAGTTCCTTAGATCACGTGATTGCCTGTCCCCAAAAACCCGGCAACTCCTAGTTTCCTCTCTTATATTTCCCCATTTTGACTACGGCTGCCTTGTATACGGGGGACTGTCTGGCATGCATGAAATGAGGTTGAAGAGACTAATGAATTGTTTCATTAGATTCATCTTCGGTGTCCCCAGGCGCTCCCACGTCTCCAGCCGGTACGCAGAATTGAAGTGGCTCTACCCAGTTTTCCGACGGCAATACTTCCTAGGTGTATATCTTTTCCAAACCTTCAGAACCAAGAAACCTCCTTATATCCTCAGTTTGTTCAAACCCTGCTCCTCTATACATTCTCTAAATACCAGATCCCAAACCTCCAACCTGTATATCCCTTTTTACCGATCTGCATCCTTTACAAAATCCTTCATCATCCGTGCTGCCACCTTCTGGAATTCATTACCTGTCTCTATCCGAAAAACTTCATCCCTCACATCCTTCAAAACCCTACTATTTCATCACCTCCTAATGCTCCAATCCCCGATGGCTATGTAAATATGTAAATAGTGAAAACAGTAACAGTATTAAGGATAAATTTATTTGATTTGTATTATATATATTATTTCTATTTATATATATCTCTCAAGCTCAAAAGCTGACCAAAGCTCTGTACTGTACATTCGCATGTTGATCTTACATTTTTTCTTTCTACATTCTGTCTTTGTTATCCCTATTGTATTACTTTTCTTTTCTGCGTCTTCCTTATATTGTAATTATTTATTTCTTTTTATTGTTTTTATTATATTTTTCCCAAATAACCAGACAAATGGCTATTAATTCTGTTCATTATTGTTATTCTTAGGGGACTAAATGTCCCAGAATAAAAATTACTTTTCTTCTTCTTCTTCTTCTTCTTTCTTCTTCTTCTTCTTCAATAACATGTGTCAGGCAGTGCTTGAATGAGATGGCTAAACAAGCCCACCTTCTAGGCAAACATGCCCCGCAATAGGGGGTTTATTGGCATACTCTGGCATCACGAATTCTTCAATTTTCTGTGATCTTAGTATTAAATATTATGAATTTAAAAAAAAAACTTGAAGTACTCTAATACATGGAGTTTACAGTGGTATCATCCTTATTGGGATTATATTAACAGGAACGACTCAACAATTAAAAAAGTGAAAACTGTTGCCAACCAACCCCGCTCTCCCCTATATCACAAAAGGTGACGTAAATATAATTGTGTTTTTTTTTTGTGGTTTTTTTGTAGGTTCTTAAGCTAGTATCATATCTTTTTATGATACTTAATTTGATACCCGTACTTCCTGTTGGGTTCCACTCACAATGATTCATATACTAACAGAATGCTACGCGTACGAGACTTCCCGAGAGCATCTCTTATAACAAAACCTGGACGAAACTCTCCAAATGGAACAAAAAGCTGTAAACTACTTAAAGCTGTTCCTTAAAAAGAAAAATATAGGTTTAATAACATATAACTTACTTTTTTTTTTAATTGCAATTGTGGGGAAATATCAAAGTTCATTTTTGAATTGTTTGGTATGTTCGTTTGTTTGTTTTAACGTCACTTTATGCCACTAAGGCTAATCGGACGATGCTACTGTGGAAGTCATAAATTTGGTCTATCCAGGTATAATTAGGATAGGGATCTTTAACGAGTACCTGACATCGTACAGGCTTGGGACCTTCATTTTATGTCCTATCCGAGGGACGGTATAGACAAAGATTTTTTACTCCCATTAAAAAATCCTAGCGCTACTTCGGGACGCGAGTCGCGACCTTTTGTATTGTAGATTCCTATGCTAACCACTTCACCACAGGTGATCCCAGTTGTTTGGTAATTTTATTGTTTTTAAGTGTATTTTATTTTTATTGTAATATTATAAATATTGTCTTGAAAGGGCGAAAATTACCCAAGTGGTCGAAAAGCCCGAAAATTGTTTATAAATATATAAAAAATATCATTTTTTTCCCCTGCTATTTGATCTTCTCCAAAGTAGGTTTTTTACACTAATCTTTTTGTAAACTAAACTTTTTGGCTCGTGTACCTTTTAGTAGATAATAATGTTCTTGTTAGAAACTACAGTTACTAATGTATTTGTTTGTCTATTTCAACGGATACAGGCAATCAACTACTAGGTTAATGTTTGGCGACGTATAATGGTAATTTTGTAATGTATTATTAATTATAGTTCAATATAGTTTGAAATGGTGCTATAGTATGAATGATTGATAGAAAGATAGAGGAAAAAAAGAAATTGATAAAAGATAATAATAATTAAATTGAAGATAAAATAAAAAAGTGAATCAATGCTTAGATAATAATGAAATAAAAGTTGTATAAAGTGGAATTCGTTGTTCTCATTGTACATATACATCCCATTGTACATGTACATCCCATTCCGTGGCCGCATTAAGTGTTCAATATCCCTTAGTTTATTTTCTGTAGTCCAGGTCCAATTTATTTGCCATTTCCTATTAACTAATAATAATATATTTATAATTTTAAATATTGTTATCAAAGATAAATATAATCTTTTCTATTATACCAACAAGAGTACGAGGCCAAGTCAAGCAACTCCGTTCAGTGATCATCACCTTCCCCCGATCTCGCAATTTATCTTCAGAATTTATAAGTTTATTTATATTAATATGAAATCTACCAGTCCAATTAGGAGGATAAATACATGCAACATTTCCTTTTTTTTTATTTAATTACATTTCCTGAATCTCAGCCAATGCCAATCTTTACTCTTCAAAATAACACTATTTAAAAATTATATATATATGTAAAGTATGATAGGTTAAATGATGGTCAGGATTTTCAGCTTACAATGATTTTATTATGGTAAGCCAACGTTTCGATCCAACTTGTGGATCTTCATCAGGGCTAAAAGAAAACAAATACATGAGTATCTATGCTAGAGGATGACAATAAATGGATACATTACAGAACTGATAATAATATAAAAGATGGTGTATACATGAATATTAAAATAAGAGGCTGGTTAACAAGATAAAATAGAATCTGATATTTACCTACTGAGTCCAGGTGGATACTAAGACTAAAGGTAAAAATAAGGTGAGAGGTAGAGGTAGGGGATTAGTTTGCCGACTTCAAAGGTTTATGACGGGGAAATCCAACGCTTTTGAAGTGAAGGCACATGACAACTGAGTGAACAAAAATATATTAAAAACTAACAAAGTAGATGGTATTGTATACAAATAGTTGTGTCTGGACTCAATAATAACATAAAAATGAGATAATACAAAATGTAACAATGCATAAAAATGGAAAATATACAGAAAGAAGCATACAATACAAAAAATAATAACAGTAAAAGAGGTACAGAGATAATTGCAGGTACCTATGTAATCAAAACTAGGATTTGAGGATGCGGAAGATGTTAGAATAAGTGGATGAAATTATCTCTGTATCTGTTTTTTGATTTACCGGGTTATTTGTTTCTAGATTGATGAAAATGGATTCTGAGAGGAGACGTTTATCGTGGTTAGATACAGTAGCTAATATGGAGGGGTTCTCAAAGTCGAAGGAATGGTTGTGGGCAATGGCATGTTCTGCTAATTTAGATGTAGACGAATTATTGTCACCCTCTAGCATAGATACTCATATATTTGTTTTCTTTTAGCCCTGATGAAGATCCACAAGTTGGATCGAAACGTTGGCTTACCATAATAAAATCATTGTAAACTGAAAATCCTGACCATCATTTAACCTATCGTAATTGAAGAACAGTTGACCATCTCTCATCTTTACTTATGTAAAGTATGTTTTTTTTTTTTTTTTGTTTTTTGGTTCTTCCAAATTTTATATTTGTCTACGATTCTGCCATAGTTCGTTTAGTAATAAATGTTTTAAATACGAATAAAAATTCTTAAAAAAAAGGGAATAATTAATAAATTATCTTATCACAATCCACCATTTTCATAAAATAAATTTAATGAGATCTTTATGTCTGTTTTGAAGAATGTAATTTTTAAAAATTTGCACCAAAAGGCGCGACGTATGTTTATTCTAAATCCAATCAGTTTTAATTCCTCTCACTTCTCTTCAAAAATAATGTACCGCTGCTTCGGAAGTGTTTTTGCTTTATGTTTTGTAATATTTTTTTTAATTTTTTGGTCGTAACGAAAATTCATTTACTGAATTTTTTCATTTACTGAATGTTTGTAAATCGGTACAAGGGTACTTAAAAAATTATATTCGTATATTTATTCGATAGTTATCTTTAAAATCTGATACGGATAAGAGCATTTTGTTAATATGTATTTATTGAAGCTGAAATACCTTATACTGAAACCTTTAAATAGCTTCGAAAAAATAAATGTAATAATAACGAAACAGCTATAGTTTTTTAAATAAATTTGTGTAAACAGCTTGTCCAAACAGCTGAGTGTTGAAGTTAAGAAAATTAACGAAAGTACAACAAAAAACTAACGAAAATGACAAGATTTTCACCAAGAAACAGAAAAAAAGAAATAGTAAAAATAAGTAAGCAAGACGGAGCTGATATGAGGATTAGAAGGAAGGATCATAATCTTAAAGTTCGGAAATACAAACAGAGAAAATAGCGCACATAATCCCTCCTGATGAAACTTTGCTCATCTCACTTCTGAACTTCCAAACTTGTCTTGAGCATTACTTCATTCACTTATATCACTAATATATGGTTCATTACTATCAGTATTTAATTAGGGTTCTTAAAAACTGTCTAAGTTAGAAAAAAAAAAAAGTAAATATGGGTGATTCTAAAATTTTGGTGGTACCTGCACCTACCCCCTATTTTTGGCCTCATCCAATTTCCATCACAGATAATTAGCTTCTACCCTTAGAGCCGTGGCTACGCTCGATTTTTTTTTTTTTTTTTTATTATTAAGATTCAAGTAGTCCTTTTTACTCTTTCGATCTAATTGGCAATTTTTATACTGCCTAACACTCCGCTCTCGTTCAATTTGTATGCTTTCGAGGTATGATAACTCCAGCCATAAATTAGGGTTTAGGGGGTGGGTAAGAGCGGTTACACCGATTTTTAATATTATTTCCGCACCTACCCCCCTATTTTTGGCCCCATCCAATTTCCATCACCGATATTTAGCCTCTACTCTTGGAGCCGAGGACTACGCTCGATTTTAATTTATTTTTTTTAAATTTTATTAATATTTCGATTTAATTACTCCTTTTTACTATTTCGATTTAATTAGAAATTTTTATACTGCCTATTGGGTGTATAAATATACTTTTGAATTTCAAAAGTCATGTTTCCTTATGTTTCTGTTTGCAGATGGCATGGTCATTTGCTCCTTACCAATGATGTGAAGTGTGCACACACTTGTATTCATTTTTTCGGGATAATGATTTTCTACTAATTTATCTACTAATTTATCATACTAATTTAAATCTTTTAAAAAAGAATTTTCTAAATTTAAGGTCTCTTTTTGTCTAAAATCAGTCTCGTACTAATATAGGTATGATGAGTTCGACTCCTCCCATCAAAACATTTAAAGAGCTAACTGTTAACTATTGAAACTTAAAAGTTTATTCGCGGTTTGAGAGGGGGGCTTTAAAATATGCATACTTAATCGAAAACAAATCTTCTGAACTGATAATGATTATTAATCAACATAACCAAGTTACAAATTTAATCAGAAGTCTCTGCCTGACCAACATTGTCACACCCCAGCTAAAACAAAATAAGTAACAGCCTAGGGAGTGATAGGTCAGAGAGGGACAAATCAGCCATTTATCATCAATTTTGGCAAAACTAGAACAAACTGTACTAAAAGGAGGAGTTGGCTGTGAAGAGATTCGAAACGTCTATAAAAATGTAATAAAAAAAGTATATATATTGTTTACCATCATCATGTTGATAAAATGTAGGGAGCGACTCAATATAGAAATATTTTTTAGCTTTACATTTTCCTCGACTTCCTGAAAGCAACTGAAGTAAATTTAGGAAAAATTATATGATAGTCGCGTTTATAGCAAGGTTATCCCATATTTTCTCAGCACGAAATTTTCTTCTCTGTGGGATTGGTGGGTATATAAAAAACTACAAAGGTAGTGACCTCACAACTGTGTGACAAAGGGAAAATAAGTTGTTGTACTTTGCCTGTACCCTTTGGAGTCCTGGCTCATTTTTTTTTTTTTTTTTTTTTCATCCTGAAAATTGTGCTATTAAGATTGGTGCCTGATTTTTTACAATTATTGTGACGGAAAAAGGTTTTATTATTTTTCAAAATACATGACCTCTGCTTTGTGACAGGATAAGGAGTGACAAAAACAGGTTTTTTATTGTTACTAATGAGGTAATAAATAGCAAAAAAATTTTAAAATCCATCGGTTGTCGATTTATCACGTTGTGACAGAAATACTACCATAATTTTAGAATTACCCAAATAACAAACAGAAATAAGGGACTTTAGGGACTTATATTGAAATAAGGGTTTATATTATTTACATATAAACAACAAAAAAATCTGAAATAAAAATATTTAAAAAAAAAATTGATGAGAAAATGGTTGCGGGGAGCATTATTGGTCGAAATAAATTTAATTTTTTTAAGATAAATATTCACAAACATTTGTTGTTTTTATAAATAACTGTTGCAGGTATCGATATCATATATTATTTTCATGGAATTAGGTATTTAAAGTTTTATGAAGAAGAAAATTTCATACAATACGGAATAGAACTAAACAAATAACCTCAAAATGTTAAAGCACAAATAAATAAAGTTATTAATGGAAGAAGTTTCATACATAAATTAGCAGGTTAATTAATATTATCTAGAGAGAGAATCATAAGATAATAAGGGAAGCGGTAGTAAGATAGGAGTTGTTGGAACAAGGAACAAGTTTTGGTTTTATGAAACTTTAGAAGAAATAAACCATGTAGGAATGCACAAAAGGATGTCGCAACGTGAGAGTAAACAACAAAAAATTTTCCGAAATGAAAATATTTAAAAAAATATTGAAGAGATAATGTTTAGGGGGGGGGTGCGGTCGAAATATATATCACTAACATTCGGCCCGAATTTCAGGTCCTCATCATGGCTGAAAGTATGAGAAAAACCAGACAAGAATAAGAGAAATCATAAAGAAATAACAATTGTATGTGTAACATTAAACCAAAATTAAATATTTTAAATATTAAATATTTAAATAAAAATTAAATATTTTAAAAATTAAAGAATTTTTGTCATGGTCTTACTTCAATAACCATAATCTTATAATTTTTAAAATTCTATACTCCTTTATGTTACTTTTTTTTAACCGGGAAAGGTAGCGTTCGTCTTATCGACGAAGAGTCCGCACATTTCTGTTTATTTAATTCATGTTCTGTAATTACAGATGAACTTCCAACCATAGCTGGTCCACTTTCCGGGATTTCTATATCCACTTAGTACTAGAACAGTTGGTAGAAGTTTGGTCGATTTTTGTAGTCAATCATTTAATTTTATTTTTCTGAAGTAGTGAACGATGGAAACGAAATGCTACCTAAGGTTCGTTTTGAAAGCTAATTCCATCTGTAGGTGAAATATTTATGGACTATTTGGACTTCGAGAAATGTGTCGATTTTTTCCTTGGCAGAGGAGAAGAATGTCAAAATCTTATGCTATTTGTGGAAAGCATAGGGTCAAGTTATGTCCAGATTGTAAAACAAGGCTGTGACTTGTATATTATCAATAATTAATGAGAACTAACTATAAGTCCAATGTAAATTTGTCTACCACATAAAAAAAAAGTAGGGAAAAAACTGAAAAGGAGATTAAAAAAAAATGGAAAAAGCAATACAGGAAGGCACTGAAAACATGATGAATATAAAGAAAAACTTTCAAAGCCTTCTCAAAAAGGTCAAAAAAACGGGACAGAAACTATCGTAGGCGAAGAAACATTTGAAGAAAAGTTGATACATGAAGACTGGACTATGAAATCATGAAGATTCAAAATATAATAATAATAATGACTTATTAAGTACCTGACACGGATACCATTCATAAAAAATTGTAATGGTACTATCAATGCAACATCTATTAACTAGTACACTCTGGAAGATAAAAATAGGTCTGAATGTAAGTTTAAACAAACAATTTAATGGCTCATACTTCTTGAATCTCAATGAAGAAGAAGACTGCAGAATGCAGAAACAATGTCTGCTGCAAGTACTGCAGTCAAGCATTATTCAATTATTTAGGATTCCCTGTAGGCAATGTGCAACTGTCTGCAGTTTCCACCTCTGGTGGCAGGATATTTTGTATAATCTTCTATTTATTTTACTATTATTTACTACTATTATTTATTATTTACTATATAATTATAATTATATGATATATAATTTTATTATATATTATCATTATATTATTATTTACTACTATTGTTATTATTTATAATTGCTAAACCTAATTGAAAACATATAGAAAACTGTATATTTATTGAATTAGAAAAAAATATTCTTAAATTTATAACTTGTTTTCATTTATCATTTTATTAAGAAAGTTATTTCAATTTTACCGTTAGAACAGTTTTTTATTCGACTAATACATTTTATTTTATTTTAATTAATTCTAAAGTTTATAGCTACACTCAAGTTTTAATGCTCAAGAAATTTATGTTTAAACTATAAGAAAAAAGAGGATCTAGGAAATCAGGGTAATAAACTGTTTATGTGTTAAAACTCATTTCTAAGATAAAATAATAAACATATAAACACTATGATGTATCCATTTTAGATCAAACAATGTATATATAATCCATTAATTAAGTAAATCAGTTTATTTAATTGTAATTCACTGTTCTCTTATTAAGTCCTGGATGATCCATCTTTGATCTCAGAAAAGACTTATCTGTTATGGTGAATAAGAGAGCAATGCGGATTGTTTATAGGATTTTAAATACATATTATTTTTTTTAAAAAAGAGCAAAAATGAAAACAGTTTTAAAACTGAAGAGAACCGATTACAAAATTATTTTTTCAGTATTTAATCAAACTTATTGCATTCAAATGTGAACATAATTTCGTTCAACACATTCAATGTTCATATAGGATAACGCATTTTCTGAAAGTAACCTGTCTTAGAATAAAGCTTCGACAGAACAACTTACACGAACACATTCGTTAAGAAGTTCCCGAAACACACCACGAGGCTTTAGAAGGGGTTCAACTTCGTGGTGAACTCTTAAAGGTTTGACTCATGATTAAAAAGCTTTGCACGAGACAAGACAAGTTTCTTCAAGAGCAGAATACACAAAGCGGTCGGTCGTGAGTTAGTCAGTGCGAATAAGGAAAAATATTGCTATGGTATTAATCAATAAAGTTGTTGTAACTGGAAAAATCTAGCTACAAATGTGTACATTTTATTTTCTATAGGTATTAGTGAATTACAGTATTGAAAGGTGTTGTGGCATACATATGAATATTTAAGTGAGTACTAATGTAATACAGTTCTATGTGTACATAGAGAGAATTAAGGAAGTACACAAGACGCAGTAGACGGGAAAGCTCGTCTTATTCCGGACACAGTTCAAGGCAATCCGTACCGTAAATAGTTCATTTTTTTTTTTTTTTTTTTTTTTTTTTTTTCCTGCTTATTATGCCTGCCCACATCGGACCATAGCTGAGCAGCGTTGACTGACTTTTTAATTGAGTTGACCAGATTGAGCCAGCAGTCTTCATTTTTCAGGAAATATATTTTTATAAAACCCTAAGAGTGACACGGTTAGGTGCGTAGATTACAGGTGTAATCCATTGTAAATAATTCAAAATGAATTAGTTTTTAATATTTTTTTTTCATTTATTTATTTTTTACAATATTAAGACAATATATAGGAACAGAAAAAATATTTATTATACAATAAAATTTGTTAATTAAAGTGGTGAAAAAAAATCTTTTCAGCTGGATAAAAGAATGATAATGGCTTATATATTTTGTATTTATTGAAATAACAGATAATTTAACTTTTTTTTTTCTTTAAAAACCATTCAGGAATGTAGCTTACAAGGGGACCACGTCACATTTCTCTCTCCGATTTTGATGAAATATTTTTTGGTGATTATGCATCGAAAATAAGTCAACACGTGTCCGGCCGTCCTATTGAATGGGCCATCTGGACCGAAGAATTAAATATTTTAGGTTCAAAAATCTTTAAAACTGGCTTTCACAAAACAGTCATTGCTCCATTCTACCAGAACCAATTTTAATGAAATTTTCAGGGATTCTTCTACTTGAAAATATATTAGATACGTGTATCGGGATTTGTCGCAATTTACACCAGTAAGGCCAGAGAATCACATAATAGTTAATATATTTGAGATGCGCATCAGTCTTTTTGAAAGATAATAATTTATTTTTATGTAGTTTAAGACTCCACTGCATGCTTTGTTTGTTGTAGCAGCTTAAATTTACTAACTTAAGCCTCAAATTTGATGTGACGCTCTGGCCTTACTAGGGTGAATTGTGACAAATCCCGATACACGTGTCGAATATATTTTTAAGTAGAAGAATCCCTGAAAGTTTCATTTCAGGACCTAAAATATTTAATTTCTCAGACCAGATAGCCCATTCAATGGAACGGCCGAAAACGTGTCGGCTTATTTTCGATGCAGAATCACCAAAAATAATTTCATCAAAATCGTGCGGGAAATGTGACGTGGTTAGTCTGAATATTCATAATAAAAATTAAAAAGAAAGACATTGGTGCATAAATGTGTAAAATGCAGCTATGTGCCTGAACGTCATAGGTGTGATAAAAAAATTCACTATAAAGCTAAAAAAATCATTTATTTTTCAAAAATAATTTTGTATAATTTTTAAAAATATTAAAACGTGGAAGAGATTCATATAACAACTAATTCCATCCAAAAAATTACTTAAAAGAGAAACCCGAAAATTAGGTCTAAAAAGGCTTAAAATTTAAAGCAGCTCAATAGAAATTTAAAAAAAACCAACTTTATTAAAAACTATAATAGTCACACCTATTTTCAAAAAGATAATTAAAATACGTACTTACCGAAAAGTGGAACACCGGTAGGCCCGCGGATTACATAGGCATCAATTTCGGATTTTCCCAGCACAACTCAACTCACTGAAGAGAAAGGACATAATGTTTTAAAGAAGATCCCCAGAAAGGCAGATACTAAAAGCCGGACATCCAAATTCCGGCAGGAAGTAGGGTAGACAGACTTCCGAATTGCTCTGGATTACACCTGTAATCCGTGCGCCTAACGGAGGGTTAATTTCTTTGTGTTTTCTTTGAAGATATTGTTAACATGTAACTTCCTTTTTTTTACGATATCAGGTACTCGCTAAACATCCTTATCCCAATTATGCCTGGATAGGCCAAATTTAGAACTCAAGCAGTAGCATTGTCAGACAACACCAGTAGTAAAAAAGGACGTTGAACAAAAAAAAACTGGCTTTAAAAAACCCTGAGGTAAAGCGTATTTGCTAACGCGTTAGCCTGTGTGACCATCATACCACCTGACCTTAAATAAACAATTAAACTACAGGAAAGGATTAAATAAGCAAATTTACCACTTAAAACTTAAAATTAAAACCCCACAAAATATACATTTCCTTTTCCTTCCTAGTCTTCCTTGGCGAGGGATTGTTGCCGAGTTGTTAAAATATCCCCGGCAATCCAGAATCGAACAAGCAAACTTAGGTTATACATTGCAACCAACTCTTTCGGCTACACCGACCACTACCTTACTGTACTAAAAAAAAAAAAATTACAAAGTCGAGAACGGTCCCTTCTCATTTACTTATACCACCTTTTATACTTCGTTTTTTCTTTTTTTTTCCCCCTTTCGTATCCCCCATTTCCATTTAAAGTTCCCGTGTGTTGGAGCTTGATTCAGGAGAACATGCGAACCTTAGGCGAATAAGCCTTTTGTTCAGCGGTGCGTGTGTTAAAATGTTTTCCACCTCCCTGTTGCGGAATGCTCTTGGGTATCCTTCAAGATCTCGTCCGGTGCGTGTGTTTAAAGCCTACATACCACCCAGATCATGAGAAATGCTCTTTTAAAGATTAACTTACATTGTAGAGCACGAAACAGGGATTTCCGCATTTTTCATGAGCTAATCTTGTGATCACTAGAATATAAGAAGCTACATGTATACCCAATTATGGCCTACCTATGGTTTTGAAGGAATATATCTCGAAAAATATCCAATCAATTTGCATGAAATTAAGTTCACAAAGAGAGCAATAATGTACTTTCACAATCACGCAGACGTTTTTTTTTTTAGAATCAAGTATAGCGTTATTTTAAAATGTTGCCCTTAGGCCATATATATGACACAGAGTCCCAAAAATGGCCTACGCACCTAGTATATTTTTGGTTTCCATGGAAACGCAAATTTATAAATCAAGGCATGATTATAATTCAACAATCTTTGTTCTATAATAAATTATCAAAATTAAATGTGAAAAAATCTGGTACGATCAAACACACAACTTTCACTTACGAACTTACATAGATTAGAAATTGACGGGTTCCGATATTATTTAAACGCCACACTTTTCCAAATATGTATATATCCATAAGTTATAATGTATTTGTATTGCAAAACTTGAAAATTCTCAGTACTTTCCGATTCATTATGGCTTGTTTCTTTTTTAAGGCACCAAAGTTCGTAAACAGTCGATTATTTTTACTGTTTGGTTGTTTTTTACAGCGATTTGCTTTCTGTAAATATATTGTGACCCCAGTATCATCTTAAAATAAAGAAAAACTAAATTGCGCATCAAATGACATTAATATGAATATTTACTATTTAATAATTACAATTTATTAATCCTGATAAATGATTTTTAAATTCGAAAATGAAATGATATGATCACGAGGCAATAAAGCCTTTAATATATAGATCGCTATTCACAGTCCCTCAGACACACAGAAGAACTCCGTTTATATTCAACAAAATAGCATCTGGATATGCAGGGATATTGCGACCACAGATTGTCTTCCCGTCGATGCTACAGCAGGATTCCTTAATTTGGCCTATCCAGGTATAATTAGGACAGGGACCTTTAACGAGCAACTGATTTTTTATCTCCTACCCGAGGGACGGTACAGCCAAGAAATTTTTATTCCGGTTAAAAAATCCTAGGGCCACCTCGGGACGCGAACTGACATTAACTGTCTCGGCAGTACTATCCCACTATGAGGATTTTTATGATAATTAACAGAACTCACATCGTAGCTAAAGCAATTGCTTCTAAAAAACAACCACTTTGTGATAGTTAACTTTTGAAACATATCGAACCTGATTTTTTGTAGCGTTGATTTGTAGAGGAAAACATTAATCAAGTTGAAAAATGCAAAAACTAAAATTATTCATGAGACAAAGTGAATTATCTAATAAATAAAAATAATGATAAAAAACTGCAAACCCAAAAAAAAAAAAAATAAAAAAAAAATAAATAAAATCGAGCGGAGTCACGGTTCTAAGGGTAAGAGTTCTGAAGAACTATCAGGGATGAAAATAGGATGAGACCAAAAATAGGGGGGTAGGAGCGGGGTACCTTTAGTATTGTAGGTATCTATGCCAGCCACTGTACCACAGGTGACCCCAGTATGCCTGTGATGTTTGCCGTATGCATTGTTTGCATTGCATTGTGTGATTTTTGCCTGCACCTACCCCCTATTTTTGGCCTCATCCAATTTCCATCACCGATAATTAGCTTCTACCCTTAGAGCCGTGGCTATGCTCGATTTTTTTTATTAAGATTCAAGTAGTCCTTCATCCTCTTTCGATCTAATTGGCAATTTTTATACTGCCTAACACTCCGCTCTCGTTCAATTTGTATGCTTTCGAGGTATGATAACCCAAGTCATAAATTAGGGTTAAGGGGGTGGGTAAGAGCGGTTACACCGATTTTTGATATTATTCCCGCACCTACCCCCTATTTTTGGCCCCTTCGTATATATATAACGTATAGGGTACTTATATATACCCGCAGTCAACCTCGTTCACTTCACTTCCAAAAAATAATCTTAAGCGTTAATTAACGTTAATGGATAACTAGGAAAAAATAAAATAAGAAAAAGCAATAATAAAATTTAAAAAAAAAATAAATTAAAATCGGCATACTGCATGCATACGGCATTGGCATTGCATTGTTTGCCTGTGATGCATCAGTATGCCTGAGGTGTTTTGCGTGTGCGAAACATCTCATTGCTGCAAAATCCGTATTGCCTCAAAGGCAAGGGAGGATGTACAATAATAAATAGGTGACCCCAGTATAATCCAAAAAAAAAAAAAAAATAAATAAATTGCGCATCAAATTACATTAATATGAATATTAATTATTTAATAATTACAACTTATTAATCCTGATTAATGATTTTTAAATTAAAAAATAAAATGATAAGACCATGAGATAACAAATCCTTTATTATACAGATCGCTATTCACAGTCCCCCAGACAAACAGAAGTACTCCGTTTATATTCAACAAAACAGCATCTGGATATGCAGGGATGTTGCGACCACAGATCGCCAGAGCATACTGTCCATTGTCAGCTCCGAGGCAATTGAATATTTGAGGAAAGCCCCGAGCTCAATAAAAGAGATCCTCGCCGTCCATTCCCGTTTTCGTGGCATTATGCGATGTATTCTGGGGCACTTCCATACCCCTCAGGTACCCATGAATAAATATTCGATTGTTCTAGGGTTTGTGGAAAGAGTGTGCCAATTTTACACAACTCTAGCAATAGCAAATGTTTTTTATTTCGAATTTCTTTATTTATTTCTATGAGATAAAATTTATATTCAATAAAATAATCGATGAATAATTTTCTAAATGTTATTAGTGGCAGATGTCCTGGAAAGGGCTGAAAGTTAAAAAAATCATCCAAGTTCTGAAACTTTTCATAGATTATGTTGCAGTTAATTTTAAGTACTGCCTTCAACGCGTTGAGCGCCATGGAAAAGATGATGTATTTTTGCATGGGGCAGAAGCATTTTTTTCTTAATTTATAACTTTAATATGATTAGAATGATACATAAATTGCAAAATAAATAAATAAAAACTTAATTTTAGCCATTAACATTAATTTTTAGAGCGGTACCTACGTACGACCCTGCCCCGGGGTAATAGCCCTCCCTAAAAAATAAAAAAAATAACTGAAAATAAAAACGTTCTATTATAGGGGATGGTTTAGAATATAGGTTGACCGTCACTGCTTGGAGCGAGGTTGGGACTCCATGCACCCCCCAAATTAAAAAAATAAAATAAATAAAATAAAGGGCCAATTGCATTGGCGAATTCTTCGGGGCCGGAGCGGTTCCATACGTCTTGAAATCACCCTCGGCGGGCGGGCCCCTGGCCCAGAAATACCTTTTAGCTGGCGGGAGCGGGTGACTTCTCAACGTGTTCAACAATAAACTATTGTGTATAATATTTTATTTTTTGCTATGAAAATTAAGAAAAATATTCAAGGGTGGGTCTTATTACCGCTTATGGGGAGAGTTCCCCGGGTGGTAGATGTGAGGATGGTCAATGGAAATTCCTAGGAAGTTAGGAAAAGTACTGAAAAATCCTCGCGGCTTCTCAAACTTCACAGTCATAGATATCCCTAAGGTAAACCGCTCGTTAAACGGATGTAAGCCAGTCCCCCGTTCGGGACTCCGCGTGGGGAATACATTGGATGATTCATGGCGCAAGTTGAAGTAAATTATCGTGGAATGGGAGGAATTATATGCTTAGGAACCGTATTTCTTATTAGAAATAGGTTATTTTCCGCGTTGAGGTACATTCGTTTTGAGATAGGTTTTCGGTGGCTATATTTCGGGGATGGTGATTTCAAATCGCGTTGATACGCGAGTATATATTTCAGGAGCAAGTATATATTTCAGGATACGCGCACCAACCGTAGATAGTATCGATGAAGTTCAATGCGAATTTATTATTATTTAAAAAAAAAAATGCCAAACCGTTGTTTGGTAAATCATTGAAACCTTTGTTTTAAAAAGTAAAAAAAAAAATCTAAATTAACGATGTATAATTATTTATATTTCATAATTTTTATAACTTATAAAGAAGGATCAGAAACCTCTTGAGTTTTAAAGACATCGGAAAACAGCTGTGTGTGAGAACGGCGATCTAAATAATAAATACATTGATATCTCAGTTGCAATTAGTTAATTTTAGCGTTTTGCAACTAATTTTTTCTTTATCGTTCCATCCCTTCGTCGCCTGTTACGCTATACGGGGTCTCCCGGGCCAGGGGAGAAGGTGGGGATTAATGCCAAGTATTACTATGTCCCCTGGCTCCGGGCTTTGTCCCAATCATACGTTGCTATGGGCAATACACATTTCCTAAAGCGGCCCCTAGACGATCAACATTTTGCTTAAATAAATTGAACAATATTTTGTACAATATTATTTTTGGCCAACCCACACGGTGCAATATTATTGCTCAATGTTATCGTGCAGTCAACATGTGGGATAAGAGACTGTAAGTTGTGTGACTATAGCATTCCGTGTAGCTTAGAAAAAGAAGTGCAGGTGGATGAAGAAATGGTTTAAAAAAATAAATCAGTACACTCATGAAAATCTTTTAAGTGAACTAAGAATTAGTGAAGCTAGTGACTTTCGAAATTTACTAGAATTAATTTGTACGGAATCCACTTGCTAAGTGTTGCCCATTTGGCCCTCAAATAATATATCGTTGATAGCATTTTTTTGCAAACATTTGTTGTCATTTTCTCGAGCTCTACTGCCCAAGCGGAAGTAATTTTTTCTAAGTAAGTTTGAGGTTGTTGAAGGTGTTTGCGTGTTAGGGATCTTCGGACTCGTCAAGTTTCTTTGCCTTCTTTTTTGGAGGACCTTTCTTGTGTTGCAAAAATTATACGTATTTCAGTAATAGTGCCTACAGACTACACAATGTTTACTTTATGATTGCACAATAAAAATCAAACTATTTTTTTATTGACCCAATGAAATGCACAATCCTTCAATGTGATCTACAGACGCTCAATATTATTGTACAATGTCAGTTATTGTGCAATATATTGACGTGTACATTAATCGTCTATGGGCCGCTTAATGCGTTTGCACACTTGGAAATCCCGCCAAACTTTTGCCACTAAGCTGAATGCAATAATATTGCACTAATAATATGCAATAATATTGAAATTATAACTTAGAAATAATGATTTGAATGTATATAGTGATGGGGTTTGACCTTATATATTTTTATTTCTAAATTACCGAATTTGAACCTAACTAAATAGTATCGCAAAACCTGAAAATTTGGCACTTACAGTTTATAACCATTTACAGTTACATCCATTAACAGAATATTTATAGCCAACCAAGCCATTTGTCTGCCATAAAGAAGTACCTTTACTTAAATGGTAATGTCCCTTGTGGAACTTGAAATCGTTTGTGAGCGAAATGTGAGCTCAAATTCTTTTTTCTTTTTTACATGCCTCAATTATTTATTTATTTATTTTATGATTACTACATTATTGTGATGTTAATGATTGAAACGCAAGGTTCAATAGATATGATGAATTCATGAAAGTATAATGTTCAATATTGACCAATAATCATCCCTGTAAGACCGCATTAATTAATTAAGGTTACTAATTGTATAGATCGGTATCAACATTAGCCCATAATCATCCAATCAAGGATTTAATAACTCTCCTCTTCATCCACAACCCTTTGCATTTGCATTATTCAAGAGCTCAATTTTCCTATTAATTACTGCCCTAAAGAATTACTTCAGAGCACTACAGTTTAATTGCCAATTTTATGGCTAATCTCTCTATCAATTTGTAATGCAACTGGAATATTTACATTGTCCTTAAACAATATTTATCTGAAAAAAAAAACTTAATCTGAACGGATCGGTTGAAAATAAATTACTAGGATATAAGAAGCTACATGTATACCCAATTATGGCCTACCTATGGTTTTGAAGGAATATATCTCGAAAAATATCCAATCAATTTGCATGAAATTAAGTTCACAAAGAGAGCAATAATGTACTTTCACAATCACGCAGACGTTTTTTTTTTTAGAATCAAGTATAGCGTTATTTTAAAATGTTGCCCTTAGGCCATATATATGACACAGAGTCCCAAAAATGGCCTACGCACCTAGTATATTTTTGGTTTCCATGGAAACGCAAATTTATAAATCAAGGCATGATTATAATTCAACAATCTTTGTTCTATAATAAATTATCAAAATTAAATGTGAAAAAATCTGGTACGATCAAACACACAACTTTCACTTACGAACTTACATAGATTAGAAATTGACGGGTTCCGATATTATTTAAACGCCACACTTTTCCAAATATGTATATATCCATAAGTTATAATGTATTTGTATTGCAAAACTTGAAAATTCTCAGTACTTTCCGATTCATTATGGCTTGTTTCTTTTTTAAGGCACCAAAGTTCGTAAACAGTCGATTATTTTTACTGTTTGGTTGTTTTTTACAGCGATTTGCTTTCTGTAAATATATTGTGACCCCAGTATCATCTTAAAATAAAGAAAAACTAAATTGCGCATCAAATGACATTAATATGAATATTTACTATTTAATAATTACAATTTATTAATCCTGATAAATGATTTTTAAATTCGAAAATGAAATGATATGATCACGAGGCAATAAAGCCTTTAATATATAGATCGCTATTCACAGTCCCTCAGACACACAGAAGAACTCCGTTTATATTCAACAAAATAGCATCTGGATATGCAGGGATATTGCGACCACAGATTGTCTTCCCGTCGATGCTACAGCAGGATTCCTTAATTTGGCCTATCCAGGTATAATTAGGACAGGGACCTTTAACGAGCAACTGATTTTTTATCTCCTACCCGAGGGACGGTACAGCCAAGAAATTTTTATTCCGGTTAAAAAATCCTAGGGCCACCTCGGGACGCGAACTGACATTAACTGTCTCGGCAGTACTATCCCACTATGAGGATTTTTATGATAATTAACAGAACTCACATCGTAGCTAAAGCAATTGCTTCTAAAAAACAACCACTTTGTGATAGTTAACTTTTGAAACATATCGAACCTGATTTTTTGTAGCGTTGATTTGTAGAGGAAAACATTAATCAAGTTGAAAAATGCAAAAACTAAAATTATTCATGAGACAAAGTGAATTATCTAATAAATAAAAATAATGATAAAAAACTGCAAACCCAAAAAAAAAAAAAATAAAAAAAAAATAAATAAAATCGAGCGGAGTCACGGTTCTAAGGGTAAGAGTTCTGAAGAACTATCAGGGATGAAAATAGGATGAGACCAAAAATAGGGGGGTAGGAGCGGGGTACCTTTAGTATTGTAGGTATCTATGCCAGCCACTGTACCACAGGTGACCCCAGTATGCCTGTGATGTTTGCCGTATGCATTGTTTGCATTGCATTGTGTGATTTTTGCCTGCACCTACCCCCTATTTTTGGCCTCATCCAATTTCCATCACCGATAATTAGCTTCTACCCTTAGAGCCGTGGCTATGCTCGATTTTTTTTATTAAGATTCAAGTAGTCCTTCATCCTCTTTCGATCTAATTGGCAATTTTTATACTGCCTAACACTCCGCTCTCGTTCAATTTGTATGCTTTCGAGGTATGATAACCCAAGTCATAAATTAGGGTTAAGGGGGTGGGTAAGAGCGGTTACACCGATTTTTGATATTATTCCCGCACCTACCCCCTATTTTTGGCCCCTTCGTATATATATAACGTATAGGGTACTTATATATACCCGCAGTCAACCTCGTTCACTTCACTTCCAAAAAATAATCTTAAGCGTTAATTAACGTTAATGGATAACTAGGAAAAAATAAAATAAGAAAAAGCAATAATAAAATTTAAAAAAAAAATAAATTAAAATCGGCATACTGCATGCATACGGCATTGGCATTGCATTGTTTGCCTGTGATGCATCAGTATGCCTGAGGTGTTTTGCGTGTGCGAAACATCTCATTGCTGCAAAATCCGTATTGCCTCAAAGGCAAGGGAGGATGTACAATAATAAATAGGTGACCCCAGTATAATCCAAAAAAAAAAAAAAAATAAATAAATTGCGCATCAAATTACATTAATATGAATATTAATTATTTAATAATTACAACTTATTAATCCTGATTAATGATTTTTAAATTAAAAAATAAAATGATAAGACCATGAGATAACAAATCCTTTATTATACAGATCGCTATTCACAGTCCCCCAGACAAACAGAAGTACTCCGTTTATATTCAACAAAACAGCATCTGGATATGCAGGGATGTTGCGACCACAGATCGCCAGAGCATACTGTCCATTGTCAGCTCCGAGGCAATTGAATATTTGAGGAAAGCCCCGAGCTCAATAAAAGAGATCCTCGCCGTCCATTCCCGTTTTCGTGGCATTATGCGATGTATTCTGGGGCACTTCCATACCCCTCAGGTACCCATGAATAAATATTCGATTGTTCTAGGGTTTGTGGAAAGAGTGTGCCAATTTTACACAACTCTAGCAATAGCAAATGTTTTTTATTTCGAATTTCTTTATTTATTTCTATGAGATAAAATTTATATTCAATAAAATAATCGATGAATAATTTTCTAAATGTTATTAGTGGCAGATGTCCTGGAAAGGGCTGAAAGTTAAAAAAATCATCCAAGTTCTGAAACTTTTCATAGATTATGTTGCAGTTAATTTTAAGTACTGCCTTCAACGCGTTGAGCGCCATGGAAAAGATGATGTATTTTTGCATGGGGCAGAAGCATTTTTTTCTTAATTTATAACTTATGAATCGATAGGAGGTGTATTAACGACTCGTAGCAAAGTTTGTCTCTTATATGTTTCTGGAAATTGAGAACGATTAGTGTTCCTCTAAAATCACTTTGCATTGCCTTCAGAAATTTATGAAGGAATTAAAGATTTTAAACTAAAATATAATTAATTAGACATTACCTTATACAATATTTTTTCACACCTCAAAAGCTTTAAATAATTTGAGCATCACCTATTTAAAATATTTTTTTTTATTGTTAAAAGTTTTTATTTTCATCAGTGATAATAAGGGATGTGAAATTTTGTCTGTAACATATATTATTTTATCTTATTGTACGTATTCTATTTATTACATGTATGCTTTTGCGTATGTAAGGGTATTTATGGGTAGTTTATAGATAGTATGGGTACATAGTTGTATGTGGGTCTATGGATTTTCTATGTATATTTTATTCAGCTTCATTTATTATTTTCATTAATCTCTAAATAATCTGGCTATATACTTAAAAGAAACAATTTATTGTTAAAATTACCATTTATTGTTAATATAACCATTACTATGATTATTATACTATATTATTATTATATTTACAATTCATGCACTTAATTCTTCTTATTTTTAAATTCTCTTTACTTTAATTATGTTTTATTAGATAAATTTTTTCATTCTCATATTTTTGTACATTCATATCTGTATGTTATATGTTATACATCTATTTCTATACATGAATGTTCAACAAACTGTTATATTAATTGATTTATGTATATATGTAATTAAGTAAGCGTTATATCATGAGATGGTACCTCTAGAAATAAAGTTACTCGTTACAGGGTTACTGTAATGAGAAAGCAAGAACACCTTTGGCATATAGATACATCAAACACCCAGTTTGACGAACATCGTTAGAGCCGTTTTTGGTTATATGAAAAAACCACCTGAAAATGAGACAAAATTTAGTAAATAAAGTGCCCCCTCCGTTTGACGAATTTTGATGAAATTTCGGCTGTCCCATCGCAGGCATATACATATAACAAATACCGAGTTAAATCAAAATCGTTTCAGCTTTTTTGAGAAAATCGAAAGAAAACGTAATAATTATACAAAATTCATTAAATAAAGTTAATTGATTTATGTATATTTGTAATTAAATACGCGTTATATCGTAAGATGGTACCCGTAGAAATAAAGTTACTCGTTACAGGGTTACTGTAATGAGAAAGCAAGAACACCTTTGGCATATAGACACTCCGTTTGTCCAATTTTGATGAAATGTTTGCTGTCACATAGCGGGCATATATACCTTGGGTATATATACCATATATATTGGGTAAATATACCAAATTCCCAATTTCAGGTTCATACGGATTATAGTTTTTGAGCTAGTCTGTTCATGCACATATACACTCACACAGACTTGGTTATTTGGACTTAGGGGACCCCAAAACGTGTATTTCCGTAGAAAAGAGGAAGTGAAAATTTTTCACGATCGCAATACTTTCCCTTACTATATATTTCATATGTAGGTTAGTGAAAGTAAAAAAAAAAAAAATATATATAATTATGGAACTAGGTATATAGGTATGAAATTAATTAAGCTAATAATAAATAAAACAAGCTCTGCCGTATTTATTTTATTTTTCATTTGTTTGAAACGGAATGGTAAAATACACAATGGAAGAAAATAAAGGATAGGAAAAAAAAGCAGTTAGCAACAGAAGCCAAAAAAAAAAAAATATCCAAATACTATGTATAAAGATTAATATTATGTATAAGATGATTAATATTCAGGATTTTCAGTTATACATTTTTTAATTTGAAAATCTAAAGTTTCGATCCCAATAAGTGGATCTTCATCAGGCCTTGTTGAGTCCAGAGTAATACGGATACTGTATTACAGTGACACTCTCTGTATTTATCTGGACAAGACCTGATGAAGATCCGCATGTAGGAATCAAAACGTTGGCTTTTTAAAATTAAAAAATCTGACTATTAATCATCCTATCGTAAAGAAAAAAAGTGGACTATAACACACCTCTAAAGTCGACTGTTATCTTTAAGATTCTCTCTGTGGGTTTCTATCAGGGCTAGGTGATTCTAGGTGATTCTAGAGGTGTCACACAGATTCGACGAAGTTTTGCCCCAAACGTAGCATTTTAAATTAATAAAAAGATTTGACTGACGTTCCTGATTACCAGCCATCCTTAATTTAAATATATATTTTAGAGATGATTTTAAAAAAGATAAATGTAAATCTAAAATTATTTATAATACCATTAAAACATAACAGTGTTTATAGTATAAACATAAAGTTAAACGACGAATTATATTATTATAATAGTATAAGGATGTAAGTGTCATTACGTTTCTTTTTTTTTTTTTTTAATGCATTATAAATAAACAAAACATTTTTTTTATTTTGAAAAGTCAACGTTTCGATCCCTATATTTGAATATTGAGAGGGGCTACTGAGTCCAAAATAATACAGAACCTGACCGAAAAATATTTTAAAATTATAATAATAAATTCCGTGTATTCAGAAATTAATAATAAAAAAAAAATGTTCACTCCCCTGTAGGATTCACGAAAATTCCGAGATCGGTGGGAAAGATGTCAGTAAAGAGAAAGGATATGTGCCTGGTAGCTCAAGTGGCAAGAGCTTCTTACTAGTGGTAAGGAAATCCGGGTCCGAATCCCGGCTAAGGTTAATCTTTTCTCTTCTTATATAAAATATGATAATAAATTCTAGGTAAACACGAAAGAGAAATAATTAATCATTCTTTTTTTCTGTTTTAAAGGGATAAACAAAAAAAGGTGATAACATCAAATGGGGTGTCTGCCGCCAGGCGGAATGGGGGTTATAATTAAGATTATTGATAATACGTTAAATTTATAAACTGTCTACTAGCCTAAAATGAAGACATTATGATGAAAAAAAAATTTAAACACTTAAGCTAATCAATTGAGCTAATTTCCTGAATTAATCAATTAACAATCTTTCTGAGAAACAATAGATAAATGTAGAGTTCCATTGTAAAGGAACAAGCAGATCCAAATGGCAACAAAAGTTCCTTCGACCGCGACTACAATAATCTCCTAAATGAATGTCTGATTAAAAGAATCCAATTCAGACTTGTTGCCAATTTCATTTCAAATTGTTCTACTCCCTCCCCGAGAGCAATTATCAGCAGCAACTTACAAAAGGCCCACCTACAAAAGAAATAACTCACCTGGAATGTTTAGGAGAAAAAAAAAAAGTTAAAAAAAAAAGAGTGAGCTTAAAATCTCGACTTTGCCTCCGGAATAATTAAACTCAGCATTAGGCACTTCTTTTAGAGTTTAGCCAGCCAAGGGTAAAAGATAAAATTAAAGCAAATCTTTTTATTAATGACCACGAACCGTCCATTATCGGTCCGTTGTTTTAGCCCCTTCTTATTTTTCTTTTTTTAATCCGCATAATTCTTATAATTTCCTACAAGATAAATAGCGCTAATAGATTTCATCTTTGATAAATAATCAAGCTTTAAATGTACATTCTCGTATTGTTTGACAATAGGTTTCTCAACTGTTCTTCAACTTTTTAAGATGATGAAAAAATCTTATGTAAATAGCACTTCGGAAACTTTAGCATTTGTAATTGATCAGATTTCTTTATTGCCATAGTATATTGGTCCCGTCCTACACATCCTCTTTAACCCTTTAGCATCTTAACACTGCGAGTGTATTGCGGGGGAATTTTTGCCAAATTCATACTTCTTTATCTCCTTCTTCATATTTTTCTACTAAGGAATAAGGTGCAGGTAAAATTAATTTGGAAAAAAACCGGAAAGAACCCCACGTCAATTAGTTTACAACCCTCGGAAATTTTTGAGGAAACCATAAACCTCGTCACTGGGAAATACCGGAGGAGCTGGAAACTGCGTTGGAGAAACGCGAATGCCAATTATGTAAAAATAATTATCATATGAAGAGTCCACGGAAGAAAGGGGGATGTCATTTGGAGTGCTTTCCGAGAAAATCGAGTTTTTAGGTTTGGATCTTTAATTACTTAAGTATCTTGCATTTTCATTTTCATCATTTTTCTTCAATTTTTTTATATGTCCTTTTCCTTTTTATTTTGCGTATCAAAATAATAAATTTGCCCGAAACAGACATATCACGCTCTAAAAAAAAATGTTTTAGTAAAAATAAAACAAGTTAAACATAACCGAAAGGGGACGCTCCCCCTTTCTTCCCTGTTTTATTGATGAAATGGTGATATTAATACACAATCCAAATAACTTCTAACATGACTCTCCCCCATTCTAGGATTTTCCGCGTGGACATTCCCCCTTTCTTCCGAGTACGTGGTTCTTTCCATCCCTTGTAACCAACCTACTGTCATTTTTTCTGACTATTTCTTTTCACCAACATATTCTACTCATCTAGACGAACAATTATATGTATATAACTAAAATTCGGAAAAAATTGACTCTCCCCCTTTCTTCCGTGGACTCTTCATATGTCCTCCACTCGTCCTTAATATGAATAAGAAAATGATGACTATTTTGTAAATACAAATAAAAAAATACGTGCAGGAACGTAACTAAGTAATACTAAATTATATTTAAGTACTTACATATAATTTTTTGAACTGTTATATTAAATGTTTTATATATCTATTTATTTTATAATATTTTTAAATTATATACTATATTTTTTTACGAGTTGTTATCTACGATTTATGAATGCTGTATTCCTAAATAATGATACGATAAATCCGAAAGTGAAGAGTAAAAATTTTTGTTTTAAAAGAAGCCACAAAAACATCTCTTAAGGTGCTGACTACTGGGGGGTTTATCCTAGAGCAATAGTAAAATGAAAACAGAAATAAATTAAAGTCTGCAGTTTCAGTCTTCTAACGCTGAAGCGGGCGAAACGATTGGCGGAAGTAAACGAATCGAACTTCAATCATGTAACATTTATCCTTTGACGCAGATTCTGCCCACCCATCTCAGACAGCGTCTGGTACCTAGGCTTCCCGTAAGAAAGAAAATGAAAGTGAATCCACCCACTAAGCAAGACAACAGCCTACCGACGATTTGACCACCTTTATAGACCGCTGAACAAAAAGATCACAACTTTCAATCGACAAAAAATTACATATCTACTAAAACTATTTTGAAACCTAACTGGAGCATCGGATTTGAACTTTTTAACTTCAAACAGGTCCAATCCTTCCTGTCCAAACTCCTCCGAACAATAGACAACGCTCCTTTTTATGAATCCAAAAAAACTCTACACCACGACTTCAATATCCCGTTCGTTCAACAATTAATCCCATCTCCAAATTTCCAAAGTAAACTTAACCATCATCCTAATCCCTCTATCCCTCTGCTCAATCCCTATCTAGCTCCACGTTTCCCTATTATTTCTACCCCCTTCCTTCCTAGAAGTTTAAAGCGGGAGTGGCCTAACGATCCTTAGTAATATCTGAAACGCATATATCAGAGTTCTGACAGGAGCCATAGGGTCTTGTTTAGAACAGGCCCGCCAGTGATTTTATAATGATATTTAGTAACTGTTACTATGTAATTTGATACCATCGATACAGAAATAAAAACACATGTTTAAATACTATTTAATTTAGTATTGTTTGTGTATTTGTGGTTATAAAAGTATTAAACTATGAATATTTTTGATGTTTACGATTTATGCAAAGAAGAGCAACGAGCCAGGATTTTCTTTGTCGAAACATGAATTCTACCCAAGGAAAGATATTGTAAAAAATGCCACATTATGATATTTTACAAAGAAAGGAAAAAATATAGATGCAACAAAAGAGAATGTCGGTTTGAATGTGGCGTGTATAAGGTCACGTGGCTATGTGACAGCAAGTTACCGTTAACGTTAAGCCCTTATATTCATTGGACACATCGCTCTATGATAGACTCGTATTTATGTGAGTACATGTGGAGGCAGAGAAACTCTAATGAAGATGTTTTTGATAAAATCCTTAAGTAAAATAATCCTTAAGGGCATAGTAGAATTTTGTCCTCCAGATGTACCTGGAGGAACTGATTAAAAGTATGATAATGTTTTTGGTTATATGTAAAAAGTTTTTATTAAATAAATCATATGTTCCTTTAACCCATATTTTTTTTTTTTATCAATAAGTAACTGTTACTAGATAAAATCAATGGCGGGCCTATTCTAAACAAGACCCGAGCCAGATTCACCCCTCAAGTTCTACTTCGACCGTAATTACACGTTTCTGAGTACCCTGAGTTCAAATAATCAAGTCCCGTGAAATGGTCTGTATTTGTGAACAGACTAGCTCAAAAAAAATAAACCGTACTAACCTGATCTGGGGGCTCTCAATGTGATAGCTAAAATTTCACTGAAAATTGATCAAACTGAGAGGGCACATTATTAAATAACTTGTGTCTCATTTTTATGTTGTTATCGTTTTTTTCAAAAACGGCTTTAATTATATTTATTAAACACATCCTGTTTTAAAGAGAATCAAGAATTCTTTAACTTATTACAGAATAAGAGAAATATTTTAATAATAAGTTTTAATTTACTAAGAGCCATAAATACACCTTCGATCGATTCATCTTTACGGTATTTTTACAAAAAGTAACTCACAGTGAAATTCAAGGACTCGATCGTTTATGAAATCAGGATTTTTTAGGCCCTTTAAAGAAAGAAATGAACAATAATAATGAATCGAAAAGTACTTCGAGTTGTCAAAGTGTTTTGAAACATACACATATCGTCGTTACCATGCAAAAGTAACGAATGTGCAACTAAAAACGTATGCATATTCGTTACTTTAGCATGATGACGACGATATAATGAAAATTATTTGTTTCCATGGTAACTAAATGAAGCTTTCAAAAACTACATGAACACTTAAAACTAAAATCAGACGAGATAGTGTATTATATTTGTATTGCAGAATTATCACAAGTAGGTAAAAACTTTTATTTAACAAAAACAAACATGAGTAAATAAATGTGCAAAAATATGTGAAGTTGCTGAATGGCCTTTAAGTAGATAGATAGATGTATTTCTCAGAAATTATAGATATTTACGTAAATAAGTATAAAATAATATTATTATATTGTCACGTGTAAGATGTCCATTGAACCTAGGGGACCCTGAGAGAGAGGGGGAACTCCTAGAAGAGGCTGGCCCAGGAGAGAGTGGGGCAGTCTGGGAGCGTCTGAGGCAGTCAGAGACAGTCAGCAGTCTGGAGCGGAGGCTGGGTCTGAGATGGGCTGTCGAAGTCTGGGACAAGCAGAGTGAGCCTGGGGCATAGGGGATCCGAAGTAGTCAAGTACCCCCAAGTGATTTGTGAGTCAAGGTACCCACCCCCCTTGTGTAGTTGGGACGTGTAGAAACTATTGTAAATAATAAATAGGGTAAATTATACTTAGTTGCTTAATTACCACACAACCCTTTCCCAAAGATCCCTGTGTCACATTGGACTGGGTAGACTTAAGAATAGGGGTGACACAAATTTGGTGGAGGCGCCGGGCACCAAAAGCACGGTATATCAAAGAATGTACGATAAAGGGGTGAGCCGATGATTGTCGAATCCAAAATAGAAAATGATGCAGTGAGGTTCTTCGATTTTGAGATTTTATTTGGTTTATCACTTTTTTTTGTTGTTTCGAATTTTGGTTTTGTTTTTAACACTCAGTACTTGGTTCTTTTGTTTGTAAACTCTAAAGTTAAGTAAATTATGGTAAAAAACGAGTTTTCTGCCGCTTTGTTTATTTTTTGTTACAGGTCCCAACTTACCAACGAGGACTTTGGTATTCAGGGGAGGGGGGAGTTGTCACGTGGAAGATGTCCATTGAACCTAGGAGACCCTGGGAGAGAGGGGGAACTCCTAGAAGAGGCTGGCTCAGGAGAGAGTGGGGCGGGCTGGCAGACTCTGAGGCAGTCAGTCTGAGAGGGGCAGTCAGAGACAGTCAGCAGTCTGGAGCGGAGGCTGGGTCTGAGATGGGCTGTCGAAGTATGGGACAGGCAGAGTGAGCCTGGGGCATAGGGGATCCGAAGTAGTCAAGTACCCCCAATTGATTTGTGAGTCAAGGTACCCCCCCCTTGTGTAGTTGGGACGTCTAGAGAAACTATTGTAAATAATAAATAGTAAAAATTGTACTTAGTTGCTTAATTACCACACAACCCTTGCCCAAAGATCCCTGTGTCACATTGGACTCGGTAGACTTAAGAATAGGGGTGACAACAAAATGACAGTTACTTTTTTATCATTAGACCATCAGCCGGGTGTGCGGTTTTTAAAATAAATTCTTTGCAAAAACGCTGTAAAAAACATAATACTAATAATACATAATATGTAAGTACTGTATACATATTATCAGATTGAAATTATGTGACATCCTACGGATAAAAATTTTAAGTCCATGCTATGAACAGGATTATACATTATAAACAGTTTGTTTATTACTTTCTGTTAATGTATTATACCTGCATTTCTCATTTTCTACTAAATATCTAAATAACGATTTCCAACATTTACCGTTTAAATATTCTAACATTTAGCCAAGGTTTAATTTATTTTTACCTCGCCATTGTTTCCTAAATTTTGCTAGGTACGGACAGACAGATACATTATGGAAGATATCTTCATCTTCGCCTAGTTGGCATATAGTGCATTTAAATTGTTCTATTTCTGCTATAATTTAATGTTAACATTTCATACCTGAATTATCATGATTTTACTAATAAAATACAGCTTATTTTGATCAGTTATATAATGCCCGGCATTTAAGTACATATTTATTAAAGTAAATCAATTTCTAATCTAAGTAGATTGGTAAGTGAAAGTTGTGTGTTGCGCGCATCGCACCATATTTTATTTTTTTTAAATTAAATCAAATCTAAGGCAATGTAAGCAATATTTCAGAACTGTGGTTTACTCGTAAGTTAGTTGATAAATATGGCTTATGACATTCGTTTCCAACCTAAATAAGATGAAGCCATTTTAGCTATCCGACGGATGAGATATTGTCTGGTAGGGAGGTTAGTTACAGCACTACAAAGTTGTTAAATGTAATCGTATGATTTCTATCACTGTGGGGACCTATTAGAATATTTTAACTGCTAACACACTGCGATGACCGTTTCGTATTAAAAGCTACCGTTACTGCCCGGAATTACCTCCACTACCACGGCAGTAAAGGCACAACTAGGAACCTGAATCGTAAATTTAGGAGATTAGGTACTTCGATGTGACACCCCATTGCCTGGATGACCAGGAGTACAACCGAGAATTCCCTAACCTGTCATCAAACATTCTTCAATAATTTGTTGATTCGGTCTTAATATTTCCTGTGTACCTCCTAATATGTGTGTCGTTGTAATAAAAACAAAAGTGGAGTTATAAAGTTAACTGATTAATTTCCGCACCTTTATTAACGTCATGAGCAGAGGGTCAAAACAAAAGCAAGAGGATCGGGCTAAAATATGCAAATCCAGGTTGGTACAGTGCCTAGACTGTCAGTGGACCTGGTCACTAAATTATTTCCTTGCTCTTTTGCTTAAATAAGAACGTATGGCGAGATATAACTCAGCTTCTCGACTCAATTAACATTATATTGAAACAGTGTCCAGCTCACTTCATATATCTTCTTCTCCTGTTGTTTTGAATTAGAAAGAGAAAACAAAAATATACTTAGCGGTTTCCGTATCACATTTATCGAACTAACTAATGAAATAGATCATAAAGTATAAAGTCTATTAGAAAAGGGTTAATTGCATAAAGAAAAAAAAAACTTATGTAGGATTGTAAGGATCAGCTTTTTGCTCCAATAAATCATAAAATTCCATTTAAGTAAATTACAATAATAAAAATATCAACAAAATAATGAGAACTCCAATTATTGTATGCGCCTTTCAAGGTTAGACTAAGCCTCTCACTTGCATGTGAACTGCTAAGGAACCATCCAGAAATGCCTAAACCGATTCAAAAATGTGATAACGTACTAATGATTGTAACCTTTCCAGGCCATTGTAGAACTTTGTACAACGTAAAGGAATAAAAATATATTTTGGTTTCTTCTCTCTAAATATGATAGAACTCTGAAAGGTTTTAGACATCAGGACAAGAGACTTGTAAGAAATCCCTATTGACATTGTAATAGGTAAGTTCAAATAAGAAAGAAGAAAACTAGCGGTTCTACGAACCTTTTAAGTCTCCTACCAGACTATTTTTTTTTTTTTTTTTTTTTTTTTTTTTTTTTTTTTTTTTTTAAGGTTATATACAAACCTTTCCAAGATATGGTCCTAAAACAGTTAAAGATATCAATTTAAATCATAATACATCAATGGAAAAAATATATGGCAAGGCCTAAATGTTTCCACCATATAACTGATAGCTAATTATTCCAATGATCAATAAAAAGCGCTTCCTCCCACATACGCCTCGGCATACCACACGTACGTTTCCCAGCCTGCCCTGTGCTTATTATTCTTTTAGGGATTCTTTTCTAAAATTCGTACACTTCAATTACTATAATTTGCATGTAATTGGATTTATAAAAATAATACAAATAAAAGGCTTAAACCCGAAGATTCGATGCCGACCCCACAACTCTCTCCCGCCATCGATAGATCTGCCTGAACGCAACGCTCCCACCTCCTTCTCGGCCTATCACTTTGAGATTTTCCATTCGGCACCGCTCCTATTATTCATTTTGGTATTCGCTCACTACACAATTAGGTTATTTTATACGCTCATTTTATTCGTCTCGCTGCTCACAGATCACTCAGTTCGGCGTTTTGTAAGTGTGCAAATTCTCCAATTAGCTTATCCCTCTTCTCTCCGTAATTCTACGCAGTACTTTTTTTTTTCTTTTTCAAAAACCCACAGCCTTTGCTCAAACCTCAATGTTAGTGGCCACGTTTCGCATCCATAAAAGACAGTAGGGAGAAAAATAGTATTGCGAATCCTAATTCCATACTCTACTATTGTTTGTTTGTTTTTTTACACGTCACTTTATGCCAGTAAGGGTAATCGGACGATGCTACAGTGGGAGTTCTAAATTTTGCCTATCCAGGTTTAATTAGGATAGGGATCTTTAACGAGTACCTGACATCGTACAAGCTCGGGAACTCCATTTTACGTCCTATCCGAGGGACGGCAGAGACAAGGATTTTTTATTCCCATTAAAAAATCCTAGGCCCACCTCGGGACACGAACTCTAATGTAGGTTTCTATGCTAACCACTACACCACAGGTGACCCCACTATACTATTGTGTTTTAATTTTTAATTTTCGGGACAGAAGGCGCGAGCTAAGCGATTTCGCTAACGAAAAGTGGCAAACTTTTCCGGCTTTTAATCTAGCCTTAATTTCCTAATCGATTTCGTTTATTCTAGTTACCAACGCTTGGGGATAATATAAGCAAAAATAAATATATCAATGTATAAACTGCATTGCATTAATATCGTTAGTATATTCGTTGAATAATTTCTACATCTAGCTCTATCTTTTACATTAACTCCAATCTCAAGGCAACTTACGTTATTTTTCTTTTGTTAGAAATTCAAGTCGAAAATTATTCTGAAAACATTACTGAAATGATATAATCATCTTTTTTTTTTTTTTTTTCGGAATGCATAATAGAATCTAAGATGTCAGACTCAAAATTAAGAAACAAACTGTTGGGAGACCAACGAGGGGTGTTATTGCGGGACACAGTATAAAATGACCGTTAGTATAACCAGGCTATTACTCCGGATTACATTATCATACCGTGATGCAATGCACAGATTCACTTAGTTCTCACTTTTTTTTCTTTTTTCCTCATAATGTTGCAAAAATATCAGAATATCAGCCGTGTTTCTGTCCTTTTTTTGGTTTTTATAGCATGGAAAAATAAGACACTTTTTTTGTTTCTGCAAGGTGTAATGTCACAAAAGAAAAAAAAGAAAAAAAGAACAACAAGAGGCGAATGTCTCCGCGAATTTTAAATTAGGTGCGAGGAATATAAACAAGAAATTTCTTTATAATAATCAAGTAAAGAGAGGAATTATAACTAAATTCAGCAATGCTTATTTTACTAAAAATGACAGATTCGAATCCTCCAATCCGAGCTGCATCGTAGTTAAGCATGCCGTGCAAATTGCTTCAATTATTCCACTTGGATTACTTGAGAATACAACTAGATCAAAGTTGCTGCTGTTTAACATAATCTTACTGAATAAGTTTAACGTCGATAATCGATTATCGCTGCGAGAGAATGTGAGATTGATTTGACCAATGTAAATTAATGGAGCAATATAAAAATAAGCAATATATAATCATTAATGATCGAATTTATAAATAATGATGACTTCCAATGCTTTTCTTTCTTTTTTCAAATTTAGACTATTAACAAAATAAAAATAGATATTATTAAATTTTTCTACACTGTTAATATCAAGTATATTAATAACATTACTTCTGTCATCTGCATTGTGTGTAATACAACTGTTAAAATATTTAATTCTCAATTTGGAATAGAGTGTACATTTTAATAGAAAATGAGAACGACATTCACAACATGACACACTACTAAACAAAAACTTTTCTTTCTTAGAAATTAATCTGAAATAGTGTTTAGAGGATAGTCTGATTTCAGATAAGATTCTAATTATTAATATGGACACCAAACAGAATATATGACCTTTCAAAATCAAAATTACATAAACTTCTATAATACAAATTGCAGGTAGAATTTAACACAATTTTTATATCTTTTCTTATTGGATTGTTTCTCAAAGAGGCAACCATATCCTTAAACCCAAATTGCACCACTTCAGCATTCTGGGAATTCCAATCATCATTCGCCCCAATTTGACATAAATAATTAAGCAATTCATAAGGCAATCTATATGGTAACTTGCAAGTATCCAGAAGTTTTACCTGCCTGTCATAGCATATCCTTGGTGTATCCGTGGACATTTTTAAAAGACATATCCACCGCCTCAACATTATTTTAAAAGTCGAAAAAGCCTTAGAAAAAAATTGGCAAAGAAAATTAATTCAGTCTTTAGAAGAAGAAAGGAGTTGAAACAAGACATTTTCCCCATTCATTTGGGAATCCCACAAATGAAGAAATAAACTTGACAAAAATTTGATGATAGAATATAATTTAAAATTTAAAGAAAAAATATATACATATATATTAAGAAAAATCACACTTAATATATAAATACAATAAAGCATACACCCAAACAAACCTGAACACTAATATAGCAAGAGAATAACTTTACATTACTTTAGAATTCTGCTACCTCGTACCTAAGCGCTTTAAGAGTTGTATGAACCTTAATCAGATAATCATTAACTTATGAAAATATAAATTTATTATTATTTGCAAAAAATAACTAATGTATGTAATTTTACAGAATATCACAAAAAAAAAAAAAATAAAAAATAAATAAAACATGAACGAGCATGAACCTTATTTATTATATATACATATATTCCCACATCCTTATAATATTATAATAACACACAGTTAGAACTTTCATTCAATTTAAGTTGAATAAAGCTAAGCCCAATTAATGAGATATTTAAGGATAAAGCTCTCAATATTCAAGAGACAGTCCAAATTAAAATTGGGCTAATCGCTAACTGAACTTCATACTTTCCTAAGCCCATTTAGACTTATCTTAGATTTACGGTGCTTTTACTTCTTGCTTAAAGACTAGAAACTTTTAGTCTAACCTTTAGGCTAATTACTAAATTGCCTTTGTAGGTCACTTCTTCAACCTTGTCAAAGACGTTAATCGCTTCTGAACACACTCATAATTAGTAGTTTACGATTAGGAAAGAATAGTTGGAACGAATGTAAGATAAAATTTATATTTCCTGGCAATAAAAATTAAAAAAAAACTGATTTCGGTAGTTGTATCTGGCAAGAATAGTTTGAAGCAATGTTGAAAGATTTGCGTACTTGCGTATTCAGGAATTGAATTGGCCAAAAAAATTAACAAATATGTAGATAATTTACAAAAACTAAATTATATTGATAAATTCACTAAAAATAAAATAGCAGCCAACCATTACACAGATCCAAGAATTCACGGGTTAATTAAATTACATAAACCACAAAAAAACCTAAGACCAATTATCAACAATATAAATGGACCAACCGATAAATTATCACAATTCTTAAAACCAGCCATAGATACAATTAATAATAAATACAATTTTGACGTAAAAAATGCCCATGAAGTTAAAACATTACTAGAAAAAATAAATTTAGCAGATAATAAAAATTATGAGATAATAAGTTTCGATGTAGAAAATTTATTTACTAACATACCAATTGGAGACACCCTAAAAATAATAGAAGAAAACTGGGAGATAATTAAAAATAACACAAAAATAAAAAACAAAAAAATATTTATGGAAGGAATTAAATTATGCATAACATACAATTATTTTAAATACGAAGATATGTACTACAGACAAGTAGGAGGGTTACCGATGGGAAGTAGATTGGCAGTGATAATAAGTGGGTTATATCTAAATAAGATAATAAATGAAGAAATAGAAAAACTAACGAATAAACCAAAATTAATAATAAAATATATAGACGATTTACTGATTATTGCAGAAAAGGATACGCATGAAAAACTTTTACAGCTATTAAATAATGTAAATAAAAGAATAAAATTCACAACAGAAAAACCTTATAACAAAAAGATTAGGTATTTAGATATGGAAATATTATTCGATAATAATAAAATAACAACAAAATGGACCCAAAAAAAAGATTGCAGTGATATTTTATTAAATTATTTTTCTAACAATCCTAAGCATCAAATAGAAAATACTGCTAAAAATCTCATCAAAAAAGCCATATCTCTAACACACCAAGAACACCTCAAAGAAATAAAAAACAAAATATATAATATATTACAAAATAATTTTTATCCGAAAAGAATAATCAACAAATTGTGGTTCACAACAATAAACAAAATCAATAAAATAGCACAGATAAATAATCCAATAAAATATAATAAAGTTAATAACAATATAGTAACAAAAGTTTTAAATACAACAAAAGAAAAAACAAAAAACAAAATAACAGATTATTACGAACCATCTAATAAAGAAAAAAACAAAAATGAAGAGATAAGTGGAAAATTTGAAAAAAATAAACAAAACAATTACAATTATCAAAAATTAAAATATATCCCTAGACTAACAAATAAGATAAAACAAATCTTTAAAAAATACGAACATGATAATCTCAAATTAGGTTTGTACAATAATAACAAAATAGAAAAACATTTAACCAATACAAAGGATAAAATAAAAAATTTAGATAACCTCAATATAGTTTATAAAATAAACTGTAAGAATTGTAAAGATAAATACTATATTGGGGAAACATCACAAAATTTAAAAACGAGAATAGCACAACATAAAAATAGCACCAGCAACCCAAAAAACATAAATAAATCAGCTTTGGCTAAACATGCCATAACACAAAACCACGAATTTGAATTTGATGATGTAAAAATAATAGATAGAGAACAAAATAATAAAATAAGAAAGTTAAAAGAAACAATCCACATAACTAAAAGCTTAATAAACACAGTAAATTATAAAAGCGATATAGGGGGAATAGGAACCCATTATGCAGAAATTATTAATAAAATTAAAATATAAAAGAGTGGGGTTAAAGATAAGGGTTTGGATGAAGAGGGGAGGGAGGAAAAAAGTGGGGACTGGTCAACAATAAAGAGATGAGCGGGTGAATAGTGAGGAGATACTCGCAGTTTTTAAAAATAATGACGAGACATTTCAAAGTGTTAATAGAGTAGGAATTTAAGGTATGTCCATTTTATAACTCTTATTCGTGATATTGGCTAATTATTTATAAAATATTTTTAGAATTATTTTGACACTTTTTTATTTTTAACACTGAATGAATGTTTTTAAAAGTTAAATTTAAAAATAAAAAGTTCTGTATGTGATAAAATTGTTTTAGAATGTAATATAATGTTTATGTACTGAGTTTTAATGGAATGAAAAATGTTTTTAGATATGTACTAGAGAATGGACAAAGAAGTCCGAAACGTTGTACAAATGTAAGAAAAATAAAGACGACAATTAGAATGAAAATGTGTTGGATGTATAAAAATTTTCCTGGAAAAATACACATAATATAAATTTATTATTATTTGCAAAAAATAACTAATGTATGTAATTTTACAGAATATCACAAAAAAAAAAAAAATAAAAAATAAATAAAACATGAACGAGCATGAACCTTATTTATTATATATACATATATTCCCACATCCTTATAATATTATAATAACACACAGTTAGAACTTTCATTCAATTTAAGTTGAATAAAGCTAAGCCCAATTAATGAGATATTTAAGGATAAAGCTCTCAATATTCAAGAGACAGTCCAAATTAAAATTGGGCTAATCGCTAACTGAACTTCATACTTTCCTAAGCCCATTTAGACTTATCTTAGATTTACGGTGCTTTTACTTCTTGCTTAAAGACTAGAAACTTTTAGTCTAACCTTTAGGCTAATTACTAAATTGCCTTTGTAGGTCACTTCTTCAACCTTGTCAAAGACGTTAATCGCTTCTGAACACACTCATAATTAGTAGTTTACGATTAGGAAAGAATAGTTGGAACGAATGTAAGATAAAATTTATATTTCCTGGCAATAAAAATTAAAAAAAAACTGATTTCGGTAGTTGTATCTGGCAAGAATAGTTTGAAGCAATGTTGAAAGATTTGCGTACACATGATGGAGTACAACTCAAAATTCAGTTGTAAAAATATGTAATTTCACAATCAGGAAAAATACATAAATTTAGTTTTAATATATTATCAAGTTATATAATACATTAATTGCAACATACTCTATGTTTACTGTTATTAATATAAAAAGGAAAAAATAAAAATGTTTTGTATATAAATTTGAGTTGCCTTTTTTTTAGTTTAACCAACAAAATCTAAGATTAATAGAAAGAATATTAATGAGAAAAAGCAGTGAAAAATATTAAACAAATAACATGCTAAACAAAAACAGAGGGAAATTCGAATTAAAAAAAATATATATATGAAATGCAAAATAATATTTTATTAAACTGACAACGTTCAGCTTCCAGGAAATAAATTGTTGTGGTATGAATTGCTAATAAACGGTTAAAAGGCCAAATATTCATTTTCCATTTCTATTTACCGGGTGATAATTTTACGGGGAAAAAATAATTTTCCTTGAAATTTAATCAACAATGGTATTTTAGGCCCGGTAATTAATGAACTCTAAATGAAAAAATACAGCATGATATGTGTATTAAAGGTTTTAAGTAGTTATAAAAAAAAAAAAAAAAATTCAAAATTAATGTAAACGTGAATTGAAAATATTCTGTAGAATTTTTTCATCCAGAAGAAATAGTTGAGTGAAAAAATGAAAAAAAAAAAAAAAAAAAAACTTCAGAGCTCGCCAAAATAATTTGAAAAAATTAAACAATCATTTTATGAAGGCATTGATGATAAATGGCAAGCAATTAATTTTTTTTTTCTTTAATGAACCAGAAAATTTTTTTTGAAAGTGTAAATTAGTTAAATATCTTATATATCACGATAGGTTAAATGATGGTCAGGATTTTCAGTTTACAATGATTTTATTATGGTAAGCCAACGTTTCGATCCAACTTGTGGATCTTTATCAGGGCTACTGAGCCCAGGTCGATACTTAGAGGGGTGGACAGTATCGACCTGGGCTCAGTAGCCCTGATGAAGATCCACAAGTTGGATCGAAACGTTGGCTTACAATAATAAAATCATTGTAAACTGAAAATCCTGACCATCATTTAACCTATCGTAATTGAAGTATCTTATATATCATCCTACTATCTTATATATCATGAATGAATTTTAGAAAACGGGGAAATGACAATTCTAATTTTCTAGAAAAAATTACTTTCATGTCTCTCTATAATTTTTTTTTATACATCCTAAGTTTTATAAATATGTAAATATTAAATTTTATCAAATAAATTAATAAAAAAAATATTTAGAGTTAAAAAACAATAAATCAAAGCTAGGGGTCCGTAGAGCCCCCCCCCCCCTTTGGTAAAATTGGGGTTAAGCGCCTCTTAAGCATTTCAAAATTTGTTTTTGATCAATTTTATTAATTATTACTTTTAAGTAATATTTTTCCGCAATAAATTTTTTTGCACGGACGTTAGCCGAAACATAACACAGCTCTACAGAAAAAAAAAGTTTTCGGTGCCTAGAATCTTATAGCTGATTTTAACTATGTTTGGGACGCTGATTCCAATAATGCAATTAGATATTTTTTTATCAGCTCTACGTTTTTGGCTTCATCATACCTTAACAGTGCATTTATTCAAATTTAAATACCGATGATATAGATTACACAATCCGAAATAGAAGTGTTAATGAATTATTTTAGTGCGATTTTCTCCTTATTTTAGAATATTACACTATTGTACATAATTGCTGTATATAATGGTTTGCAAGAATTAAAAAATAATAACATACAGTAATAACTTTTAACAAAGCGATTTGGTATGATTTTACTCACAGGGAAATAATTTTTTTTTTTCATCATTTTTAATGGCAGATTTCTGCTGGAACGTAAAACGAGACTGTTTGAAGAAACATACAAGAAAGTCACGCAAAAGAAGTTTCCGAAGTGTGAAATAAGAGTGTCTTTGAAATGTAATTGGTTTAGTTACATAGTGATTAAGTAAATAATGTTTGTGTTTATATGGTTTTAATTGATATAAAATGTTTTATGTAAAGAATTTTAATATTTTTTTTTTCCACCTGCTAATGTATTCGAGTAATTATGTTTTAAGAGGTTAAGTCACGCCATTTATATTTCTCAAAAACTAGAGCTGATAGAGGAAAATTAATAGCAAATTTGTATTCAGCGCACCAATTATACTCAAAATCAGCTATAAAACTCTCGGCATCAAGACCATCATAGACCTGTATAATGTGATACAACTATCTGAACTTCTCTATCACAATACTTTTCTGAAGACAATGTAACCAACTCTATTTGCACGAAGTTTCTCCATTAATTTATTGACTAAAGATCGCGAAGTTCAATGTTGTGAAGACAGATGATCTCATCTTCAATCATTATCATGATATAATATTACTAGGGGCATTATATTACTCCAAGACTCCTTCTGGCAACGTTCTTCCATTATCTTTAACTACCTTACTCTACATCGGTGAAGTACAGCCTTCAGTTTATTTTCTTGTAAATTCAATTTTCAGGCAATGAAGAGTCGTGCGGCACAAGTTATTTTACGACAGGAGAGTAACTACCCTTTCCGACCATTTAACCTTGATTTTATTTCCTCTTAAATTGCGTTTCTCTCAAATATACTATATCGCGAATACTTAAACTAGTGATTTACATCAGCGTAGACGTCTTTAAATGAGAGACCATAAATGTTTTTATTTCTTTTCTTTTTTTCTTTTTTTTACTTTTTATTTACAGTGAAAGAATTATATCGGCACAGTTAAAATTATTTAATATAAGCTTTTTATTATAGTGTTGGCAGTGTTGGTTGGTCTTTTTATTACCTGTTTATGGTAGTCATTGCCTTACTCATCATCTGCACTATAAAATTACAAGTAATATCAGGAAATTATGTATTACATATCAACTGGACAATTAACCTTTAGAAGGAAAGTTGGAGCAAACTTAAACTAACAACACTAGAATTAAACTGCCCTGTGGAAACACTTAGAAAATAGCAGAATTTACATTACAGCCACAGATATGTAACTATTTTTAACAAAGATAAGGAATGTCCACTTTGCAAAACGGATAAGGACACAATTGCGCACATGCAACGTCAATGTCCAATTCTAAATGACTTCAGCAAAGAATATCTAAAGCAAATCATCATGTAAAATGTCTCTATCTTGTCAGGCATTTTAGAGATTAGAAAATTAGTTCAGTCGAATACTGTTCGAAGTATTTAATATGAAACATCAATGTTTACTGAAAAAAATTGTGACAGATATAGATGAAAATAATAAAGACTAGCAGACACGTGCGAATCATTCGCACTATAACCTACTTAAATCCTACTTAATTGGAGCATACAACGTATGTTTTGTATCGTATAGTGCGTATTTAGGGCGCCATGGGTATAGATACAGGTTGAAGTAAAGAAAAGAAGTGTTTAAATTGTAGATTATTTATTTATTTAAACATAAGTTTAATGTATATACATAGTATTTACGTGATTGCAGGACCTCTTTGAACACTATGTTTAAAGTTACGATCTGGTCATCTTTGAGTGTTTGTTGGTGGGTTAGTTTTGCACAGACATAGACATCACTGAAAGAGCGCACCCTGGAAACTTAAATACACACATCGGTTTCGCGGAAAGCGATTACGTTGATTCTATTGACTGAAATCGCATGTTTTTGCTTGTAACTCGCAAACGACGGCGACAACGGAAAAGTTTACATATAACCAAAATGTTCGTATCGACAAACTGAAAAAAATGACACCTTCGAAAAAGCCCTGCGTTTTATTTTGCGACCATTTTCGCTGAGAATTGCAGTTTTTCGCTTTCAACTCACAAACGAAGGGGTTTATAGAAAAAATGTACACGACCGAAAATATTCTCCTTGAAAACCTGAAAAGATTTACACCATTTAGACTTTTTCTCGCTAAAACCTCGGTTTTGCGCTTAAAATGCAATCGAAGGCGAAATGAGTGATTTGTATATTTTTCAGGTGTAGTAGTTAAGCAAAGCTTTAAAATGATGCCTCATTCATGAAATTTGGTAAAGTACTAAGGAAATTATGGCGTAGCGACCAAAAAATGGTAACACCCAAAAATCTTTTTAATTTTGTCTTGTAATAGATTGTTTAGTCCATCGGTTTTTAACATGAATTTTAAATATTTAACTAAAAACTTTACAAATATCTAAAAATAAATATGCTGTGTTGTATTTTCAAAATATACGAAACGAAAAACTAGCGGTCCAAAGAGGCTCAGCAAGGCTTAGAAAAAATGTCTAAATAGATTAAATAAATCTATAATTAATTATTTTTACTAAATATTAACTAATTGTTAAAACTAAATAACCTAATTATTTATAATTAATTATTACTAAATTCATTTAGTTATATATGTAAAACTAAATAAATTGATATAGATGTGGGCCCAAATCATCAAATATCAACTTATCTTATGACAATTAATTTGCGCATTCGTTAATGTCATTTTATTTTTTTTATTTTTTATATTTCAATTTCGTAAAAATATATATGGAGTCGTTTTTCCAAATATAGGAAAAATAAAAGAGAAAAGTAATAGGAGGGGAATGTAGAGTTTTATTTTATCGGGAGCTTCCAGTGGGAATTGAGCTCAGTTCCATACAGCGGCTATTGAAAAAGTTTTCCCTGCGCAGTAGGCATGTTCGTCACTGCTAAGCCTACTTCACGTACAAACAAAAACCTGATTTTGTTTATATAATTTATGTACACACACACACACACACACATATATATATATATATATATATATATATATAGATATACATATGTATGTGAGTATGTGTGTCTGTCTGTGTATGAAAATAACGATTATGTGAAATTTATATTCATGTTATGGTCTTATAGTCCAGTGAATTTAGTCTCAAAAAGATAGCGATACCTTGCAGAATATACCCATTTTAACGAAACTCGGGCTTTATGGGTGCCCAAGGTACAGCCAATTTCTCTAAAAGAATTTCCTCAAGCTCTCTTGGAGGGGTGACCATCTGATAACCCATAGTGTTCCAATTTAAAGAATATAGCGAACAAATTTATCTTCCTTTATATTTTGATTAATATACAAGCTTGTGCGATGGAAATGGGTGGGGTCTCGGTGAAATAAAACAACATTCATATATATGCTACTACACATATAGTTTTATATAATTTTACACCCCCCCCCCCCCACCAGCCATTTCTATCTCATATATATTTATGACATTCAGATCACGAAGAGTGAAAGAAAAACCAATTTTCACAAAGTTTCGAGGTCCACAAACCCATCATCAGATACATTGCATAGTGGTGTCTTCAATTTTTCCTTCAATCTTCTTTTGATTCCTTTCATATGGTTTTCACTATATTTCATTAGTAGACATCAATAGTTTAAAAGAAAAATTGTAGGCAACACTAAAGCATGATTATTTAGCTAAGCATCTGATGATGGGGCTGTGGATTATTTAAAGTAGTCAAAATTTGGTTTTTGTGTATTTGGCATGATCTGACAGGAATAAAGGCTTAAAGGATGATATATAAAAATGTTCACTAAATTCATAAATTAGAACATATTTTATCAAGAATCTTCCAGTATATTGTAACACTAATGTGGGTAAGAAATATTTATTTAACAGAAATATATAGTTATCACAATGCCAAAGAATTATTACAACTTATACACTTGAGCAGGTTACAAAATGTTAACGTTAAAACACACAACAGCAAGTCATATCTACACAGTCAAGACACAGTCTTCAACTAACTCGTTCAGTCTCTGCTCCTTATATATAATCGTAAATAGTCAGGCATTCACGGAATGATCTAGACTCAAACAGTTCGTTCCAATCGCTTATTTTGTTCCAACAAACAGTCTGGGAGTTTATGCCATATGTTTTTTTATTTCTTTTTTTTTTTTTATTTGCTTATCGATTTAACGCTACAATATACAGAAACTACTATCAAGCTAATAACTCGAAAACCATGATTCGCACAGAAAATAGTATTATCATTGTTTGTTTTTTGAACGTCACTTTACGCCACTAAGGCTTACCCGACGATTCTATAGTAGGGAGTCCTAACTTTGGCCTATCCAGGTATAATTAGGTTAGGGATCATTAACGAGTAACTGATTTTTTATGTCCTACCCGAGGGGCGGTACAGCCAAGAAATTTTTATTCCGATTATAAAAAAATCCTAGGGCCACAGCGGGACGCGAACTCGCGACTTCTATTATTCTAGGTATCTATGCCAGCCACTATACCAAAGGTGACCCCAGTATCATCTTAAAATAAAGAAAGCATAAATTGCGCATCAAATGACATTAATATGAATATTTACTATGCAATAATTACAACTTATTAATCCTAATTAATGATTTTTAAATTCAAAAATGAAATGATATGACCACGAGGCAACAAAGCCTTTAGTATATAGATCGCTATTCACAGTCCCCCAGACACACAGAAGCCTTCCCGTCGATGCTACAGCAGGATTCCTAAATTTGGCCTATCCAGGTATAATTAGAACAGGGACCTTTAACGAGCAACTGATTTTTTATTCCGATTAAAAAATCCTAGGGCCACCTCGGGACGCGAACTGACATTAACTGTCTCGGCAGTACTTTCCCACAATGAGGATTTTTATGATAATTAACAGAACTCGCAGCGTAGCTAAAACAATTGCATCTAAAAAACAATCACTTTGTGATAGTTAACTTTTGAAACATATCGAACCTGATTTTTTGTAGCGTTGATTTGTAGAGGAAAACATTAATCAAGTTGAAAAATGCAAAAACTAAAATTATTCATGAGACAAAGTGAATTATCTAATAAATAAAAATAATGATAAAAAACTGCAAACAAAAAAAAAAATAAAAAAAAAAAAAATAAAAATGAAAATCGAGCGGAGTCACGGTTCTAAGGGTAGAAGTTAACTATCAGGGATGGAAATTGGATGAGACCAAAAATAGGGGGGTAGGTGCGGGGTACCTTTACTATTGTAGGTATCTATTCCAGCCAATATACCACAACCCCTGTATAATCTTAAAAAAAAAAAAAAAACTTAATTGGGCATCACATGACATTAATATGAATATTTAATAATGACAACTTATCAATTCTGATTAATGATTTTTAAATTAAAAAATAAAATGATAAGACCATGAGATAACAAATCCTTTATTATACAGATCGCTATTCACAGTCCCCCAGACAAACAGAAGTACTCCGTTTATATTCAACAAAATAGCATCTGGATATGCAGGGATGTTGCGACCACAGATCGCTAGAGCATACTGTCCATTGTCAGCTCCGAGACAATTGAATATTTGAGGAAAGCCCCGAGCTCAATAAAAGAGATCCTCGCCGACCATTCCCGTTTTCGTGGCATTATGCGATGTATTCTGGGGCACTTCCATACCCCTCAGGTACCCATGAATAAATATTCGATTGTTCCATGGGTTTGTGGAAAGAGTGTGCCAATTTTACACAACTGTAGCAATAGCAAATGTTTTTTATTTCGAATTTCTTTATTTATTTCTATAATATAAAATTTATATTCAATAAAATATTCGATGAATAATCTTCTAAATGTTATTAGTGGCAGATGTCCTGGAAAGGGCTGAAAGTTAAAAAAATCATCCAAGTTCTGAAACTTTTCATACATTATGTTGCAGTTAATTTTTAGTACTGCCTTTAACGCGTTGAGCGCCATGGAAAAGATGATGTATTTTTGCATGGGGCAGAAGCATTTTTTCTTAATTTATAACTTTAATATGATTAGAATGATGCATAAATTGCGAAATAAATAAATAAGAAACTTAATTTTAGCCATTAACAAGAATTTTGAGAGCAGTACCTACGTACGACCCGGCCCCGGGGTAATAGCCCTCCCTAAAAAATAAAAAAAATAACTGAAAATAAAAAGGTTCTATTATAGGAGATGGTTTAGAATATAGGTTGACCATCACTGCTTGGAGCGAGATTGGGACTCCATGCATCCCCCAAATTAAAAAAAAAAAATAAACGGCCAATTGCATTGGCGAATTCTTCGGGGCCGGAGCGGTTCCATACGTCTTGAAATCACCCTCGGCGGGCGAGCCCCTGGCCCAGAAATACCTTTTAGCTAGCGGGAGCGGACGGTACCTGGGGACTTCTCAACGTGTTCAATAATAAACTATTGTGTATACTTAATACTTTATTTTTTGCTATGAAAATTAAGAAAAATATTCAAGGGTGGGTCTTATTACTGCTTATGGGGAGAGTTCACCGGGTGGTAGATGTGAGGATGGTCAGTGGAAATTCCTAGGAAGTTAGGAAAAGTACTAAAAAATACTCCTGGCTTCTCAAACTTCACAGTCATGGATATCCCCCTAAGGTAAACCGCTCATTAACTGGATGATGTCCCCCGTTCGGGACTCCGCGTGGGGAATACATTAGAGGAATCATGGCGCAAGTTGAAGTATATTATCGTGGAATGGGAGGAATTATATGTTTAGGAACCATATTTCTTATTAGAAATAGGTTATTTTCCGCGTTGAGGTACATTCATTTGAGATAGGTTTTCGGTGGGTATATTATTTATTATTATTTAAAAAAAAATACCAAACCGTTGTTTGGTAAATCATTGAAACCATTGAAACCTTTGGTTTAAAAAAGTAAAAAAAAACAAAAACAAATTAAGGATGTATAAATTTTTATATTTCATAATTTTTATAACTGATAAAGAAGGATCAGAAACCTCTGGAGTTTTAAAGACATCGGAAAACAGCGGTGTGTGAGAACGGCGATCTAAATAATAAATACATTGATATCTCAGTTGCAATTAATTAATTTTAGCTTTTTGCAACTAAGTTTTTTTTTATCGTTCCATCCCTTCGTCGCCTGTTACGCTATACGGGGTCTCCCGGGCCAGGGGAGAAGGTGGGGATTAATGCCAAGTATTACTATGTCCCCTGGCTCCGGGTTTTGTCCCAATCATACGTTGCTATGGGCAATTCCTATTTCCTTAAGCGGCCCCTAGACGATCAACATTTACTTAAATAAATTGAACAATATTTTGTACAATATTATTTTTGGCCAATCCACACGGTGCAATATTATTGCTAAATGTTATCGAGCTGTCAACATGTGGGATAAGAGACTGTAAGTTGTGTAACTATAGCATTCCGTGTGGCTTAGAAAAAGAAGCGCAGGTGGATGAAGAAATGGTTTAAAAAAAGAAATCAGTACACTCATGAAAATCTGTTAAGTGAACTAAGAATTAGTGAAGCTAGTGACTTTCAAAATTCACTAGAATTCATTTGTACGGAATCCACTTGCTAAGAGTTGCCCATTTGGCCCTCAAATAATATATCGTTGATAGCATTTTTTTGCATACATTTGTAGTCATTTTGCTCTACTGCCCAAGCGGAAGTAATTTTTTCTAAGTAAGTTTGAGGTTGTTGAAGGTGTTTGCGTGTTAGGGATCTTTGGACTCGTCAAGTTTCTTTGCCTTCTTTTTTGGAGGACCTTTCTTGTGTTGCAAAAATTATACGTATTTCAGTAATATTGCCTACAGATGACGCAATGTTTACTTGATTGCGCAATAAAAATCAAACTGTTTTTTTATTGACCCAATAAAATGCTCAATCCTTCAATGTGATCTACAGACGCTCAATATTATTGTACAATGGCAGTTATTGTGCAATATATTGATGTATACATTAATCGTCTATGGGCCGCTTAAGGCGTTTGCACACTTGGAAATCCCGCCAACCTTTTGCCACTAAGCTGAATCCAATAATATTGCACTAATAATATGCAATAATATTGAAATTATAACTTAGAAATAATGATTTGAATGCATATAGTGATGGGATTTGACCTTATATATTTTTATTTCTAAATTACCGAATTTGAACTTAACTAAATAGTATCGCAAAACCTGAAAATTTGGCACTTACAGTTTATAACCATTTACAGTTACATCCATTAACAGAATATTTATAGCCAACCAAGCCATTTGTCTGCCATAAAGAAGTACCTTTACTTAAATGTTAATGTCCCTTGTGGAACTTGAAATCGTTTGTGAGCTCAAATTCTTTTTTCTTTTTTACATGCCTCAATTATTTATTTATTTATTTTATGATTACTACTTTATTGTGATGATAATGATTGAAACACAAGGTTCTATAGATATGATGAATTCATGAAAGTATAATGTTCAATATTGACCAATAATCATCCCTATAAGACCGCATTAATTAATTAAGGTTACTAATTGTATAGATCGGTATCAACATTAGCCCATAATCATCCAATCAAGGATTTAATAACTCTCCTCTTCATCCACAACCCTTTGCATTTGCATTATTCAAGAGCTCAATTTTCCTATTAATTACTGCCCTAAAGAATTACTTCAGAGCACTACAGTTTAATGGCCAATTTTATGGCTAATCTCACTATCAATTTGTAATGCAACTGGAATATTTACATTGTCCTTAAACAATATTTATCTAAAAAGAACAAAATAACTTAATCTGAACTGATCGGTTGAAAATAAATTACCAGGAGATTAATTGAATTGCTAAGCGGAAAATTTCATTATTAAAAGGCCATTTAAGTACCCTTATCTTAATCCCTTTGACTAAAACAAAATAAATCAAACAATTTTTTTCTAAATGATAAGTGGTTATTATAATGGTTGCAAGTGACGCAATATTTGTTATAATAAAACATTGTTAAGCCTAAGGCTCCAGGGCGTGGCCTATTTTGGCTGATCTAAACGGACAAGGGTCTCTTGGGGGTCTATTCTTCCTTTTGAGCGAGCGAAGCGAACGGAGTCGAAAGCTAACCAAGGCCCTTTTTACCTGATAAGGATGAGGAGGGAATCCGATAGATAAGGTCACGAAACCCGTCCATCTACTGTTTCAAAGTTTCTTTTCCATTATTTTTCCATCTGAACCTGTACACAGAACTATCTCTATCGGTCATGTAGAGATACAATAGAAACGATAAGAAGAGAATAAACATTTAAAAACACGACAAAGCATTTTTTTTCGAGTTGCACAAGTCTTGTACTAGAGGAAGGATGTTAATCTATTTAAAAAAAATCTGGTGCGTGCGCGCAACACACAACTTTCACTTACCAACTTACTTAGATTAGAAATTAAAGTGTTTTGCTAAATATCATTTCCCAAAGTCACACATTTTTCTACATTCATATCTTACTTTTGTTTATCGTTAAAGCCGTTTTTGAGTAAATAAAAAATCCCGTAAAATGATACAAAATTTACTAAGTAAAGTCCCCCCTCCCGTAGATCAATTTTGATGAAATTTTTACAGTCGTATCTCGGGCATATAAATACATCAAATACCAAGTTTGATCAAAATCGTTTAAACCGTTTTTGAGTAAATAAAAAAAACATGTGAAAATGATACAAAATTTATTAAGTAAAGTCCCCCCTCCGGTTGATCAATTTTGATGAAATTTTTACAGTCATATTTCAGGCATATAAATAGATCAAATACTCAGTTTAATCAAAATCGTTAGAGCCGTTTTTGAGAAAATCGAAAAAAACTTAAAAAGTTATTAAATAAAGTACCCCCTCCCTTTGAGCAAATTTGATGAAATTTTTGCTGTCACATCGCGGGCTTATACATACTCTAAATACCCAATTTCAGGTTCGCACGGTTTATAGTTTTTGAGCTAGTCTGTTCACACACACACACACACACAGACCATTTCGCGGGACTTGGTTATTTTGACTCAGGGGACCCCAAAACGTGTATTTCCGTTGAAAACCGGAAGTCGAAAATTTTCACGATCGCAATACTTCCACTTACTATATATTTCATATATAGGTAAGTGAAAGTAAAAATATTTAATTACATTAGAATGCTAGGGGTTGTATTAATTTTTTTTAACCAGTCGTTTGCAACGTGGGACAATTAATTGCTTCTTTTCCACTGTTCGACTATTAAACATAGAACGCGAATCATCAAACATTCAAGATCTGATAATATAACGAATTATGCATGTGTGGACTGTATAATTATAATAATGTTATATTTTTTGTTATTTTTCATAAGTTAGGGGGAAGGATACTCAACTGTTAAATCTAAGTTGAACTGCGGAATAGAGGGACGGGGATAAGACGTAAAATGGAGGTCCGGAGCCTGTACGATGTGAGGTTCTCGCTAAAGGTCCCTATCCTATTTATACCAGAATAGGCAAAATTTAGGACTCCTACTGTAACATCGTCCGATTAGCCTTGTGGCATAAAGTGACGTTAAAGAAGCAACTGTGAAGAATTCGACAGCTAGTGTAATTTCTCCTTTTCTACAGGTGGTATTTTTTTTTTTTAATTCATGTTTAGAATGTTACTTCAAGGTGACTAAGCTAAAGTCATTTTAAGTGGCTTCAGGACCAGGTTATTCCTTCTTAATGTTTTGAAGTTACCAAGAAAATGACCATGGATGGACTTCTATTTGTTTTTTTTTTCATTATTTCCAAGTGTTCAAGGTGAAAAAAAAAATTCTTAACATTACGGCACTCAAGTTTATTCTTTACAAATCCTTAGTTAATTTACCACCCTCATCACCTGTTTAGAGGCGTGGGTGATATACTCGTATCTAACCAGGTTAGAGAACAACCAGCATAACTATCCATGAAAACATTGCATGAATTCACAATCAGACATGATCAATCACAACTGTCGTCTTACACAAATAATACCCACAATCGAGCAATTCGTACGAGCACAAACTCCAAATATTTCAGTCATACAATACGCGGTCGCAAGCGACGGTGCTGCTTCTGGACTGGAACTAGAGGAATAGGGATAGAACCCGGGCCAGTTCCTAGGATTCATAGGTTTTTTGGGAGTTTTTAATTTATTTGTCCATAATTAAAGCCAGATAGAGCTAAAACTGATTTGAAAAATGTCTAGTAGGTACTGCTCGGTCTCTCAGTGTTCAATCAGAAAATCAAAACAGGTGTCATTCCATTTGTTTCCAAAAAATAAAAAGCTACATCAAGAGTGGATTGTAAAATTAAGAATAGTTAAGCATGTTTCGATACATATGCAGATATTGCAGTCTTCATTCTAAAGAAAGTGACTATATTTATTCAGGTAAATATTAGTATTTGTTATTTTATTGATTTGATGATAGGGGAGTGTCATAGATTTGTTTTTCTTTTTTTTAATTTTTCCCATTCTTGTCTAACATCCGTTGTGCTTAATTTTTTAAGTTGTCAATGGTATGCCTAATGGTAATAACAAATAAATAAATACTCTGACAACGAAACTAAGCTGTCATGAAAATGACAGCTGTCATAATAATGATTGTATGAATAGGTGATTAATGTTATTATTAACCGAAAAACGTAGTGTAAAGTTGCAATGATGTGTTTTCATTTACCATAACTACCAGCTTTATACGTACAATTACAAGAAAATTGCTATTGTTATTAATAAATGTCCACTTTTATTTGATGGGGCAATCCTTTAACCCTATACCGTCTGAGCAGTGCGATTGCATTGCGGGCTCTGTGGCCTGAGACCTTAGACCGGCTGCCGTGCCCGGTGGCCTAAATACTTTTTGTTACATTCACTCTTCTTTCTCCATATTCATATTTTTCTTCTAAAGGTGCATGTAAAATTAATTTGGAAAACCCGAAAAGAACCCCCAATTCTATTAGTTTACAACCCTCGCAAATTTTTGAAGAAAGCATAAACCTAGTTACTGAGAAATACCGGACGGGCTTGTAACAGGGTTGGAGAAACGCAAATGCCAATTATGTAAATATAATTCCTAGCACTCGTCCTAAATATGAATGAGAAAATGATGACTATTTTGTCATGCTCTAGTACTCATGAAATTAAACAAAAAAGGCGTAGGAACGTCCCTAAGTAGACATGCTTACACTTAATTTTTAGAACACTTATATTAAATGTTTTATATTTATTTTAATTTTATAACATTTTTAAATTATATACTATATAATAAATTATATATTTTTTTTATGAGTTGTTATCTACGATTTATGAATTTTGCATTCCTTAATAATGATACGGTAAATCTGAAAGCACAGAGGAAAAATTCAATTTTTGTTTTAAAAGAAGCCACAAAAACGTAAAGGTGATGGAGGTTTTATCCTAATGCAATAGTAAAATGGAAAGAGTTAAGAAATCAATTGAAATAAGGTCCGCAGTTTCTGTCTTCTAACGTTGAAGCGGGCAGAACTGATATATCAGTCTACAGGCCACAGGGACTGCAGCGCTCGAACTGATGTATCAGTCAACAGGCGTTAAGATAAAGGGTTAAGATCGCTTGTTTTAAGGCACAAGGCTTGTAAAAATGACTATTTTTTCACTTCTAGATACTATTCCACATGTAATAATGTGGTTTGCATCAATGTCTATCCCCGTTCCTTCCGACATTTTGTAAAACTACTAGCGCACCGTACAGTCGATTGCGAGCACGAATAGACTCAACATAATTTTATTTAAAGAAATAGGCTACCATAAACATTACAGAAAGGAATTGATTCAATATTCCGTAAGAACTAAATAATAGTCCTCCGTGAATTCTATTACGTAATTGAAATAAGTTGGAAATAGCGTTAATCCATCGAATTGAATAAGTTCGAAATAGCGGTTATCCATCGAATTGAAAAATCTAGCTAGTTTAAGCCAAGAGGTAAATCAAAGGAAGAACTGGTGGAATAAAAGATAGATTGGGAAAGTATCGAATCCGGGAAGTAAACAGACTTTTCAAAGATTGGATACAAATTGGGAGGCGGGGGCTCAGTCGGCTTTAAGGTAATAGAGAGCCTTATTCCCTCCTTCTAATCCCCGCAGTGACAAAGAAAAGGTGTACTCACGGACCTCTCATATTCAGCTCTTTTGTAGTTAGCCTAATGCCACACCTAGCCCTCACGATTCCATTTGCCTTATGATTATTTCACCTTTTTATAATGTTTTATAATCAAAACTATTTAAGCTCTATTATTTTTATCAGTAAAAATAGTATTGGACCATTCCACGTCATATCAACACAAAAATATAGTTTTGAACCTCACTATCTCAGATTTTCTTGAAATTTGGTGTATGTGTACAACTTGTATCTATTAGAACAATTGTGAAATATTTTAAAATGAAATCTTTATTTGTATTTGGGGACACTGCTCCGTCCAAATAGAGTTTTGTTGGCACATATTTTTACATGACATTATGAATTAGAACATAAATATAGTCCAACTACAATTCAAATCAAAATACAACATAATATAAAGAAAATACATACAATATTTACATCTTCAGATAATTATCGGATCATAATCAATAATTTTTAAATAACTAAATAATTGGATAAAAAATTTATGACAGACATATGTACCAAAGAACAGTAGGTATTGATTATTATAGGTTATTTAAAAACAATTCAAAATAAAATTCCTTTCGGTAAGCGAATATAGAAGGAAGTTAGATATATCATTAATTTTTGCAATTGATTCTATTTCCAGCAACTCATAAATTGAGTTTTTTACAGGTAGGTATTTGGAAAGATATTTGTTTCTGAAGCTATTGTACACGGGGCAGGTGATGAAAAGATGATGTATTGTTTCCAACTCATTTCTGTTGCAGATGGGATATACTTCTCTACTGTCTATTATCTGAATTTTTCTATTGACTCTAAAACGGTGTATATTCACATTACTGACTCTTAGCTGGCTTACCAATCTCAGTTTTAATATATTGACTTGCCAAGAAATGTATGGTTGAGCCTGACCAAACGGGCATATAACTCTATAGTTAGGATTATAGGATGAGTTTATTGTTTGCTCGATGTCCTTGCTTAAAAAATCATTATTACTGAGATATGTTTACGCGTTTTTGAATTATTGGTCCCTAAAGCCCTCAAAAACAGGTCCAGAAACAGAAAAAACATGATTAAAAATAGCTGCAGATGTTTTCTGAATTTGACTAGGACTATGAGATTGATGTCGTTTAACAGGACATTCCATGCCATTCCAAATGATGTATAACAATGTATAGCTTGATATAAAAGAAGTCTTCTTAAAACTAAATGAAAATTTTAATTTCAATTTTCTCTATAAGTTCATTTATTAAAAATTTTATATTAAAATATACGAGAAAAAACAAAATATATGAGGGGTCATGACTCCGTGACCTTCCCCCAGGATTCAAGCAGCAATACCATACACACATGACAAATAAACCATGTTTCTCTCAAAAACTACAAATCAGATAAACCCACATTTATATTTCTTATATCTTTCTTAGTCCAAGCTATCAGAACTATGATGCCATCAGAACCAGAATGATTTACAAATCCCAAGGCGAAGATGCTGTCATGTTTTAATTGACAAAAAACTTAATATTTCTAGTTTTTTTTTTATCATACTATCCTCCATTCCATTCACAATGCGATATGATGGACTGCAAAACTACGCAATCCAATCCAATAACGCGTTTCCATCACAGTAGCTATATGATCGCTGCGTTTACTGTAATACTCCTCAATTTTAAAGCCGATTCAAGAAAAAAGAAAAAAAAAAACTAACTATAAGTTCGAAAATTCAATAGGTATTTGGTAGGAAAATCGGGAATGATGATATGGATAGAGATCTCAGAAAGAGATGAATCGGAAACCGATTTTTCTCATTTCATCCCCAATATCAGCAATCTTCAAGGAAGGGATTTTATAGCAAAGTGGGTCCTTATTGACATCGAACTACTTCTTTTTAGTAATAGGAATTATATTGATAAATGCAGCGATTTTGTCAGAAATAAAGTATTGTCTAAAAAGAAAAATACCATCTCAAAAGCAGACTACCTAAAAATAATTAATCGTATTTAATTTATCTATACTAACATTAAAAAACTACAATCGGCTGATGCTAGAATATGCATAACGAGTTTTATATATAATTTTTTATTTCTTTATATTATTTCTTCTGTTTTTTGTACTTTCAAGCACAAAAATGCGTTTGAGTTTTTTCTGTTTGTTTCTTAAAAAAAATATATGTGTTTATTTATTACAGGAATCCTTAAAAATTTTTATCAATTATTGGGACATTTATCTGGAAATACCTTACCTAGGGGCGTGCATACTTCCAAGAGAACGTTCTTTGGTAGTTGATTTAGAAAGCTGAAAATACTTTGATACAAAAACTGCTATTTTGTATCTCAATAACCGAGTAATTTTCAAGTCAAAGAACAGGCAGTCTATCAGTTGTTTTGTAAGTAATTATTCCATCAAGTTGGAAGACCTCAAGTATGTCTACCCATTTTTCAAACAAGCATTTGGCCAAGTCTGGAACCCGGGATTGCATGGATTGTACAAACCTTTCTCCTACATATTTTCTCATTATCCGTTGATACCTCTCAGACAGACTATTCAAAGTAAATCATAATAATGCCTTTTCATCACCCTTTTCTCAATCTGCTGGTGTTCCCTAAGGTAGCATTCCAATCCGTCCCAATACTTTTATCACCACCTACGCCGTTGACACAGCTGTGGTAGGAGTTAATAATGACCCAAACCTTGCACCCAAACTCTCCAATTCCACATCACAATCCTCGAAGAATGGTGTCAAAACTGGAGAATCAAAATCAATCCCAACAAATCCCATTTTAACTTCGTCGTAAACCTATAGACCTCCTGTCCTATAGAATCCTTTAATAACACTCCACTTATGTATCATTGGATCCACTTATATCGAACTGATCCGTTACTTAGGACTTAACTTAGACAAACGCCTTACTTGAAATCCTCATACAAGACTGAAACGACAAGAAACTTTTAGAAAAAAATATCCCACTATATCTGTTAATTACAGAATTTACAATTACTTATTCGACAACAAAGTGAATGGATAAATAGTGCTTAAAATCTTAATTTAATTCATTGTGAGATTTCAATGAGTAACAAAAGTTTCTTTCTCATGGCTACTGGAGTTTCAGCCATCATACACACATGACAAATGAACCGTGTTTCTCTCAAAAACTCCAAATCACATAAACCCACTTGTATATTTCTTATATCTTTCTTAGTCCAAGCTATCAGAACTATGATGCCATCAGAAACAGCACGATTTATAAGTCTCAAAGCGAAGATACTGTCATATTTTAATTGAGAAAAACTTAATTATTTCAACAGTTTTTTTTTTTTATCAGACTAGCTCCCATTCATAATGCGATATGATGGACTACATAACTCTACTTGGAATCCTAATACAAGACTGAAACGACAAGAAACTGCTCGTCGCTTCCGACTAATTCAACACTTACTAGACAAACGCTCGAAACTACCAATTTTTTTTCACTTCATTCATATATCCGCGCCTGCCAGCAATAGATAGACAATCAGCAGATTCGATGGCCGTATACAATTGCAGATGATGACATGTCAGGCATGGGGAAGGATGGCACCCAACAGTACCTCTTGTCTGGCTTGATTCAGTTATTCATGTCCTTTAAAGAATGAGATCTCTCATCCGACGCCTTTTTAATCTCCTCCTCACATTCACGGGCATTTCATCTGTGGCCATATCTCTTATTAGTAGGTTTATATGTCCGTGTAGGTTAGTGTGGAAACGTTTATAAAGAGTCTTGATGTGCTGGTCGACTGTTGGCATGTGAAAGTTAGTATGTAAGGTTTGATTAGTCACGTACCAAGGTGCTTTTGAAATGAGTCGTAATAATTTTGACTGAAAGGTCTGAAGTTTTTGTAAATGTATTTTTTTAGCAATCCCGTAAATCTGTGAACAGTATATCCATATGGGTTTAAGTAAGTAGGTGTACGTATTTAGTTTTTGTCTCAGTCTTAATTTTGAGGATTTAGAAAAAAAGTGGGAAAAGTAGCTTTATTCGTTTGTTTAGAGTTTCCCTTTTCATTTTAACGTGCGGGCCATGTCATCCTTCTATCGAGGGTTAGTCCGAGGTATTGTACTGTGTCTCTTTGGGGAATTTGGACATTTTCGATATAAATTGGTGGGCAAGTATTTTTCCGAAGAGTAAAAGTTATATGTTGTGATTTGTCGTGATTAAGTCTAATTTTCCACAATTTGCACTAATCGTTTAATTTCTGTAAGTGGTTTTGTAAGTTTAGTGAAGCATGTGACGGGTCTTGATGTTTCGTTAGTATTGCTGTATCGTCTGCGTAGGTAGCGGTCAATGTCTCATTACCTTCTGGTATGTCATGGGTGTATGCAATGTAGAGTAGGGGCCACTACTCAGTAGGGGGGGGGAACTACCAATTAATTATAAAAGGCTAAATTACATGACCATAATAAGACCTATTTGGGCTTATGGCGATCCGATCCAGGTAACAATCCTTTCATAATAAATTTCCGACCCACTCGAACCCTCTTGTTTCCAGCCTCGCTTCCTCCTCTATTCCAGACAATCTTCCTAGGTGTCTGAAGATTGGTCCTCGGGACCTCCTATGTTACGTGTAACAGATCAGAGCTACCAATGCGTTTTATCAGTCAAATCGCACATGTTTTAGCCTAGACAAATTCATATGTCTTTTAGCCAACTATGGGTTCCATAGCTCTGCTCATTGTAATTCAACCAGAATGGCAACGATGAATCTAGTCAATTAAATTGAGTTTATATTTTTTTGAGTGAATTTTTTTTTTTTAATAGAGTAGATAAGCATTTTTTGTTAGAAACATAAATTATATTGTCGCATTTTATTTTTTTATTTATATGAATTAGATATTAAAGGGAGCTTACAGGCAGAGGCTGTAACTTTTCCTTTAAAACTAAGAGTATATCGATACAGAGGAATATCGATAGGATAATTATAAAATTACTGTATAATTCCCATGATTTCCGCATTTACCGCACGCTGGACATTCTATTTTATTTAATATTAGCTAGGGTACCCGGCTCCGGTTCGGTAGTTGTGTGGTAGTTTTAATAACAGAAAAACTTTAAAATTAAATGAAATAAAAAAGAAATTAGCACTCTCTTGAAACTTCGGTTTTAACTTGGTATCAATATTAAGATTCGAAATATGCAGAGTGCGCCCAAATAAGGAACCCTTTATACTTTATAGATATTTTCGCTTGATTTTTTAATAACTTAAAAAGAACAGCTGAAAAAGTATATAACCTTTACAAACTGAACTGAATGAATGAACAATAAACATTGAGTGAAGCGCATCCTAGCGCTTCCTGGTAGTCTGGAGCTGGAACTAAATTTTTCATTCATAAACGCATATTTCATTCTCAGGTAGCCTAACTAAATGGTGCGAGAGGCTTAAAATTCCAGTCCTTTTCTCTTAAATTTTACACCCTTAAGAGAAAAACAGAAAACTTCTTCTCCGTAAGGGATTATATTGTTACACGATGACATAATTTTCTTGATCGTATGTTGAGTCGTTTATGAGCCTTATCGGCACGCACATTGAACACTTAGCTTTATAATATATATTGATTACTTAGTAATGTAGATTGATAGAGGTTCCACTAAAAACAGTCTAAATTACAAGCAAAATAAAAAATTAGCCATTATTCATATATAAGAAACAAAGAGGATTCATTATGGATATAGGGCAATTTGGGGACTGTTTTATAGAAGGGCAGAGAGCGTAGGATATTACACCGCAGTGTATAATTCAAACTCCTTGAGCCCTCCTGAATAATCTGCTCTGGCCTGGAGATGGACCAACTTTTTACGAGCTGAGACAGGTCCCCACTAAGTGGAACCCCACTAATGGAAGTCCTGCCGGGCTGGGGTGGAATAGCAGAGGCTTAGAGGTAAGACACTCGCTCTACCAACTCTTCTGAAAAGGAATCGCTGTTTTAGCGCCAGTATTGTTGACTTGGAATCACGGTTGCATATATTTTATTTCTGTAATTATAAGAATTATAGCTCATTATAATATTTGAAAAATAATTTAATGTATTCCATGTTTAAGGAACACATCACTTACTTTTTAAAGAACGTTCCTAAAAGTTACCTTTACCAACCTATAATTGGGTGAATTTAAAAAACTAAAGAAGGTGTAAATTTTACACTACTTATTATGGCTACTAGTGAAATTAGACGCTCAGATCTGCTGGTCAGTCAATCCTCGTATCTTCTTTACTTACCAATGATAAATATAAGATAAAGAGCTTCAGACAGCCTAAATGTATGTGCAATGTGTATGTACATATATGCATATGTAGTATATGTACATAGCACTAACATAACATGACAATAGATTTACGTCAGAAGATATTCTTAATAGCTGTATTTTACAATATAACTGTTTATTATTTTTTATTTTTTTTTATAATTGTTGGGAATAGTATGATCAGTATCGAATTACTATCGATGATACGTGTTGGAATAATGTCCAAGCGACCCAATATTGGTGTTCTCGCATGTTTTTGATTTTAAACCTCTAAAATATGGTAATATGTAAAAGTTTGATCTATTTCAGTCGAATTATTTTAAATGTGAGGTGGATTTAATTGTTTTTGTACTAATGTTTGAAAGTTGGTATGGTGCATCTATCGTATTCCTAAATACTTTTGATTTGAATGATTATATTCTTTGGATATTTAAGCATTTTGCAGGGCACCATAGTTCTATCCCGTACATCCGTCGAGGTCTAATTAGTACTTAGTATATTGTAAATCTGTTGGTTCAGCATAATCTATAACTTATGTAAAGTAAAATTATTAACATTCCATTTTGTTTGTTTAGTTGCTTTAATTTAATCTTACATATAAAGTTAGATATAGGTACTCCTCCGCTGAACCAGAAGGAACGTTGTGTAGTCCATATCGTTACAAGAGAACAATAGAAAACTAGTTACCCTATTTCAGTACCTAAAAGAAGCATCACATTATAAAAGAGTTTAATAAAGCACAACGTCAATGACCCTCAAGGATTTTTTTTTTATTTATTTATTTAATAACAAACGTTTAACAGTTATAAATTTGCGATCTGCAAATTACTTGCAATGAGCAAATTTTGCTGGCTGCTACATGAGCGTTCCTTCTGGAAAGGATAGAGGCGAAAACTGAATTTTTGCCATTGAATTTATTAACATGGACAAAATAGATATAACCGCAATTTGGATAAAACAGCAACGCTCTGTTTTGAGATAGCAACATGTAGCCCATACATTTTTATTAAAGTACAAATACCGATATTAATCAGCGGAGTTGCTTTTATTTATAACAGAACGTAAATGAAATTGAGCAAAAGCCCTTGCCCCGGGATACTGACATTAGAGTGTGCCAAATTTAGAAATATATTTATCTTAGCTTAAATAAATAGGGGCCTCTATACCTAATTAACCGGTGTTCCAATTAACCGGCGTTCTGAGGAGGTAATTTTTTTTTTTTTTTTTTTAATAAGCTTTTTTAATTTTCATGACCATTAAATTTCATGAATTATATTTATTTTGTATGTATAATATTTCAAAAACAAATATTAAAACAAAATATTCTCAGTTGTGATATAGTCTCCATTTAAATAAGAACTAATAAGATGTCGCAAAAAAAGACAACCTTTTATTTTATGCTTGAACTGAAATTAACCACTACAAACCGAGTAGAAAAAGGTGAAAGTGTTAAAATATTGTCCGCTGGATCGGCGAGAAAACTGTTCGTGACATTTTGAAAAAGAAAAAAGACATTTCCGACTTCATATCGTCGTCGGCCCAAACATCGTGTCCTCGGAAAACAATGAAGAACTCTTCATAAAGACGTACCTAGATGAAGCTGTCTATCAGTGGTTCATGCAAAAACGCGCTGAACGCGGAGTTCATTAGTTACTTTTGTTCGTTTGTTGTTTGTTAAAACAACAATTTTAATATGGACAGGTGTTCGCCTCTGGTATGAAAGAATCTCTAAACGAAATTCGGAGAATTTAGGACTAACGGTATGTATTTCTAGAACAAACTAACAGAATTTCATCTTTATTTATATAGATTGTACTTCGAAACAATAATATAATTTTTGAAATGTTATCTCTTGCGTTACAATTATTTTTTTAAACTTGAAGATTGTGAATTAAATACAAGTGAGTCTAAACTTTTGACCGGTACTGTAGATAGTTAGTACTATAGATTGTTTTACATCACTAATCATTTTTAATTCATTGCAAAACATAAAATTTAAAGTAGCAAAGATACGTATGACTTCGCTATTGTCAAAAAAAAGAGATAAATGATTCTAAAGAAGGAAAACAGGAAGAAAAATATTTCAGCACAGAAGCAAGAATAGGAAAAAGGGGTTTATTGATTCGCTCAAAACATAAAAATTACCAGCCACAAACAAGGAGCCATCGGAATACTCACTTCGACCTCAATAAAAAATGTAGTATCGATTTATTTGAGAAATAGCAGCAGTAAATCTTATGATTGTGCCGAGGGAACGTGAGTGAAATGCGAATGCCAAAGGCAATGAATGATTCTCAACATTTTACTCCGAGTAGAGACTGATTACCCGACATAGGCCCCTTCCATCAGAATAAGGAATGGATATCCATCTAAAAAACCCTTTCCTAACCCCCCTTTGTTACTAACAAAATTTAATACAGTAATATAACTTCATTGATTTTAGCTTTTTTTTGTTAAGGTAAAATAAATATTTGTGTTCGGAATTGTGTCCAACTTAATTGCCAATTGCGTTGTCGATTTCACCAAAAAAAAACATCCCTCTGGTGAGCTCAGCTCAGAATTGGAAACAATTAAGTACTAAAATTATTCAAAAGGGACAAAAAAGAATACATACATCTGTACATGGAATGAAAAATAAGTTTGAAATAATTTACCAAAAGCTTCGCTGATCTTAATTTCAAACAAAAGGAGGATTTTGAATTAAGAGAACAAAGAAAGAACAAAATGGGGGGGACAAAAATAAGCCTGGATTTTTCACTTGTTTTCTATATTTAACACCCATTTATGCTACTAAGGATAATCGAACGATACTATAACAGGAGTACTAGATTTTACCTTGTTAAATTATCGACACGACTTGAGATTTGTTTCAGTAAATGGCGAAGAATGAACCGAATAGAATCATTTTACCATCTTTGCTTAATGGAGATCTTTCATCCAGCAATTTTTTTGTCTTCTCGTATTCTGGGGTGTGTCACACGTATTCCTCATTAAACTGTTTTTATGTCTGTTAAAAAAAAAAAGAAATCTATTTTCGACTAACACACAACCACCTAAAAGGCTATTTAAGTAAAATAAAAATGAAAATTATAAATAGAATAAATTGTAAATTACAAGAATTATAAAATTATAAATTTTAAAAACGATCACTTTCTTAGGGTTCATTTTTGACATTTCTTTATTAAATTAAATTTAATTAGTACAATTACCTAGTTAAAAGTACAGTAGTGTGAACTAACTGATAAAATATTTTTACTTTCACTTACCTATATATCAAATATATAGTAAGTGGAAGTATTGAAATAGCTCAAAGGGATGGGGTACTTTATTTAATAACGTTTTACGTTTTTAATTAATCTAATCTTAATTTGTGGCTGACCACCATTTTTAAATTATTTTTAAATAATTTATTTTTTGAAGAGAAAAGATTTGGCTCCGCCGGGAGTCGAACCCGAATACACCACAGAGCTCGGCTCAAGGCAGAGCAAATCCTTCCTCTTCACTGATACCTACTCACCCCTATCTCACAAGTTTTGCGAGTAGTAGAGAGTAAGAGGAAGGATTTGCTCTGCCTTGAGCCGAGCTCTGTGGTGTAGCGGTTAGCATCCTCGCATGTAACGCAGGAGACCCGGGTTCGACTCCCGGCGGAGCCAAATCTTTTCACTTCAAAAAATAAAATGTTTTACGTTTTTTTTCGATTTTCTCAAAAACGGCTCTAACGATTTTGATTAAACTGAGTATTTGATGTATTAGAGCCCGAGATATGACTGTAAATATTTCATCAAAATTGATTAACCGGAGGGGGGACTTTACTTAATAAATTTTGTATCATTTTGACGTGTTTTTTTTATTAATTCAAAAACGGCTTCAACGATTTTGATCAAACTGGGTATTTGATGTATGTATATGCCAAAGATGTGATAGCCAACATTTCATCAAAATTGGTCAAACTGAGGGAGCACTTTATATCATAACTTTTTTTGCAATTTTTTACCTTTTTTTCGATTATCTTAAAAGCGGCTTTCACGATTTTCATCAAATTCGTCATGTTGAATGAAAATTTGGTGTTCTTTAATATCTGGTAAGCTTTATCATTATTATAATGTTCTGAGGGGGCTTAAATGGGGTAGGGACCTTTTTTGTTTGTTTGTTTTTGTTTCCTATGAAGTATCTTTGTTTTTGTCTATTTGGAGAAATTAACTGTCTCCCATTACGCCTAAAAATAAGAAATGGCTAAATATGAGGTATGATAAAAACCAAGTAAACATATAGAGGAGAAAAAAAGAAAAATATTTAGTCAACTCATAAAACATGTTGAGCCCATGCATGCGTAGTACGCCTTTAATGACAGATCATTATTCATGAATAAAGCCGTTCTGTTCATTTAATGGAAATTATTGGTTTCATGGTTACTAAATGAAATTTTCAACAAGTACTAAGAGAATTATAAAATCTGACGACTTGGAGAATTATGCTTGCATTTCCGAATCATTACAAGTAAAAACTTTTATTTAATAATTAAAGAAATTAGTGTTTGTTATAGAGCAAATTAAAGCAAAAATAAGAAATGAATGTGGAAAAATGTGTAACTGAGTGAGAAGTGGCATTAACACAACTCATTAATTTCTAATCTAAGTTGGTAAGTGAAAGTTGAGTGTTGCGCGCACGCACCAGATTATTTTTATTTTTTATTTACACCAAATAGTAATTGTGAGATAAGGTAAAACTGTAATATTGTTGTCAACTGTAATATTTAAACTTAAGTTGTATTAAAGTAGCTTCTTCAAGTTAAAGAACGAGATTACAGGAAAGAATTGATTTGATTCCGGCGGTAACGGCAGATAGATGGATCACCGATGCGCGCAGGAATCCCGCCTGGAGAGAGAGAACATTCCAGTAAGGATGTTACTGGAACTGGAAAAGAGGATAGTTTATCCAAAGCCATTGAAGGAACCTTGTTAAGGAAAGATGGAAAAGAAGCAGGAAAAACAGAAGGGTCACTCTTCTTTCACTCACTCCCTAAGGAAAAGGGGATTTTCCTGAATGTCAAACAACTTCTTTTTTTTCCTTCTTTGGTCCCTAATGTGTTTTTTTGTCGATGCTTTCCTCCTTCTACATTCTGGCATGTCTTTGAAATTCCAGGGACCTCCAGTTGTAGAAACACAAAGCTTTTCATCGCCTTCATACCTTTATATACATACAGCGAGCATTGCATCCCGTTGTATGAAACGAAATTAAATAAGTAAAACAAAGAGCTGGATTTCATTGGAGTTATTTATAAATAAACACACAAGGACACACAAAGTGATCTTGTTCCATGACAATGCCCCATCACATTCGGCTAAACGGACCAAGGAAACGATCCAAGTGTTTGGTTGGTAAATTCATCCGCATGCGGCTTATTTACCAGATTTGGCCCCATCCGATTACCACCTATTTGTATCGATAGGACACGCACTAGCTGAGCAGCGCTTCACTTCTTATGAAAATGTACAAAATTGGTTAAGTGATTGGTTTGACTCAGAAGAGGAAGCATTATTTTGGCGGGGAATCCACAAATTGCCTGAATGATGGGAAAAATGCATAGATAGCGAAGGACAGTACTTCGAATAAAGAAGTATGTATCGTTTTTACACAATCAACTCTTATTTGCTATTTGAAATATTCCGGTTTCATATTTACGCACCTGGTATTTATATTCTTCATAAGACATGAACTGTAAAAAAAAAAAAAAATAAAAAAAAAAATAATAATTATGTACTGGCTCGAAAAGTCGAAAAGAAAGAGAAAGAGTCGATCGCAGACAACTGTGAACATCACCTCTTCCTTAAAACAAGATATAAACTGAAATAGGTCTGGTTGTAAAAACGGAGTTCAAGAAATAGTTTCATTAGATATTTATATAAATGGAATGGTAACCAAGTCAAGGAAAATTTCGTACCTTACAGGAATGCTTCTAGAGAAATAAATCTCACAAAGAAAATAGAAGTTGGTTGCTAAATTGCACGTGAATACACTACAGTCTCAGACAGGAGACTATAATACAAAACAGTTGAAAATAATAAAAAAAAGAAAACTTACATGCACAGGAATCGTAAAGCCAGAAACATACCTGCAAAAAAAATATATATATATACATTATAGAATACTAGAAGTAAATCAGCTATTGCTAAAAAAGTGTAAACATATGAATAGCAATTATTTTTTGAATATATAAATTGATCAATCTTGAAAATTTATCAATCATTCGTTTTAAAGCACAAACCATAACCTTATAAATCTAGCAAGTTAAATAAATAAAAAATAAATGGAGCTTTATACAATAAAAACTAAAATATTTTTATTTCAATATTTAGATCCTCAGTTAATGTTTCCAATTTGTAAAGGCTAGATGAATCAATAAAACGAAAAATAAAATAGATATTAATTTAATGCAATGTTACTTTAATGTTACATGTTAATACTGTTATTTTTTTAAAGAGAGTACAATTAATGTAAAAATTGATTTATCAAGTCTCCAAAAAGTTAACAAGATTTTTGCTAAAATGATTTATAATTTAAGAAATCGTCTGTTCTTAAAACGTCGACGATATGTCTTTATATGAATATGAATCAGCCAAAACATTAAATAATTATAAGAATATTATGGTCATATAAAAAGATAAGTTAAATTAAATAAAGTTAAGTTTAGTTATCTTAATTAAAACATTTGAAAAACTTTAAAATTTAAATATATCACAATTTCTGTATCTCACTATGCAAAATACCTCTCACTATACCCAAACAAAAAAAATGTTTGCTTATACATGTAGAAAAAGGATTTAACAGAAAAATATGGAATTTATAAACGAAAAAATCTTTCCGTTAAACATGTATTTTTTTATATTGAACTTAATTCTTAAAAATTTCAACTTAATAGCAAATAAAATTAATTCTGAATTGCTTAAGGAACATTTCGTGCAAATCTTTATGACCAGACTATTTTTCGTTAAATAACATTTAGTTGATTAGCAATATGATTATATTGCACCAGTAGAGGTAACCAGAGTTGCCTTCTCAGATTGGTACATTGTTAAATGATCCTGAATTCAGAGGATATGTTCATGTTACAACTGAAATCTAATCAACCGACATATTTAGTAGGACGTTCGTTGTTACAAAAATCAAAAAGTTTTTCACACATTAAATTGCTAAATGAGAAAGTTCAATTCCACTTTATTTATTGATTTCCAGTTCAATTCCAACTGTTATTTGAGATAATCGAAAAAAAGGTAAAAATGGGAAAAAAAAAGTTTTGAGAACAAAATGCCCCCTCCGTTTGACCAAATTTGATGAAATGTTGGCTGTCACATCTTTGGCATATACATACATCAAATACCCAGTTCGATCAAAATCGTTAAAACCGTTTTTGAGTAAATAAAAAAAAAAAACACGTGAAAATGATACAAAATTTATTAAGTAAAGACTCAGGGTACCCAAATACGTGCATTCCCGTTGAAAACCTTACTATGTATTTCCTATGTAGGTAAGTGAAAGTAAAAATAAGTAAGAAAACGAGAAGGATTCATCATTTTGTTTTTATATTAAAAGAACAAGGAACGGTTGTAAAGGATTAGTTCTAAATGAGGCAAAGAAAAACGTAATTAATTATTATTGAATAATTAATATGAACAAAACAAATAAATTATGAGAGAAGAATGTTTCTTTACCCATCTTCTCAGCGCTCAGGTTAATGGAACGCGTAGTGAAGGGAATTTATTAAAATGAAAGGAAAATAGGGGGGGGGGGGCGCGATGGAAGAGTGGGCTTTGTGAAGCCCTGAAGATGACAGGCATTGTTGGGCTTAATTTTGAGCCTGGATATTAGAAATATTTTTCGGCCTTTCAGCCTCATCTGGGATTCGATCTTGGAGCACTTGGCGGCAGATCTCGACTTGTGGCTAATAGCTCTTCTCTTTAAAGATGGATTAGTAAGGCACTTCCAAAATGCTCCTGGCTGGGAAACTTAATTCCTGCTCAAGGAGCCTCCTACGCAAAATAATTCGAAAATATTCCATAAATTATAAAAACAAAATCCTTTGTGCGAATATACACTCTACACTATCACTCGCCACCCTTGCTTCGGTGTCCTTCATCAGGGCTCAGAATGAAACAAGACAGCAAACAATGAAATGATATGAAATACAAAACTTGTTGTATAAATATAAATTTATATAAATGAAAATTTTAGAGAAGTTAAAAGTGTATTGTTACTTAATATGTATTTAACTTCTAGGGGAGGGTGGGGAACAATGAAAAAATCGGTGTACTGGGGGAACCAACCAAATTCAGACAGCAAGCGGTAAGGGTGGCTCCAAACAAAGTCAGCATATTGTCCCCTTTCGACTTGTTTCGTGACAGACTCCACGTGCCAAAGTATGGTTTTGTGTGGCAAAACTAAAATTTTTCGTCGAACGGATATTCTTCTCTAGGAATGAGTAATTTTTTTATTCATTCCGCTCTTACAACTTTTTCATTATGCATGTTTCTCATAAGATTTTGCCTGACTTTGGCATTCCTACCTCTTCACGTTAACATAGGAAGTTAAATACATCAAAATGGCTCGTATGGGGTTCCTTGAAACGTTTCATGGAGTTCCACGAGTGTTTCATCGTGCCGCATGTGTTTTTCATTATGCAATAAACAGTCGATTTTTTTCATTTTCTTATAGATGCGCATTTTCTTATTATTGAGAGTGCAACATCAAAAAAACTGTATTAATATATGACAACTTTCTTCCAAAGTCAAACTTTCCTCTATCCTGAAAAATAACGTGGTTATCCTAAAGCATAAGAAGAAAAAAAAAAAAACGGCTGGAAGCCTAATAAAGTTTTTTTTTTCAGGTGTTTCATTGTACTCCGGGCATGGGTCACAATGAAACAATAGTTATTTATTATACTAGTTACTACCTACACCTACTACCTAGTTAGTACCTACACTCATAAAATACATCCTGTGCAGTAAAAGAGTTCTCTGATAAGAAGCAGTAAAAACTTCATTAATGAACTTTTGCTGGACTAGTTTGAAAAAATGGTATTAATCTTTTAGAGTAAAACCGTCAAATGATAATACATTCTTGTATGAACCGAGATTAATTTACTATTTATTCAATACATCATATCACCGATGATATATATGATACTAGCAGACCCGGCCACGCGTTGCTGTGGCTCAGTAGTTATATCCTAATATTTTTAAACAAATACAGTAATACCAATATTCATTGATAAAGATGAAAACCTTTCAGCTAATCAAAATCCAACGTGATTGAGAATAGAGCTTTACACAATTTAAAAGTATTTGGTAAAGAATATAGGAAAGTTAAAGTGTTTATTTTTTACATCTCATATTTCAATGTAGTTTGATTAAAAAGGAGCTGATTGTGTTTACGAAAGTAGATCATTTTACAACTCGAGTAAAACGTTTACCCACAGGAGCGAAGCGAGTGTGGTAATTTCACGAGAGTTGTAAATTCTACTTTTTTCACGAGTGTAATATTAATGAGTGTAATATTAGTGAGTGTAATATGAATTTCTTTCTTTCTGTAATCGTGTAATACATGATCAGATCTAACCAGAATATGAACAAAATTAGGATGTTGTGAAGATTATGGTATGTTGTTGGTAGGTTATAAGCATGGTTGTGAAGTAGTGCAGTTATAAACAAGTGCAGGTTATTAACAAGGAAGGTAATTATTATTATATTTAAATTTTAAAATAAATTGATTATTTCCACCAATAATTCATTCACATTTCAATTTATTTTGTTAAAATAAATTCTTACTATGTTAAGAAACATTTAAAAGCATTTAATTTCCAACTTCAAATTATTTTTTAATTTATACTTATTACTAATTAAGAAGGCAATTCACTTTCTTCACTTGTGAAGAAAGTAATCACGTTCTTTACTCTATTGCAAAATGTTTCACTTTCTTCACTCATTTCAGTTTGTAATGTTACCATTATTCAACGATTACAGAAAAAATTATTTTTTTTGGTAAATAGCAGCTCGCGGTCAGACGTGATGCATAAAATGAATGATTAATGCATTTCTTACATAGAGTAGATCATACGGTAACATGGAAACAATTAAAAATAAAGTCTCAGGTGGGGTGAATGGGTAAAAGAAACTTTTGTGTTTCATTGTGCCCCATCTCCCTCTGTATGCATATTTACGACTGTACGTTTGCTACATATATATTTACAATGTTAGATGCCGTAATTTTAAATAGGTATTAGGCACGCATTTTCAACCAATGCCAGTAGTAAAACATTGGCAGTTGTGGAGTGCGGTCGTTTTTTTGTTCAATGAAGAGATCGCAAGGTATGCCCACATTAGGGTCAATCATCAGGCGACATCTGTCATATTGAATTTGTAAATATGAACATTTCTTATCTCTGTTACAATGAACAATCCTCATTAGATAAATGTACCTAACTGTCAGTAGTATAAAGGTATTTATTCGTTATATTATATTGATTGCGGAAAAAAATTTCTGTATAACGATTCATTATTCAATATTTCCTCCATTATTCATTAAGATAGATTGCCTTTAGAGTTTCTTTAGAATTAATTTTTTATTTTCATTATTTCTTGGGTAAAGTTAAAATATCTGTTTGTTTTTTAATAATTTCATTAACCTTAGTTTACACAATAATATTTATGTTGATAACCTACACTTAAATAGTCAATCTTATTTTTTACTTTCACTTAATTATATATGAAATATATAGTAAGGAAAGTATTGCGATCGTGAAAAATTTCGACTTCCGGTTTTCAACGGAAATACACGTTTTGGGGTCCCCTGAGTCCAATTAACCAAGTCCTGCGAAATGGTCTGTGTGTTTGTGTTTGTGAACAGACTAGCTCAAAAACTATAAACCGTACGAACCTGAGATTGGGTATTTAGTGTATGGATATACCCGCGATGTGACAGCAAAAATTTCATCAAAATTGGTAAATAGGAGGGGGTACTTTACTTAAAGAATTTTATCTAATTTTTACGTTTTTTTCGATTTTCTCAAATACCGCTCTAACGATTTTGATTAAACTTGATATTTGATGCATGTAAGTGCCTGCGATATGACAGTCAAAATTTCATCAAAATTTATTAATTCGAGGGGGTAATTTACTTAATAAATTTTGTATTATGTTCACGTATTTTTTTTTTATTTACTCAAAAACGGCTTTCACGATTTTGATCAAACTGGGTATTTAATGTATTTATATGCCCGCGATGCGACAGCCGAAATCTCATCAAAATTGATGAAACGGAGGGGGTACTTTACTTAAAGAATTTTATCTAATGTTTAGGTTTTTTTTTTTATTTACTCAAGAAGGGATGTAATGATTTTGAGAAGACTGGATATTTGGTGTATGTATATGCTCACAATGTGACAGACAAAATTTCATCAAAATTGGTCAAATGTAGGGGGCTCTTTATTTCTTAACTTTTTTCCAATATTTACATTTTTTTGGAACGGCTTTAATGATTTTGATTAAATTAATCATTTTTAATCAAAATCAAGTCATTTTTTAATATTATTTATAGAAATGGCAATTAAAAAAACATGTCAATATCTAATGTAAGTTGGTAAGTGAAAGTTGTGTGTTGCGCGCATCGCACCAGATTTTTTTATTATTGAATTTTCTTTTCGACGTTATTACAATCCTTATAAATTACAATCAGCTATAATCTGTAATCTGTCTTGTTAATTTTAATTTTGAAAATCCACTGCCGCCACAAAACGTTATATATATAGACTCTTATTTTCCTTATTTTATTCTATTAACTGTAGTTTTATGGTTCCCTCAAACTTTTCTAAAAATAAGACGTTTCAACAATGTTTACAAAAAAGAAAAACGAAAACCCCAAAAAATTACGTAAAAGCAGCTCATTAGCTGTTGAAAAGAGTAGAACCCACGTTTTTCTTTTCAGCAGTTAATAAGCGGCTTGTTTGGTTTGCTTAATGACTTGTTTAAGTTGGTTAAATACAAGCGAAAAAAAAATCCTTTATTTAGCATTAATCATAGAAAATCATAAGTCATATTATATGATCAGATGACTGATACAACCGAATTAACCGTGCGTTTCGTTATTGTAGGACCTCTGGCTGTCAGGAAAAAGTATATTTATTGGATGGAAGAAATTTAAGTAAGACATACAAATATTATGTCGAAATTTCTTGTCCACTTTTTTTTGTTCCTCTCCCTTCCTCGACCTTTAATCTATACGGGGTTTCCAGGGGTAGGGGATTATTGCCGAGTATTACTTAACGTCCCGTGGCTCCAGGTTTTGAACTGGCTATCTTCGGGATCGTCATCGTCATACGTCGGTTGTCATGGGCAACTCGTCTTTCCTGACGCGTGTGCCCACTCTGTCATACCGTTGTGCATTTCATAAATATAAGGAATGAAAACATGAGTTCATTTCTCATACTTTGAAAAAACTCTAGAACCTCCTGAAAGATTAGAATTGTTACCAAGTGGTCATGTCTTATTAAACGTTCGAGATTCAAAGGTTCGGGAATATTCGATTGCATATGTAAGAAAGCAATGGAACAGCGAGACAATCTAATCTCAACCATTGAAGTATTACAGTAACTTTGTAATGACAACTTAACTGTTACGTTATGTTATAATTACTTTTTTGTTCTCGTCATTCGCTAGTCATCATTGTATTTTTTATTTTTTTTTATAGTTAGGAGTTTCTTCAATATGAAGTTTTCTTCAACCTAACTTTTGTATTAATAATTTCTCCACCCCTGCCGGTCCATCGTATACTCCTCCGACAGTCCCCTACCAGCCATACTCTCCATCACTCTCTCATTCCATCTGACTGCAGGTCTTCCTCTTCTCCTTCTATCCTCTGCCTCCCAATTCATAATTATCTTTGGTATCCTCTCGTCACCCATTCGCCGAACAAGACCATACCATCTGAGTCTCCTCTCTTCCATCACCTCAAGGATATTCTTTCCTACTGCTAACTTTTCCCTTATGGTGTCCATTGAAATCCATTTCAACTGAAAGGAATTTATTTCCTTCGGTTATACTGATGTGAGTGGAGATATTAGTTTTTTAGTTTTGTAATTTTTAACGTAAAAAATCATACAATTGTATAAACACCTTAAAATTGTTCAAAACTGAGTTAGTGTTACTTATACACAATAAAGTATAGTTAAGTAGGCATCGTTTTACTTGAGTTGGTTTACGTACATAAAGAGACTAACACAACTCTTCAAGGTTTTCGACTTAACCCTTTAGCGTCTCAGCAGTGCGAGTGTGTATTGCGGGTCCTATGGCTTAGATCTTAGAAGGCTGCCGTGCCCGGTGGCCTGAATACTTTTTAAAGCCAGAAAACAGACTAAAGACTTCGCCTTATTTGGCTAAGGAATAAGGTGCAGGTAAAATTAATTTGGGAAAACCCGAAAAGTTTAAAACCCTCGGAAATTTTTGAGGATAACACAAACCTCGTCACTGAGAAACACCGGACAGGTTAAAAACGTAAAGAAATAATTTTTTTCTGTAATCGTTGAATAATGGTAACATTACTAAACTGAAATGAGTGAAGAAAGTGAAACATTTTGCAATAGAGAGAAGAAAGTGAATTGCCTTCTTAATTAGTAATAAGTATAAATTAAAAAATAATTTGAAGTTGGAAATTAAATGCTTTTAAATGTTTCTATATTAAATATGGTGCTTGTGAATCATAAAAGTTCTAATTGATTTCTTCCAAAAAATTTACGTATTAACTGCAGTTTAAGACTCATTTATTTCGTAAATTGCAAGAAGAATCCAAACGATATAGTGTTTGTTTCAAGAAGAAACAATGAGTGAGGCGGAACTTGCCGCTTGTCCGAACGAAGTCGTAGCAACCCAAGCGGCGGCTATGGACTGCAACGAGGACGTCGAAGCGGTCAATGCGAGAACTGCCTGGGAGGTAGTAACGGGCCGGAAGAGGAACATTGCTGCCGACCGGGATCCAAGGAAGCAGAAGAGGACCGAATTTGAGGTACCGTTAAATAATAGTTTTCAGTCTCTAGAAAATACAATTGACGAATCCTCAACTTCTAATGCACCAAGTCAAGTGAAAACTAGTAATCCTCAACCTAACCTGAAACCACCGCCGATATTTATTAGTAATGTAGCAAATTATGGGGCTTTGGTCTCATACTTACATGTACATTCCAGCCCTAATTCGTTTACCCTCAAAAGCACATCAAAGGGAGTAACTGTTTATCCCCACACCCCTAACGATTACAGAAAGCTAGTCACCTGCCTCAGGAACTGTGGAGCTGAATTTCACACTTACCAGCTTCCAGAGGACAAAAATCCACGCGTAGTAATTAAGGATTTACATCACAGTACGCCCATCGAAGAAATTAGGCACGATCTACAAAAATATGGGTATGAAGCAGTGAATATCACAAACGCAATCTCACGGTTCAAACGACCTCTTCCAATGTTTTTTGTTGATATTAGTAAAGCTACGTTTAATGAAAAAATATTCGATATAAATACTTTATTTTATACTAAAATTAAAATTGAGGAACCTCGAAGGAAGAGAAATATACCACAATGTTTAAGGTGCCAACAATACGGTCACACTCGGTCCTATTGCAACTATTCACCACGCTGTGTAAGATGTGGGCAAGTGCACGAAACCGCCTCTTGTAATAAACCAAGAGAAACCCCAGCGAAATGTGCCAACTGCCAAGGCGATCATCCCGCCAATTATCGTGGATGTCAAATGCTCAAAGACCTTAGAGCCCAGAAGAAACTGAGAAGTCGTCTTCACCAACGGGAATCTGGGACTCCGCCCGCTTCATTCAACCCAAAAGATTTCCCAATCCTAAAAGCACCTGCAAAGGGGAACATTCAATCCCAGCAAGATAAGGAACCACAGCAACAGCCACCTGCCCATCAGTGGAAGCCATCCCACCGGCAAAATCAGGCGCAGTCTCAACGATCAGCTCAACAGTCTGAAGAATCGCCACTTCATATACAACCTTCGCCTGGCTTTCGACATGATATTGCCCAGCAGTCAACTTCAGCCTATTATTATATCCCAGCCCAACTATCCCAGGTGTTGAACGGTCTTAACACCCTCATCCAGCCTCTTTTTAGTCTCCTCCAACAGCTCACGCAGCTAACTCAAAGCCTATGCCCTCCAAATGGCCCCTAATCAGCTAACTGTAGGCTCTCTGTCAATCCTTCTGTGGAACGCTAACGGACTAACCCAACATAAAACCGAATTGGACATATATTTACACGAAAAACGTATAGACATAGCACTGATAACAGAAACGCACCTTACACCACGTACTAGATTTGGAATTTCTGACTACATGACATACAGAACAGATCACCCAGACAACACAGCTCATGGCGGTACAGCGATACTGATAAAGACATCACTCTCACATAACCCATTGTACTTACCAACTACACCTGACATTCAAACTACAGGCATACTACTACACACAAAACATCATACAATAACCATAGCTTCGGTGTATTGTCCTCCTAGATACGTACTAACACCTTCGATGTTTTGCAACTATTTTCGGAGCCTAGGAAGATGCTTTATAGTAGGCGGTGATTTCAATGCTAAGCATCAATGTTGGGGGTCACGGCTTTGCACACCTAGAGGAAGAAACTTGAAGGCTGCTATCCACGAACTTTCATTAGACACCATATCACCTGACACACCTACTTATTGGCCAACTTCACAACGGAAAACTCCAGACCTACTAGACTTTTTCATTACTAAAGGACTACGGACCATACCTTACACAATAAATTCGAACTCGGATCTTTGCTCTGATCATTCCCCAGTACAGCTGGTTATTCTTGATGAGCCCAACAAGGCACTAAGACCACCAAAGCTAATCAACGGAGCAATTGATTGGGATGCTTATAGAGCATTTCTAGATTCCGCACTTTCAGTTCCAGGCTCTATTAAAACTGCAGAGGAATTAGAAGAGGCTGTGGAAACATTCATTAAAAGTGTCCAAAAGGCCGCTTGGTCGTCAACAATATCAAGGGCATCAAGTGAAAATCACCTACCCAAATACCCACAGTATGTAAGGGACTTGATCAGAGCAAAGAGAAGAGCTCGTAAGGTGTGGCAGACTAACAGACTACCATCAGACAGACAAATTTTTAACAAACTGAATAATGAACTCAAACGACAAATCAAAAAAATAAACAAGACAAACTATGATACTTACTTAACAAACTTATCGATGGACGATGGGAGTTTGTGGAAGCATACTAAGAATTTGTTAAAGCATCGAGAGGTGTCAGTACCCCTGCGAAAAGAAGATGGTTCGTGGGCAGTGTCGGATAGGGAAAAGTCTGAACTGTTTGCTGATCACCTTTCCACAGTATTTACTCCACTCACTGACTTCACAAACATAGAACATGAATCTATTGTACTTGACACTCTGGAAATCTCTTTACAATTGACACCACCCCCTCCTTCTTTTACTCCCTCACAAGTAGCTCACCACATCAGACACCTCCCCAAGAGAAAAGCCCCCGGTTATGACTTAATAACAGCCGAGGCGCTCCAACAAATGCCTAGGAAAGCTCTAGTGTTCCTTACTACAATATACAACTGTATACTCAGGACTACTAAATTCTCCATTCAATGGAAATATTCTCTCATCAAAATGATTCACAAAAAAGAAAAAGACTTATACAATTCATCATCATACCGACCAATCAGTCTTCTTCCCATTTGTTCTAAACTTTTCGAAAAATTACTATACAAAAGATTAGTTGACATACTGACGGAAAACAATATAATACCAGACCATCAATTCGGTTTTCGTTCTTCCCATTCTACAATACAACAATTACACAGAGTTACTGACTACATTGCTGGAGCACTAGAGCAAAAACAATACGCAACTGGTGTATTTCTGGACGTCGCCCAAGCATTTGATAAAGTCTGGCACCAGGGGCTTCTCTTCAAACTTAAAACCATACTACCCCACACATACTATCTTATACTCCAATCCTACCTCTCCGACAGATTCTTCTCTATCCGGCAAGGGTCAGAGATTTCTTCAATCCGACCAATCTTAGCAGGAGTTCCGCAGGGATCAATACTGGCTCCGTTACTATACATCATATATACTCACGATATACCTACCAACGCTAAAATTTTGACTGCAACTTACGCTGACGATACAGCAATTTTATCAAGACATCATAACCCTAGACTTGCCTCATTGAATATACAGAACCACTTACTTCAATTACAAAAATGGTACTCACTCTGGAAAATGAAATTAAATCACGATAAATCACAACACATAACTTTCACACTCAGACGGGATACTTGCCCCCCAGTTTTCATCGGCGACGACCAAATTCCACAGACAGACACTGTACGTTACCTTGGACTTCTGTTCGACAGAAGGATGACTTGGGGCCCGCATGTCAAAATGAAGAAAAAGACACTGAACATACGTTTAAAAATACTTTACTCACTTTTTTCTAAATCTTCTAAATTGAAAATCAGACAAAAACTGAATACATACACCTACTTACTTAAACCCATTTGGACATACGCCTCACAAATTTTCGGCTCAGCTAAAAAGACGCACTTACAAAAATTGCAAACTTTCCAATCAAAAATTTTGAGACTAATTACGGACGCTCCCAGATACGTAAGTAACCAAACTCTACATACAGACTTACAACAACCGACTATCCAACAACACATACGAACGCTTTACTCACGCTTTTTTGTTAAATTGGAAGGACACAACAACAGATTGATTAACCGCATGGCCACAGTTGACATGCCTGTTAGAAGGCGGCTAAAGAGAAGCTGGATGAGAGACCTCCTCACCTGAATTAGTATCAAGCCCGGAAAGAGGTGCTGCTGAGCACCTTCCTTTCCTCATGTCTTAATGCCATACGTTTTAATGCGTTGCTGCGGACCACGAATTCGCTGATTGTCGCCGATCGCTGACAGGTGCGAATCAATGTATGAAGAGAAAAAAAAAAAAAAAAAAAAAAAAAAATGTTTCTTAACATTATAAGTATTTATTTTAACAAAATAAATTGAAATGTGAATGAATTATTGGTGGAAATAATCAATATATATTAAAATTTAAATATAATAATAATTACCTTCCTTGTTTATAACCTGCACTTGTTTATAACCTGCACTTGTTTATAACTGCACTACTTCACAACCATGCTTATAACCTACCAACAACATACCATAATCTTCACAACATACTAATTTTGTTTATATTCTGGTTAGATCTGATCATGTATTACACGATTACAGAAAAAATTTAATATTACACTCTTGAAAAAAGTAGAATTTACAACTCTCGTGAAATTACCACACTCGCTTCGCTCGTGTAAACGTTTCACTCGAGTTGTAAAATGATCTACTTTCGTCACTTGTATAATAAATAACTTTTATATGTCCTGCTTTCGTCCTAAACATAAATAAGAAAATGATGACTAATTTGTCTGCTCGCCATGCTCTTCTAATATTCATGAAATTAAATAGATTCGTGTAGGAACGTACCTAAGTAGACATACTTACATATAATTTCTAGAATCGTTATATTAAATGTTTTATATATCTGTTTATTTTATAAAAATTTTAAATTACATACAATATTTTTTTTACGAGTTGTTATCTACGATTTATGAATGTTGCATTCCTAAATAATGATCCGATAAATCCGAAAGGGAAGTGTAAAAATTCAATTTTTTTTTTAAAGAAGCCACAAAATATCTCTTAAGGTGCTGACTATTGGAGGTTTTATTATATAGCAATAGTAAAATGAAAAGAGTTAAGAAATCAATTAAAATAAGGTCCGCAATTTCAGTTTTCTAACGCTGAAGCGGGAGGAACTGATATATCAGTTTACAGGTCACAGGAAATGCAGAGCTTGAACTGATATATCAGCCTACAGGCATTATGGGTTAAATAGAAGTTATTTTATTACTTATTATTACCATTAAAGGGGCCAGTAACTGTTATATCAATCCTACATCCTCATTTTACTTTTGTAGGTTTATATAAGAGCCTAACACACCAAGTGTCTGTTATTCAAGATCTTCGACTAAAATCGAAATTATTTTATCACTTATTATCACCTTTTTAAGAGACCAGTAACAATTGAATTGATAACGACATGATACTTGAACCTTAAACAATAACAGGTTCAGGTCGATAACCATCTAACTTACTGAACAAACCAAAACTGGTGGGAGTTACAGGTTATCACAAGGACATAAATTGAAGAAATAACAGTTTCCAGAAGGGGTAAGATACACAGAGAGAGGCTATACTAAGCCGAGGGCACACAGCCCCTAAGCTAAGCAAAGGCAAATTAAACAGCAGCTCCGTGGATTAGTACAATAAATGTCTCCCTTAATCTCCGTTTTGACAGCGTCAATGTTTGCCCTAGCGGGGCATCAAACAAAGCTCGGCCGAACAAACCTGGCCATTCTTAGTTCCCCGATCTTCTCATATGTGGCTATTGCATTATCCGTTGCAATATGTATAATATTTGTTATAGTACAGCTTGTAGTGATAGTTTGGCCCCTGTCGGGTAGAACTATTGCTCCTTGTAGTGATAGGAACAGCTCCACTATCGATATTTTCGATACTATCGGGCATAAAACTATCAATAATATCAAAAGCAGCAGGCAGGTAATCGGTTGTTTGGTTAGTAGTATATTATTCCTTCGAGTTGAAAGAAATAATTCAGGAAATCAAGTCAAACTCCTCAAGTTTTTACCCATGAATAATTCTTATATCTTTAGCCTACCAATCTAATTAAGAATTCGTAGCGTGGCTCACCAACATTTATAATTCAATCAGAAAGGTGGGAGAACGACTCTGGTCACTTACTGTCGTTCATGTTGATTTACATAAAAATTAATTAAGGATATAGCACAAGGGTGCTCAAAGTAGTATCGATGGTTCTACATCACTAACAGCTTGGCCGATTACATTAAGGGATGAACAAGGCATTAAAGTTTTAGAAAAATAAGGCGCTGCGTAGATTATTTCGACAGAAGAAGAATGAATCAAACGGAGAATTCAGAGGCCTACACGATGGCGAAACGAGTGAAATTTACCGAGTAAATGGTTGAGTTTAATTGCATGTCTTAGATGTGAATATGTACAAAGACTAATCATTATCATTTATAGGGGTAGGCGGTAAACAAAAACCCCTCCACGAAATATCGAAAACAATTTAGTGGGATAAATTTCCAACAAATCCATACAAATTTTCTAGTTTAGTGGTACTTAATTATATGATTTAATAATGTACGCATTATTTTTATAAATATATATTTGTGTAAATATATATTTTTTGCTACAATTATGTCATTTCTTGTATTTTTGTAATATTTTTCGATCCCCCTAAATTATTTTGTGGACAACCACAGGTGAAGACGAACTTAGCTGGATTCTGTGGGGGCTGATCTTTTGGAATTGAGATTGGATGGATAAAGGACGGTAGGTGAATGTACGTAGGCAGTGATCGGTTGTATCGGGAAAGAATTATCGGGCTCGTTAAGCCTTTATTATATAATGTAACACATACCATTCGGATTCGTTAAGTCCTTATTATTCTTATGTAATAGCTTAATATAACTGAATATAATAGGATTCGTGTACGTGTTAGTATGAAAAAGGAACAAGTTAGATACCAATAAGTATAACTTATGCCCAAAAATCCCTTCCTTGAAGATTGCTGATATTTCGGATGAATGGAGGAAAATCGGATTCCGATTCATATCTGTCTGAGATCACTATCATGCCTCATTCCCTATTCTCTTTTCTTTAGCAAATTAAGAATTTTCGGTTATCCTTTTATTCCCTCTTGATTCAGCTTGGAAATGTTGGAGTGTCATCATTAAACCATCAAGCATTTGATGATATGGTTTTGTGTCCAAGGATCCTTGGAGCATACCACAGCCAAAAATTGATTTATCTTTAGTGAAACATATAAAAAATCACACTCGACCCATAGTATTTAAAAAAGAATTTCAAAAAATTAAAAATGAGCTCAATGATTCCACACATGTTTACACTGACGCCTCGAAGAATGAAAACGGAGTAGGAGCTGCCTTTACCTATGACCATCAAATGCATTCCTTCTCGCTAAATTCAGATTGCGGTATATTCACAACTTTTATTGCAGAACTTTTATCAATCTATAAGGCACTATCAATAATCATACCAGGTAATAATAAAATCGTGATATTTTCCGATTCCCTATTCGCTCTAATAGCTCTAAGCAACCTATATTCTACACACCCACTCGTACTGCACATCTTCGAGAAGATAGACAGCCTAAAGAAGATGAACATCAGCACAGTTTTCTGCTGGATTCCGGGTCATACCGGTATTGAAGGTAATGAGGAGGCTAAGAAAGGGATTACAGAAGGCATCCACTATGCGAAAGACCCCGCATTGGATTTAAGCCTCAAACTAAAGCACGCTGTTTGGACATCGTGGGAATCATTATGAGTGCTTAAACCGATAACAAGTTAAGGGTACTAAAAAGAAGCGTTCAGCCATGGAGCACCTCATTTTCTGGAAACAGCAAGGAAGAAGTGGCCCTAACCCGACTGCGTATAGGACATACAAGATTCAGTCACGAATATTTAATGAATGGAAAGACCCCCTCCATATGTGAAGCTTGTGGAGAAGGAAACAGTGTAAATTATGTTTTAGATGAATGCTTAATTTATGAAAAACAAAGAGAGGAACATGGGCTGCCACAACAAAAGTGTGAACTTCTGGGAAACGATCCTTTTACCAAATCAAATTTACTTCAATTTTTAAGGGCCACAAAACTGATTAATCTTATTTAAAAATACTATAACAATATTAATATCTTCTTAAAGTAGTGACGATAATATTGTCTGAAAAATAAAATAAAGTAAAATAATTGATTAAAAGTTAATAATAATCTCATGATAATATCTCTACCTCAATCGTTCTACCATAGTGTTATCCCATCCACTATCCAGTATTAATCTAAATTGCATCTATCTATCCAGTATTAATTTAAATTGTCAAAAAACTAGTATTAATCTAAATTGTTAAACAGTACTATTCTAAATTGTTAACCAGTACTAATCTAAATTGTTAACCAGTATTAATCTAAATTGTCAAAGAACTACCGCGGGAGTTGGACGATAATGACCTTAACGGTCGGGTCGACTTGTCCTTAAACAAAAAAAAAAAAAAACAAAAAAAAAAACATTTTTTTTTGTTCAACGTCACATTATGCCACTAAGACTAATCGGTAGATGTAACAATGGGAGTCCTAAATTTTGTCAATTCAGGTATAATTAGGATGGGGATCTTTAACGGGTACTCGACATCGTACAGGCTCGAGACCTCCATTTTAAGTCCTATCAGAGGGACGGCATAGCGAATGTTTTACTCCCTTTCAAAAATCTAGGGCCACCGCGGGACGCGAACCTGCGACCTTCACTATTGTAGGTTGCCATGCTAACCACTGTGCCACAGGTGACATCAGTTTTTGTTTTTTAATGGAAAAAAAACCTAATATTTCAGAACGTATAAAATGATTTGCTTATAATTTGGATTCTGTACAGCTTCCTCAAATCCCCTTTAACGAAACGTTTTCTTCTCCTGTAGTTTTTTCCTATAAAACTGAGGGGGAAATATGAGCTCAGTGACGTAGTTCTTCTGCTCAATGATTTTGTTTTAAATCTAGGATTACCAAGGGGTATCCAACTTGAAATGAAATGAAAAATGTTTACTTTATTCTGGGACATATAGTCCCCTAAGAATAACATTGTTAACAATTTGTTCAGGCAGCATTTATCTGGCTGTACTATATACAATTGTTGAAATTAAAAACTAAAAATATACACTTTAATAATAAATGAAAATAAATCATAACTTCAGTATTCACATGCTTTGTAAAAAATATAAATAACAAAAAGAAGAGTGCCATTATTAAAATAAATAAATAATAAAACTAAAGTATTTGTACAAACCTTCAAGACTATATCAAAGAAAATAATTACTTTTACATATGCAGGGAAGATTGATGTTCCAGGAGATGGAGAAATAAGAGGTGTTTGAACGAGGCTAGGGAGGAAGCTTGACGAACGGATCCGGGTAAGGCGTTCCAAAACTGGGTGGCACGAACAACGAAGGATTTATCGAAACAGGCGGTTCTGTGAGTGGGGATATACAAGTCTGTAGGTTGGGATCTTGTATTTAGCTGATGGATGGACGAACGTGGGGTAAGGAGGTCAAGAATGTATGTGGGTTTTTTCGCTCTTAGGGTTTGGAAGAGGAAGGAGCCGAGCAGGTACTGTCTTCGAAAATTCGGAAAAAGGAAACTTTGCTGGGAATAATATTCGGAGATGTGAGAGTGTCTTGAGAGACCAAGGATAAATCTCATGAAACGATTCATCAATATTTTAAGCCAGACAGACCACCGTACACCAGGCATCCGTAATCGAAGTGTGGAAGGATAAGGGAGGATACTAAAAGACGACGGGTATTTTGAGGAAATGAGTCTCTGAATTTTAGTAACTGCTTGAGGACTGAGATGGATTTTCGGGTGATTTGGGAAATGTGATGATTCCAGGTGAGGTGTTGATCGAAGGTTGTACCAAGGTTCTTTAAGGAGTCTTTAAACTGGATAGGAGTGTTATTGATAATAGTAATTGATATACAGTAAAGACTTCTTAGTTTTATCAAGGACAAGGCTCTACGAAGCCATACCATTATTTGTTAATAATTGTATTAGATTTGTATTATCTCTAAATAATTGTTTAAAAATAAATTTCATAAGATTACAATGTTTACATATTTATAAAACTGTAGATGTAAAAAAAAAAGAAGCTTATAATGTGCGAAAATTCCCTTTCCTAGATGATTAGAAATGTCATTTCCAGTTTCAGTCAAATTCATCATTTATGAAATAAAAGATATTTAACTAATTTAAACATTAGCTGTGTTATTAATAGAAAGCTGTGTTTTCTGGTACATTAGAGAAAAAAAAACATTTTAATAATTTTAAATTATATCCGCTAGCCCACAACCTGTTTTTCTGGATATAAAATGTTACAGAAAAAGTTCAATTCACGTTTAAACTTGAATGTTTTTCTGACAACCACTAATTTTTTCCAGATTTGATATTTATTAGTTAAGGTGCAAACTACGCTGGAGAAATATTAATGGGCTCCAAAAGGCCTCCCCTTGGTAATCTATGGTTAAGGAATCGCTTAATACTATTTATTTTATTATACTCAAAGAAGATATCAGATGACCTGAAGAGGAGCAGATCTAAGTGAACAAAAAAAATTTCTATTTGGACTTATAATATAATTTAAAATATTATCATTTTGACAGTAATAAAAATATCAATATAATAAGATTTTTAGTTCATAGAAAAAATTCAAGAAAGTCGACATTACGTTATAATTTTTATTGCAGAGGTAAAGGGTTTAACGCTAAAAATTTATCGATTACATGCAATCGATAAGTGTTAAATAGATCTACACGTTCTGAGCTGTACATTTGAAAATTTTAATGTATTTTGAGTTCTTATTGCTGAATAATAGTTCTAGTTTTATTTGTTTTATAATTAATTTTTACATTGGAATTAAAAAAATAAAAATGGTATAATTATTATAGAATATTCTATTTTTATTCATAATGTCAATTATTTTTTTATAATGGCTAAAGCTTGTAAATGTTAATACAGTAAGCAATTATTCACCAGCAAGTCAACAACTGCTCACTTACAAAACATTAACCGAAATGTTACAGTGGATTGCGTATCGATTCCGTCTAGAGTCTACGAATGGTTGGTTCTAGAATTTGCATAAATGGAAATAGACAAGCTATCGGGAACATGTCTGCAATTGAGGATGGCTATGGAAGATGTGTTAAGGTCAGCAAACACGTAAATGCCAGAGGGCGAATCAGATGCGGGGTCACTTGGATATGAATGATGGAAGCGATATCTTGGTCGACATTTGATACATTGAAACACCGTCGGGGTGAATCCTACTCTCTGATTTCATATTCATTTATACTCTGACTTGAAATTCTGTGAGAAGATTTAATAAAACTGCTCATATTTATCAGTAATTTTTTACACAGCAGGGATTTGAAGCTAAAAATTGCTAAAAATACTTATAAGTAGGTATCAGTGAAGAGGAAGGATTTGCTCTGCCTTGAGCCGAGCTGTGGTGTAGCGGTTAGCAACCTCGCATGTAACGCAGGAGACCCGGGTTCGACTCCCGGCGGAGCCAAATCTTTTCTCTTCAAAAAATAAATTATTTAAAATTGGTGGTCAGCCACAATTTAAGATTGGTTTAATTAAAATAATTTAAAAAAATTGACTTATGTCAATAAATATCATAAATTGGACAAATTTTGTCCACTTCCCGCTACTACTCGCAAAACTTGTGAGATAGGGGGAGTAGGTATCAGTGAAGAGGAAGGATTTGCTCTGCCTTGAACCGAGCTCTGTGGTGTAGCGGTTAGCATCCTCGCATGTAACGCAGGAGACCCGGGTTCGACTCCCGGCGGAGCCAAATCTTTTCTCTTCAAAAAATAAATTATTTAAAAATAATTTAAAATTGGTGGTCAGCCACAATTTAAGATTGGATTAATTAAAAATACTTATGAATAATCTTAAATGAATAATCTATTCTTGTTTATCTTTCGTGTAATGTTATATCCCATAAACTAAAAAATATGAGAATATCTGAGGATTTATTCTATATATTCCAAAAATGAACGTTTATACATATTTTATTATTATACTTATAAAATAGTAAGTATAGAAGAAAACGAAATAAGACGTTTCTTTATCGATCGAAACATATATATGTAAATGGGAGCGGCCTAACTGTAAATACAGAAAGAACTTACAGGTCACATACACACATCACAACTGTATAAACTAACAGAATCGGAAGCTTTTTATGTTATATATTGGGTTGTTTCACTTGAAATGTCCTTTTTCAAGGTAAAAGGATTTTAGTAAAAATACAAAATGAAAACAATATGATGTTATTTATTTATGGTCTTTGGTTGAATAATTTTTCTACACATATTTCCCAACCTGACACCAACTTTTATCCCGGAACTAAAAAATTTCGAGCTATGAAGTGAAACAAAATCTGAAAACACACTGCGGGCTTCAGCATCGTTTTCAAAAAAGTTTCCTCTGATGAAGTTGTCTAAATTCCTGAACCGGTGATAATCTGTTAGAGATAAGTCGGGAAAATATAGTGGGTGCGGAAGAACTTGAACTAAGAAAGAACCCAGTTCTTGCAATTTATGCATGGTGAGTTTTAAAACATTGGGTCCAATGTTGTCGTGTAGGAGTAGAGGACCCTTCCGATTTACAATCCAGGTTGGTTTTTAAAAAAATTTGCGTGCATTTGGGCAATTTCATTGCAGTAGGTTGTAAAGGCAGTCTGGATTATTTTATATTATAGGGGAGCGCACATGTTATCCAAGTTTAATCCATTTAAATAGTAAAGGAAGGAGCTTTAGTTTTATGGAGAACATTTTCCTACTTATGTTCTTAAATAAATACAATTTTATTACATAAAATAAAATTGTATTTATTTAATCGCATTTTATTTTTTATTGTATTTAATTAAGGACATAAGTAGGAAAATGTTCTCCATAAAACTAAAGCTCCTCTCTTTATTATTTAAATGGATTAAACTTGGAGAATATGTGCGGTCTCCTAACAATCCAGATAACAAACATAAATATAGTCTACAAGAGAAAATTTGTATAATAATAATAATAATAAAAATATAATATTTAATTGCTTAGGTTCTAATTTAAATAAGTAATAGTTATTACGTCATGCTAAATTTACTTCATTTAAATTTAAACTATTTAATTTTAAATAAACTAGTACAGAAGATGAAAATAAATACAAGTTTATATGAATACCAATAAAATAGAAATTACTACTTATGCAGGTTCTACATGAAAGAAACACATAAAGAGATAGTTTTATGATTTTTTTTATGTTATGAATTTCAATTTATTTCAGAGAATATGCTTTTCTGCAACTTTAATTTTATGAACATGAATAAATTTTCATTGTTAATGAGGGGGCATAAACAGTCGTACCCGAGCTTGTTGGATGTCAGATACTACTTAAAAACCCTTGCCAAATTATACCTGTTTAGGTAAAATATAGGACTCCAACTGTAGCATCGTCCAGTAATTCGGATAAGAATAGAAGAAGAATAAAGGCTTAACGAACCCAAAGGCACGATGCCGACAACACTAATCGCTCCATACACACTCTATCCCCCCCCCCTGTCCAATCCCAATTCCAAAAGCTTCGTCTAGGGCCACCCCTCGGACTTTGTACAGTCGGCTAAGCGTTTATCAATCTTTAAGGTATTCGTTCACCACTAAGACTCGCAATTTTAACCAACGCGCGACTGTGAATTCCATCACATTTACAGAGTGAAGCTAACGCAATTCTGCATTGTGAAGCCGTCGCTTTTTAAATCATCCTCCTTCGGTCCGAACATTCTAAGCATTAATTTATTTTCAAAGACAGGTATTTCTCATCCCTTATTGTAAGCGACCATTGGTCGGAATATATGACTTGGAATATTTTTTAAAATTAATTAATAAAAAGGTCAAATTATGATAAATAAAGATACAAAGTTCCCTTGTTTTCTGTGCCTCTGGTACAGTCTTGACAAACAACACCCTTGGCCACAAAAGGTTTGGCCAGAACGGGAAGAGCAGAAAGTTGGTATAAAAAATGTTATAAACATGCCTTTAGTTAACTGACACCGCATTATACTTCCACCACTTCATATTAAACTCGGCATAATGAAACAATTTGTGAAGGCGCTTGACCTAAGTGGCGGATGTTTCAATTTTCTTTCAAATACGTTTCCAGGATTGAGCACTGAAAAATTGAAATCCGGTATTTTTTATGGGCCACAGATTAGGCAACTCGTGAAGGATCCTGATTTCGTCAAATCAAAGTCTGAGGTTGAATCCAAAGCATGGAACTCTTTTGTTTTAGTAATAAATAATTTTCTAGGAAATAATAAATCTGATGACTATGCCCAGCTTGTTGAGACTATGCTACTGATCATGCAACATGAGCATAAAAATCCACTTCCTGCACTTGCAAATAGACCGGTTCCCAAAAAACCTGGGCGATTTTAGTGAAGAGCAGGGTGAAAGATTTCATCAGGACATTCGGATTATGGAAGAGCGTTATCAGGGAAGGTGGGACTGACACATGTTGACCGACTATTGCTGGAGTTTGCAAAGATATCTACCAAAAGCCGTTTATACATATTTTATTATTATACTTATAAAATAGTAAGTATAGAAGAAAACGAAATAAGACGTTTCTTTATCGATCGAAACATATATATGTAAATGGGAGCGGCCTAACTGTAAATACAGAAAGAACTTACAGGTCACATACACACATCACAACTGTATAAACTAACAGAATCGGAAGCTTTTTATGTTATATATTGGGTTGTTTCACTTGAAATGTCCTTTTTCAAGGTAAAAGGATTTTAGTAAAAATACAAAATGAAAACAATATGATGTTATTTATTTATGGTCTTTGGTTGAATAATTTTTCTACACATATTTCCCAACCTGACACCAACTTTTATCCCGGAACTAAAAAATTTCGAGCTATGAAGTGAAACAAAATCTGAAAACACACTGCGGGCTTCAGCATCGTTTTCAAAAAAGTTTCCTCTGATGAAGTTGTCTAAATTCCTGAACCGGTGATAATCTGTTAGAGATAAGTCGGGAAAATATAGTGGGTGCGGAAGAACTTGAACTAAGAAAGAACCCAGTTCTTGCAATTTATGCATGGTGAGTTTTAAAACATTGGGTCCAATGTTGTCGTGTAGGAGTAGAGGACCCTTCCGATTTACAATCCAGGTTGGTTTTTAAAAAAATTTGCGTGCATTTGGGCAATTTCATTGCAGTAGGTTGTAAAGGCAGTCTGGATTATTTTATATTATAGGGGAGCGCACATGTTATCCAAGTTTAATCCATTTAAATAGTAAAGGAAGGAGCTTTAGTTTTATGGAGAACATTTTCCTACTTATGTTCTTAAATAAATACAATTTTATTACATAAAATAAAATTGTATTTATTTAATCGCATTTTATTTTTTATTGTATTTAATTAAGGACATAAGTAGGAAAATGTTCTCCATAAAACTAAAGCTCCTCTCTTTATTATTTAAATGGATTAAACTTGGAGAATATGTGCGGTCTCCTAACAATCCAGATAACAAACATAAATATAGTCTACAAGAGAAAATTTGTATAATAATAATAATAATAAAAATATAATATTTAATTGCTTAGGTTCTAATTTAAATAAGTAATAGTTATTACGTCATGCTAAATTTACTTCATTTAAATTTAAACTATTTAATTTTAAATAAACTAGTACAGAAGATGAAAATAAATACAAGTTTATATGAATACCAATAAAATAGAAATTACTACTTATGCAGGTTCTACATGAAAGAAACACATAAAGAGATAGTTTTATGATTTTTTTTATGTTATGAATTTCAATTTATTTCAGAGAATATGCTTTTCTGCAACTTTAATTTTATGAACATGAATAAATTTTCATTGTTAATGAGGGGGCATAAACAGTCGTACCCGAGCTTGTTGGATGTCAGATACTACTTAAAAACCCTTGCCAAATTATACCTGTTTAGGTAAAATATAGGACTCCAACTGTAGCATCGTCCAGTAATTCGGATAAGAATAGAAGAAGAATAAAGGCTTAACGAACCCAAAGGCACGATGCCGACAACACTAATCGCTCCATACACACTCTATCCCCCCCCCCTGTCCAATCCCAATTCCAAAAGCTTCGTCTAGGGCCACCCCTCGGACTTTGTACAGTCGGCTAAGCGTTTATCAATCTTTAAGGTATTCGTTCACCACTAAGACTCGCAATTTTAACCAACGCGCGACTGTGAATTCCATCACATTTACAGAGTGAAGCTAACGCAATTCTGCATTGTGAAGCCGTCGCTTTTTAAATCATCCTCCTTCGGTCCGAACATTCTAAGCATTAATTTATTTTCAAAGACAGGTATTTCTCATCCCTTATTGTAAGCGACCATTGGTCGGAATATATGACTTGGAATATTTTTTAAAATTAATTAATAAAAAGGTCAAATTATGATAAATAAAGATACAAAGTTCCCTTGTTTTCTGTGCCTCTGGTACAGTCTTGACAAACAACACCCTTGGCCACAAAAGGTTTGGCCAGAACGGGAAGAGCAGAAAGTTGGTATAAAAAATGTTATAAACATGCCTTTAGTTAACTGACACCGCATTATACTTCCACCACTTCATATTAAACTCGGCATAATGAAACAATTTGTGAAGGCGCTTGACCTAAGTGGCGGATGTTTCAATTTTCTTTCAAATACGTTTCCAGGATTGAGCACTGAAAAATTGAAATCCGGTATTTTTTATGGGCCACAGATTAGGCAACTCGTGAAGGATCCTGATTTCGTCAAATCAAAGTCTGAGGTTGAATCCAAAGCATGGAACTCTTTTGTTTTAGTAATAAATAATTTTCTAGGAAATAATAAATCTGATGACTATGCCCAGCTTGTTGAGACTATGCTACTGATCATGCAACATGAGCATAAAAATCCACTTCCTGCACTTGCAAATAGACCGGTTCCCAAAAAACCTGGGCGATTTTAGTGAAGAGCAGGGTGAAAGATTTCATCAGGACATTCGGATTATGGAAGAGCGTTATCAGGGAAGGTGGGACTGACACATGTTGACCGACTATTGCTGGAGTTTGCAAAGATATCTACCAAAAGCCGTTTATACATATTTTATTATTATACTTATAAAATAGTAAGTATAGAAGAAAACGAAATAAGACGTTTCTTTATCGATCGAAACATATATATGTAAATGGGAGCGGCCTAACTGTAAATACAGAAAGAACTTACAGGTCACATACACACATCACAACTGTATAAACTAACAGAATCGGAAGCTTTTTATGTTATATATTGGGTTGTTTCACTTGAAATGTCCTTTTTCAAGGTAAAAGGATTTTAGTAAAAATACAAAATGAAAACAATATGATGTTATTTATTTATGGTCTTTGGTTGAATAATTTTTCTACACATATTTCCCAACCTGACACCAACTTTTATCCCGGAACTAAAAAATTTCGAGCTATGAAGTGAAACAAAATCTGAAAACACACTGCGGGCTTCAGCATCGTTTTCAAAAAAGTTTCCTCTGATGAAGTTGTCTAAATTCCTGAACCGGTGATAATCTGTTAGAGATAAGTCGGGAAAATATAGTGGGTGCGGAAGAACTTGAACTAAGAAAGAACCCAGTTCTTGCAATTTATGCATGGTGAGTTTTAAAACATTGGGTCCAATGTTGTCGTGTAGGAGTAGAGGACCCTTCCGATTTACAATCCAGGTTGGTTTTTAAAAAAATTTGCGTGCATTTGGGCAATTTCATTGCAGTAGGTTGTAAAGGCAGTCTGGATTATTTTATATTATAGGGGAGCGCACATGTTATCCAAGTTTAATCCATTTAAATAGTAAAGGAAGGAGCTTTAGTTTTATGGAGAACATTTTCCTACTTATGTTCTTAAATAAATACAATTTTATTACATAAAATAAAATTGTATTTATTTAATCGCATTTTATTTTTTATTGTATTTAATTAAGGACATAAGTAGGAAAATGTTCTCCATAAAACTAAAGCTCCTCTCTTTATTATTTAAATGGATTAAACTTGGAGAATATGTGCGGTCTCCTAACAATCCAGATAACAAACATAAATATAGTCTACAAGAGAAAATTTGTATAATAATAATAATAATAAAAATATAATATTTAATTGCTTAGGTTCTAATTTAAATAAGTAATAGTTATTACGTCATGCTAAATTTACTTCATTTAAATTTAAACTATTTAATTTTAAATAAACTAGTACAGAAGATGAAAATAAATACAAGTTTATATGAATACCAATAAAATAGAAATTACTACTTATGCAGGTTCTACATGAAAGAAACACATAAAGAGATAGTTTTATGATTTTTTTTATGTTATGAATTTCAATTTATTTCAGAGAATATGCTTTTCTGCAACTTTAATTTTATGAACATGAATAAATTTTCATTGTTAATGAGGGGGCATAAACAGTCGTACCCGAGCTTGTTGGATGTCAGATACTACTTAAAAACCCTTGCCAAATTATACCTGTTTAGGTAAAATATAGGACTCCAACTGTAGCATCGTCCAGTAATTCGGATAAGAATAGAAGAAGAATAAAGGCTTAACGAACCCAAAGGCACGATGCCGACAACACTAATCGCTCCATACACACTCTATCCCCCCCCCCTGTCCAATCCCAATTCCAAAAGCTTCGTCTAGGGCCACCCCTCGGACTTTGTACAGTCGGCTAAGCGTTTATCAATCTTTAAGGTATTCGTTCACCACTAAGACTCGCAATTTTAACCAACGCGCGACTGTGAATTCCATCACATTTACAGAGTGAAGCTAACGCAATTCTGCATTGTGAAGCCGTCGCTTTTTAAATCATCCTCCTTCGGTCCGAACATTCTAAGCATTAATTTATTTTCAAAGACAGGTATTTCTCATCCCTTATTGTAAGCGACCATTGGTCGGAATATATGACTTGGAATATTTTTTAAAATTAATTAATAAAAAGGTCAAATTATGATAAATAAAGATACAAAGTTCCCTTGTTTTCTGTGCCTCTGGTACAGTCTTGACAAACAACACCCTTGGCCACAAAAGGTTTGGCCAGAACGGGAAGAGCAGAAAGTTGGTATAAAAAATGTTATAAACATGCCTTTAGTTAACTGACACCGCATTATACTTCCACCACTTCATATTAAACTCGGCATAATGAAACAATTTGTGAAGGCGCTTGACCTAAGTGGCGGATGTTTCAATTTTCTTTCAAATACGTTTCCAGGATTGAGCACTGAAAAATTGAAATCCGGTATTTTTTATGGGCCACAGATTAGGCAACTCGTGAAGGATCCTGATTTCGTCAAATCAAAGTCTGAGGTTGAATCCAAAGCATGGAACTCTTTTGTTTTAGTAATAAATAATTTTCTAGGAAATAATAAATCTGATGACTATGCCCAGCTTGTTGAGACTATGCTACTGATCATGCAACATGAGCATAAAAATCCACTTCCTGCACTTGCAAATAGACCGGTTCCCAAAAAACCTGGGCGATTTTAGTGAAGAGCAGGGTGAAAGATTTCATCAGGACATTCGGATTATGGAAGAGCGTTATCAGGGAAGGTGGGACTGACACATGTTGACCGACTATTGCTGGAGTTTGCAAAGATATCTACCAAAAGCCGTTTATTCAAGAAAATCATATAAATGATCATTTAATTGTGTCCAATAATATTTTTTTAACATTGTTTACTAATTTCCTTGCATGTTTCAGTCAAAACAGTGAAAATTCATATTTCACAAAATAAAGCTATTAGCAATCTCCCATCATTTTTTTCATGCTCAGGGCCGTTGAAATAGGTACCCAATAACAGTTAAAAAAAATTAAGGAAACAAAAATTGTGTTGACCAGTGTTATTAATGCACCCTGCGTAGGCTCAGGGTAAATAAACAAAAACGAAAAATAAATAAAAGGAAATTAAGATCTTGATAGAAGAGGCGAAATCGCGGGCTAAGGACGAAAGGGAAAACTAGGTTAGGAGAAATGGAGGGATAGGCGGCGATAAACAGAATTAGCGGAAGCTAGAAGACAAAAGAGGCGGGAAAAACATGTTTACCGCCATATCCTCGGACCGAACAGCTGTTTCGGGGTTCGCCACACTGTTCCCTGTTTACAGACAACTTCAAGCTAAGGGGGTCAGGAGGGAAAGTTGTGTTGGTATCGCGAAGGTCAGTTTATAGAAAGGAAGTCTTCAAAGTCACTTCTGGAAAGCAGGAAACTGGGCTTTGTGGAAACTTATGGATTACTAAAAGCTATAACTCCGCCGAAAAAAAACAGGAGAGCGGGAATCGAATGATATCAAATTTGTTTTAACTGTTCAGTCAAATGTTTAAGTGAGATCTCATTCAACACCTTTTTAATGTCTAGAGTGGTGGAATGGTCACGTGGGCAAACGCGTTAGGAAATACGCGTTGCACTGGCTGCATATTATTGGGAACCCGAAGGTAGCAAATTCCAAACCCGGAGACAGGGAATATTAATAGTACTTGGCATCAATCCCCCACCCTTTCACCTGGCTTGGGAAATTCCCTCATAGCCTAAAAGGCGAGGAACAAAAAAACCTTTTGTAATCTCCTCCGTAGGGTCATCCCATGAGGATGTCAGCTGTAGCCATGTCCATTCTAATACATATTAGTCCATTTACAAATTCAGCAACTCAGTTAACCCTTAACTACTCACGTCGGGTCATATTGACCCTACCAAGTTTCATTTCATTCTATTTACACCTTTTTGGCATAGAATGATCACCAAACATTGACATATCCTTTGTTTTGGCTCCAGTTACATCTTGGCAGTGTCTGAAAAATAAGGTAGGTGTTTACTTTTTCTAAATCCATATTTTGACCCGAGGTGAGTAGTTGTGTAAGCCTAAATTTTTTGTGTCCGATGAGGGGACTAAATTTGTATAAAACCACTCATTTCTTATCTGTTTTAACTGCAAAGGTTGTTCGTAGATTTTTTTTAAAATTCTAATCAAAAGAAATTGTGTCAATAATAGTAATGTTAAGTAGTTCTTTTATTTTAGTACTTTACTTCAGACCTATAATTCATCATGTTATTCATATTTTAAAACTTTCATTTATTGTACAAATAAATAAACATACATTTTCAAGCCTTCTCCTGTTGTTTAAAACCAATATCTTACACTCTAAGGATGTTTAATTTATTTTTTTTGTTCTGGGTCATATTGACCCGAGGTGAGTAGATAAGTAACATTGATTCAGGTGAGTAGTAGTAATGGTTAACCTATTAGCCGACCTCAATATCGTTTACATACCTTAGGTAATAAATCGATACCTGATCGAAAAATCGATATCATTTTCATAATCAGTATCCTAATCAACCTAGGAGTTGATCCCAATATTGTTTATATCGGTTAAGTTGTTTTAAAATCGATAGTTGACTGTGTCTGAGATTTTAAATCGATATTATTTTCATCATCAACACCCTTGATAAGCATATTTAATATACCCCACAAGATGTCCATAAAAATGGTTAACCGAATAATGTATATCGATGTGGATAAATCCGAAAGAAAAGCTTATATACTTATATTTAAATAATTCAAATAAAGCTTAGACTCTTCAATGTTAGATATCATTGAGATAAAGATCATATCAGGAATTTTATTTTCTGATTCGAAAGATAAAAGTCACGATTTGGTTTTTGTTTATCTGTGAGAACTATCAAAGTCCGGATTTGACTTGTATTCTCTTTCCGAGAAAAAAAAATTTAATTTCAAACCCAGATTTAGAAATCTTCATATCTTACGTCCAGTTTTAAGAAATTCAATTGATCTATTATAAATACAGTAATAAATATGTACATTACATTTTTTTTTTAAATAGGGCATTTTTATATGTATGCTTACCATAAATTAATATTTAACATAAGCTCGCGGGCTAATGATTTAATGAACGAAGCTTAGCGGTACCCATAACTGGGTCAATCGAAGCCGCTCCAGCTAATGAAGGTCTTTCGATGGAAATAATTACAAGTGTAGAGACAAACTGCTTGTTCGTGCTTGTCATACTGATCGGAGCAGTCTGTAGCAGTCTATCGCACCTGCTAGCCTTTAGCTCTTTCTGTCTCATAGTTCGGTCGGGTGTATTGTATATGTTAGTCCTATCTCAATCTAATATCGGATAACTAACAATATGTTTGATATTTTAATTTTACTCGCTAATCTTCCATCAAGCAGAATATTAAAAAAACCTTTAAGTTATTATTGTATGTCAATTCCATACCCAAAATGAGATAAATTTAATGAGAGGTAAAAAAACTGGTGCGATGCGATCAACCCATTCCATTCATTTACTAACCTACTTAGAGTATAAATTAAAGTTTTTTTATTTTTCGGAGAAATTGATAAACGCCATCATATACCTACATCAAGTTCACAGAAAATAGTTGTTTACATTTATCGATGAGGATTATAGATATAGCTATAGCTGATGATCCACAGTACATTTCAATTCATTATAATTTATTTTATTTTAAGAAGCCTGAAAAAAAATCCTTATTTTATTAACAGATTTTTTTATTATCTTTAGTATAAAAATCGTGAATGGGAGTTAATAGAAGGGGCATTTATTGGGGGGAAATTGGTACCTAATTTTCGAAATTTTGTCCTAATGCTCTTCCGGAAACCTACGACGATTATTGTACAAATAAAACTACCCTATTCTTAATTCATAAATCTATTATGGAACAAATTTTTTTTAATTAAAATAACATTATTGAAGGCTATACTGTATCATGTATTGAAAAGGAAAAAAAATTAAATATTTTTAGTATTTTTTGATTTTCTAGGCATTCACTCACTAAAGAATTAATGTTTTTATTTTTGACAATGTGACAATGCAAAACAGAATACAATGTGGCGTCTAATTTTATTCCTCAATTAAGTTGCCAGGGAAACAAATGAATTTCATTAAAGAGGTTTGTTACACCATGCATTTAATGCACGTAGACAATTTTTTCTTATTCGTATTTAATACAGTCAATTCAATCTGTTATGAAACTTAGTTTTCGAACTAAAATATGATTATTAAAGGTTATTTCATAAATGTTTTACGCCCTTAAAAAACGCTGGCATATTCTAACCATCATTCATCAAGCATTTACTCACTAAAGAAATATGAAATAGTTTCAACTTTAATCAGACAGCATATGGCAATGCAAAAAATAATAGCCCAAAATATCTCATTTTATCAGTGTTATAAAAAACATATCAACTCTTTCACATGCGCAGTAAGCCTTTACTGGTTAAAAAGTTAACGATAGGCAATTAGTAAAGAAGTTATTCTATTTATTTCGTTGTGACACTCTAACGTGAGCGGTATCTTAAACCCCACTCAAAACAGTGAGCATGTAGTATGTTTACGTTACCGTACGTACAAAACCATAAAAATAATCACTACGATAAACCAATTTTGTCCATTGGTTTAATATTTTAATAGGCAAGAAAACTAGGGCTCTTTATGAAGAACAACGAAGATTAAATAGGAAATGATGTATATGAAATTATTTCCATCGTCATCGCCAACATGATTTTCTCTTAAATTACAAGAGCTAACCAAATTATCGGATTAACGAACATGGCGGATAAACAAGTGTCGGATTACCTACTTTATAAGATTATAATGTAGATTCATTAGCTACCTCGTTTTTGAACTACTTGCTTTTTAGGATCAACTGCCATTCAGAGAGTAACTATCAGAGAATTGAAACCATAAACCTTTCATTTATGGCACCGCCTGAAAGAAAGACATTTTTGTAGGAAGTAACTGTCTAACTCAAACGGCACCAATTGGATTTTTTTGTTCACTTCAGAGTTCAATTTGCTACAATCAGCAAATGAGATGTTGGCATTTTAAGGCATGAGGGAAGATAGTGCTCCTCACAGCACATTATCCCAGTCTTGTTTCAAGAGAGGAGGTCTCTCATCCAACTCCTTTTCAGTCGCCTCATAAAAGGTATGTCAGTCGAGACCATATGATTAATTATTCTGTTGTTATGTCCGTGAAATTTTATATGAAAGCCAGAATAGAGCGTTCTTATCTGTTCGTCGATAGTTGGTAGTTTAAGTCCGTATATAGTGTTTTGTTACTAACGTACAAAGGAGCGTTGTTAGTCATAAACGTTTGGATTGAAAGGTTTGCAGTTTTTGTAAGTGTGTCTTTTTTTGCTGTACCATAAATTTGTGAGCCGTACGGCCGTATAGGTTTCAGTAAATATTTGTGGATTCTATGTTTCTGTCTGATTTTCAATTTTGATGATTTTGAAATTAGTAAGTACAGTATTTCCAGTCGCTTGTTTAATGTCAGTCTTTTCATTTTGACATGAGTGCCCCAAGTCATCCTTCTGTCAAATATTAGTCCAAGGTATCGCTCGTAAGGTGCACACCCTTAAAATTTCTAAAATGTAAAATAACGTGACCTTTCCCGTGATCCAACACAACATTAAAGGTACCGATATTAAATATTATACGTTACCTATAAAATAGATTATAGTAGATATTAAATAGAGATAAACCGATTTAATATTAAATAGCGTACACTCAGTTCAAATGATTATTCCAGGTCATTGAAGTGAATAAATATAATTCCCCTGCCCTTCCTCTTATAGTAAGCTTTCACTCTCAAATCAAAGGCTAAAATATGTTTGCTATTCCTCAACCGTAAAATGTAATGAATTAAACGTTTCGTTAGTTGGGAATAAGGAAAATGGCTGTTCCTCTTAAATGTAGGGTAGTTAGCACTTGTGAATAAATACTAGTTTAAACCGTATTTTACCGTTTATTCATACAATATACTATTCATACAGCTAATCATTTTTTTACCGTATGATCAATTATAAAACTATACTTTAGGGGCCACCTGTGGTATAGTGGTTAGCATGGCAACCTACAATACTAAAGGTGGCAGGTTCGCGCCAAACGGTGGCCCTAGGATTTCTTAATGGGAGTAAAAAATCCTTAGCCATGCCGTCCCTCGGATAGGACGTAAAATGGAGGATAGCTAAACCTGGATAGCTATACCTAATTATACCTGGATAGGCTAAATATAGGACTCCCACTGCAGCATCGTCCGATTAGCCTTAGTGGCATAAAGGGACATTAAAAAATAAACAAAAGTATATTTTTATTAGTTTTGAAAATTATTTCAAACAACTAAAATATAAAAATAGAATTTTTTATTTTTTAAAATATATACATTTTTGTGGAAACTGGAATTCTTATATAAATTACAAAAAGGACATCTTGAATCCGCAAGGCAATTTGACAATGCAACAAGAAGAATAGTTAAATATACAAATACTTAATATTGATAATAACACAAATATAAACACCTAATTAATAAAATTTTCATCTTTGGTTACTAAATATAATATCAATAAATATTGGCCATAGACCGTTAACCAAGATATTAATGCAATAAATATACTTGTTTATAATGATTTACCAATTACGTAATAACAATAAAATTTATATACCAATACTTATAAGAGTTTTATGTTTGCTACTGAATATAAATAATTGATCGTAATAAAACTTTACAATACCCACGATATTCCTACAATAAATAAATTTATTTATAAAACATTAAACAAATTCAAACATATATGCATACACAAACGGACGATGCTTAAGTGGGAGTCCTAAATTTTGCCTATCCAAGTATAATTAGGATAGGGATCTTTAATGACTACCTGACATTGTACAGGCTCGGCACCTCTGTTTTACGTCCTTTCCGAGGGATGTCATAGATAAGGGTTTTTTACTCCCATTAAAAAATCCTAGGGCCTCCTCGGGACGCGAACTCGCGACCTTTACTATTGTAGGTTTCTATGCTAACCATAACACCACAGGTGACCCCTAAAATATACTTTTACAATTGATCATACGGTAAACAAATGAATATATGCGAAATTGTAAAAATAATCCCGCTTTTAACTAGTAGGTATTTATTCACAAGTGCTAACTACCCTAATTTTCCTTATTACCAACTAATGAAACAATTAATTCATTACAATTTACGGTTGAGGAATAGCAAACATATTTCAGCCTTTGATTTGAGAGTGAATGCTTATTATAAGAGGAAGGTAATTACAGGGAATTATATTTATTCACTTCAATGATCTGGAATAATCATATGAGTGTACGCTATTTATTATTAAATCGGTTTATTTCTACTTCATATCTACCATATTCTATTCTATACCCTTTGATGTAATGTTGGATCATGGGAAAGATCACGTTATTTTACATTTTAGAAATTTTTAAGGGTATCCTATCCTAATTAGGCCTGGATAGGCAAAATTTAGTTAGGACTCCCGCTGTAGCATCGTCCGATTAGCTTTAGTGACATAAAGCGACGTTAAATAAACAAATAAAAACATATGAATAATTCTGTTTCATTGAAAGATAGTTCTATTATTTTCAGGAACCGTTCGTTACATTGGTACGTAATCACATGTTTTGGAATGATCGAGGCCTTACACATTGAAGCAAAAGGTTATTTCAGAGTCACTCCACCAGTGCTAATAATTGCCCAAATGGTAATCTATTTTTGAACAAAGACTATTTTACCTAGTAGCTGTTAGTAGGTACATAGTAAAATTGAGAATGCAGTTAAAACTTCACATGTTTATTAGGTTTTAAACCATTTCCTTCCGACGTGCGATATACTAACAGGAAAAGAGCTAAAAAAAGTCTAAAAACTGTTATTATGTAAATAGCACAGAGGCAGGACGAAACAACTGTTAGGTTATGCTGGTCATCTGGTGTTGCCCTGCAGTAAAAGAGACGGCCCCTGACGCAGCACTCCCTTCATTAACTGGGCCATATAACACCCCTAATGAGAATTCTTGTTGCCATATAAAGTATTAGCCACACATGGCACTCCCTCGTGGCATAAATTATTTCTTCCTCATTATTCCCCCCTGCCTCCTACGGCACTATACTTCACCGCGCTCCGTGTCTAGCATCTTAAATATACTACGGACTGAAACAATGGGGTAACTGCCGGGGAAAAAGTCCCATTAAGTTAGCTTAAAACGGCCGATGTGAAGTTTTCATTAGGTTTAGAAATTTCAATCCATTAAGAACGATTTAGTGCTTCAGAGTTCTAGGTTCTAGTCTTTGTTAAACAATGTGCGCTGCATTACTTCAAAACTTCCATACGCCATACGAACATAAATCCATATTAAGTAACCGAGTTGAATATATTACATCTAGTACATATACAAAACTTACCGTCAAAAAAGGTGTTTTGAGAATTTAAAGCAGTTGTTTTCAATAGCACTTTTTAAGTATTGGACTGTAATATATTCAAATAATAAAGAGCACACGAAATATAGAACAGACTTTAAGGAAAACAATTGTGTTTGAATTATTAGTCTATGACTTACCAGTCTTGAGAAAATAAGTATTCTGTGAGAGCTTAAAAACTTAAAAATCGGCCTGAAAGTTGAAACAAAAATGGCTGCCATTTTGAAACGGCTGATCCTAAAATTTTTTAAAAAAATGATTTGAACTACTGATCCCATACGTAATTAATGGTAAAATTATAATTTTTTTCTAAAATGATCGAGCAACCACTTTGGTCCACTTGATATGGAATGACCCCACACAGACTTCAACAATCAACAATTGAACAACAAATCGAAACTCTTAATTTAAGCTTTTATTTTCTTTTTTTTTACTAAACTGCATGAAAATAATGAACGACATGACCACGGCTGGCATGGTCGTTTGAAGGCGGCTAAAAAGAAGCTGGATGAGAGACCTCTCATGGATTACTGTCAAGTCCGGAAAGAGGTACTGCTTTGCATTTTCCTACCTAGTTTCTAAAACATCACATTCACTGATAGTCGCTGATGACTGACAGATGGGAATAGAAGTATGCAGATTAAAAAAAAATTAATGTTATGCTACTTTTATACAATACAATAAGGCTTAACGAAACCGAAGGCCCGACGCCGACACCACCAATCGGTCCCTACATGGAGGTATTTATATACTACCACCTACCACCGTCCAATCCCAAATTCACAAGATCTGCTTTCACCGAATCTTCCCACCTTCGCCTAGGCCTACCCCTCGGTCGTTTTCCAGTCGGCAAAGCGTTTATCAATCTTTTAGGAATTCGTTCACTTCGTCATTTTGCATGCCCACTTTAGCCGACGCGCAGCTATAGAATCGATTACATTTTCCATGACTGTTTGTGGTGTTTGGGTGAACTAAAAAAAATATGTGAGTAGGGCTTTCAAACCTACGTCACACCCTCCAGCAAGCCTGGGGGGGCCGCTCTCATTGTTTGTCAGCGAGTCCTACGGACTTAGCCGGGAGGAACTTCCTAGGAATTTCCACCGACCATCCCCACATCCGCCACCCGTGGAACGCTCCCCATACGCGGTAATGAGACCCGCGCGAGGTATGCTATTTTTGGATCATTTATTTATTTAAAGTAATTAGCACCTGCGCTGGAACGCATCTAGCAAATTTGTAGCATATGCGGACTTTATCAGTGATTTGTTTGATATAATTGCTGTATTAGAGTGTAGAGTAATCCCTTGCCATTGCCTTTTCAACCTTCTAAGGACTGGTAGGTGGGAGGAAGAAAGAGAAGAAACTAGTGGGTTTCAGCGGTCTTGAATTGAGCAGTGAAATGTAGTGTATAGGTATGTCATGGGTGTATGATTGTAGTGTCGGAACGTCCATTTCTTTGTGTATTGTGTAGTATGTTAGAAATGTACCATGGAACGTTTACAAATGTTTCGAAGTATTTTTAATTAATTAAAAGTATATTGTGCTGTTTGAATTTTCCTTATGAATACCCCAAAGTTCTGCTGCGGGTGATTATTATTATGCTATTTAAATTTATGCCTAATTGACGATTCAAAATATAATTACATTAATGAAAATGTGCATATTTGGCCCCTTATTTATGAATAATCATTTTGATAACTGTGATAGAATTTATCCTCAACATTTGTTTTCCATCTTTACTTTGTATAAACTTTTTATGGTACCACAATGGAATTGGTTTAATTGGATTCTGAAGCATGTATCAAAACCGATTTATCACTCGACATACTTGAGCAATATTAATTTGCACAACCACCTTTTCAACCTCCCCAAAACAATTGATTGCCCCCTTTAATTTAGGCGGTCTTTACAGAACTCGATCGTGCCTACCAATACGAGAGTATGGCGTGAGTGTAATTAAGGTACATTTTTTTTTTTTTTTAAATAGCCAATTTCAGTACAGGTAAATAGGCGTTATTTTTCAACAAAAATAAAAGTCGTAACTATGCAAAGTTTGAAATTATAAGATTCAGGTTTGATTATTTTGGTTAAAAATTTTGTGGTAATTTTGCCATAATATACTGGTTAGCTGTGCTGCCATCAACATTGCTTTGATGAAAACTCAAGCTTATTTGTGAAAGGTTATAATTAGTGACCGACCGAAGTTTCGGTTTCGGTTTCGGCCAGTTTCGGACTAAAAACCTGCTTACAGCCGCAGTTTCAGTTTCGGCCAATAATTGGCCGAATCTTCGGCCAGGCCGAAACTAGCTCCTGTGTGTGATATCTCCAAGAAGGAAGTAGGACTGCACGATTTCAGCTTGTAAGCTCGATCTCTTTCATGGCATTTAACACCCTTTAATTGAATAGTGGGAAGTATCTGTTATTTTAGTTAATTACACTTGTATTGTATTTCGGTAGAACATAGACGTTTCTCATTCTTTTGGTATCTTTACTTGATCGAAAACTTTAAGTTGGGTGTGGAGACAAAAATTTAAGAGTGACAAACAGAGATACCATCTTAAATCAATATATTAGTGCAAGAAGAGAATACAAACAATTATTTGTACTGGCGAAGAAAGAATATCTGGAAAACTTAAAAACTAAATTGAGAAATGTCAAAAACCCATCCGAAGTCTGGTCTGCTGTTAAGTATTATAAAAAGCTAAACTATATTAGGAACCCGATAACATTAACAAACTGGGAGTTATTTTATAGCAACATTCTACCACCAAAAATTAGCACTGATTACATATACTCTAATTTTTTCCACCCCGATCTTGAAATTCCAATAACTATAGAGGAATTAAAGGATAGTATTAATCATTGCAAATTAAATAAAGCTACTGGTTTTGAATTAATTCCGAATGAAATCTATAAATTATTTAATGATGAATGGCTTAATTTTCTACTTAACCTTTTTAATAAAATATGGGAAAATGAAGACATACCAAAGCAATGGACCCGTAGCAAGCTTATACTAATACATAAAAAGGGAGATCCCTCGAATACAGAGAATTATTGAGGCATTGCAATTTTTAATGCTATCACCAAGTTATTTACTTTCATTATGAATAATAGATTAACAGATTGGGCTAATAATAAAGGTTTGATACCTGAAGAACAAATGGGCTTCAGAAAAGGTAAGGGTTGTAGGGATTGCATTTTTATTTTTTCCTCTGCTATTAATATCCAACTTAGGTTGAAAAAAAGAAAGGTTTTTTCAACTTTTGTGGATTTTCGTAGGGCATTTGATTCGATTCCTCATGCAAAAATGTGGCAAGAACTATACAATTTTGGCCTCTCTGGAAAGTTTCTCCGGCTCCTAATAAATTTATATGACTCAGCTTCGAGGCGAATTTCTGTGAATGAACAAGTATCGAATGGTATTGAAGTGACAAAAGGGGTACTTCAAGGAGAAATACTCAGCCCGCTTCTCTTTTCCTTGTACATAGCAGATATCTGTGATTTTTTTTTTAAAGTAATAATGTAAAAGGTATCAATATAAAGGAAAAATATGATTTGAATCTTATACTTTACGCAGAGATATGGTAATATTTCCTCAACATGGATAGAAACTCAAAAGAATCTCGACATATTGTTTCAATATTGCGGAATTAATTCTCTAACGGTTAACACTGAGAAAACAAAAATTTTAGTTTTCCATAAGGGAGGAAGATTAAGTAAACTTAATAGTTTCTCTTATGATGGCAAAGATGTGGAAGTTGTTAACACGTTTAATTATTTGGGCACAATATTTTCCTCATCTGGTAAATTTCTTAAAGCATGCGGCTGTTATAAACATCTTAAAAACAAGTAAATCTGACTCATGGGAAACTAAATGCCATTTATATGAATCTATGTCTGAAAGTGTTTTGTTATATATGACAGAGGTCTGGGGTAGCTGCTATTTTAAATCATTAGAAAAAAATCAAATAAAATTTTTCAAGTACACATTAAATTTGGCTAAAAACACTCCAAATTATTTTGATAGAATTGAAGCAGGTCGAATACATATATTAATTTATAAAATTCGTCATAATCTCGCTTTATAGTGGTTTTTTTTACGAAAGCGACCGTTTGAGTCGAAAGAACGGCCTAAAAAATCATAAGATAGATTTTGAAGAGGCCAACAAGGCCCGATAAGACCGTCCCGCAGGCGTCGAGCTCTGGGATGTTTTAACCATATGTTTTTTTTTTTTTTTTTTAACCTTACAATACGTTTATTAACATGTATGGTGAATTTATTTCTTAAAAATGCCTCCTAAGAAGCGAGTTTCAATAGGAGTAGTGAGCGTAAAAGCTAAAAAACAACGTCTAATACGAGCAGCTGAAACTCTCCACGAACATCAAACTAGGATTGAACAACAGAGGCTTAGACCGGCAGAATCGCGGGAAACTGAGTGCCCAGGAATACGAGGCCCACGCTTTGCGCCACAGAGGCTTAGCCAAGCCGATTTGCGCGAAGCTGAAAGTGAAGGGCAATATTTCTGTTTGTTCTTCACAGAAATCTATACCGTTCATCTTAAATTCCCCAAATTCCGCTCAGTGGTTCTTTCGTACCAGGTGCGAACACCTGTCCATATTAAAATTGCTCAACTTCAGCCGATCTTCAGTTGATATTCTTTATCCTAATAAAAGTCGTAATGATCTCGCTTTACAATAGTTTTTTTACGAAATCGACCGTTTCATTAGAAAAATGAAATTCCCCGGGTGAAACCGGGACATACAGCTAGTTTAAAATATTTCGAAGAATGATTAACTGGTGGGTAAAAATTTTAAATATGAAGGACGATTAGCTGACTAGAATTTGTTTTAATAGATTGTTAGGGCTGCGTGAAAAAAAAAAAATGCCATTTAATTGGGCAACAGAACTGGGGGACCTGTTATGTATAATCGGAGCAGATTATTGAATGGCTGGGTCAAAATCTAGATTTGGTTATAAATAGTAAGATGGACTTAGAGGAGGTAATGAGGAATCATCTCCTTAGCCTAGATATAGATATAGCGATGAAGTCCACATTTAATTTATATTACAGAAATATTTGTCCTTTTGGGTCTTCTGCTCCGTACCTCTGTTTCTATGCCCACATTAATAAATTAAAAATTCTTGCACAATTGCGTTTGGAAAGTAAAAAGGTTACACGCATTAACATTGATGGGAATATAATAAGATTTGATTCTCAACTACCATGCAAATATTGTAATTTAGATTTAAGCGATAATATCTATCATTATTTATTAGAATGTAAGACATTTGAAGAACATAGACTGTCTATTTTAAACAATTATATTCAAATAGAAGCATATGGAGATCCTATTATTTCATTATTAGATGTTAAGGACATTAAGCATTTAAACAGCATTTTTCTTTTCGTTCGTAATACTGTAGGTAAGGAGTTTAATACCCTTTAAGTAAAATATTTGATATGTATATATTTTTATATAGTGTAAAAGGTAATCTCTTATTTTACTTTTAATCCTATGGAATTGTTTTTATTTTATTAAAGAAACTGATGATCTTTTGTAGTGATGATGAAATAATTAGGTATTGTTTTGTATGTACTATATATAATATTATTTTTTGTATATTTAGAGCCAGACCTCCTGTAATTGTAAGTTTACAAAATACAGTATTTATCCATCGAAACAGAGATGACCTCGTAAATCACATCAAGTCTTAACATGTAATGAAGGCATGCTTTTCATACAGAATTCTTTACTTTAAGAGTAAATAATAGTATTTATTCTTTGCCTTGAGCGTTAAGAACCTTTTTCTGCTTTTTATCATCTCCTCATTTATAATGAAATTTGTTTTCTAAAAAAAAAAAAAAAAAAAAAAAAAAAAAAAATATATATATATATATATATATTCTAAATACTTAAATTAGTCGACATGTCCACAGATTCAATTAAGAATTGGAAAAAAAATATTTTAGTCAGTAACCTGGTCATTAAAAGTTGCATTAAATGGTGGTAGTAGGTTTTGGTCTTTGTTCAAGGTATGGAATGGGAATCAGATGCAAAACCAATTTTTCAACCTAGGCCGCCCCCTTTCCCCCAGCGGCTCACCAAAAACATCCCAAAAATTAGTCTCAATTTTTACCATGAAGAAGCACGTTTCCGACCAAAAACTATTCCATAAATTTTTAAACTAGATTAAATCCACTAAAATTTGAGACCAAAACTGACTCAGTAGATTAAACAGCTTCTGACAAACAGCTTTACGTATTCAATAGGCCGTCATTTTGTATTCTATCGGCTTTATTATGGAAAGATTTACTATATTATTTATTAATTATACATAACACAAACTTATATGTATTATATATAGACACGTAAATAAGTTTCGGTTTCGGTTTCGGCCCGAAACTAGGTCTATGGCCGAAATTCGGTTTCGGTTTCGGTTTGGGCTAAAATTTTAGTTTCGGTCGGACAATAGTTATAAAGGTGAATTTTCTGTTAGCCCTATTTCATTAGGGTAGTAGTCAAGTTAAATAAGCTGTTTGTTGGTTTATTGTGTTCAATTATAATTAATTTTATGATATTCTTTAAGTTCAAGAATCATTTAATATCCTTTTAAATATATTTATTCAACGTTTTATTGCTTACATGTAGGTGTCAACTATTAGAACAGAAAATAATCCTCACTTTCAATAGTTGACTTGTTGACGATGTCAACTATATCCTTTCTAACTATGTTCATTTTGAAGATTATAAGAAATCATTTTTTATAAAAATCATAAATGTTAACCAAGGGAAATAGTATTCTCAGTTTTGGTGAGCGAATGGCATAACAAAATTCATAACAATGAAAATCCTAACATTAATATATTGGTTAACAATCTTAATAATATAAATTGTTTTGTTTGTCAACTATTAGTAAAGTTTTCCTAAATAACTGAATAATAAATTAATGTAATTTATTTTTAAATAATTCATTTTTTGAAGAGAAAAGACTTGGCTCCGCCGGGAGTCGAACCCGGGTCTCCTGCGTTACATGCGAGGATGCCAACCGCCACACCACAGAGCTCGGCTCAAGGCAGAGCAAATCCTTCCTCTTCACTGATACCCACTCACCCCTATCTCACAAGCCCTGCGAGTAGCAGCGGGAGGTGGACAAATTTTGTCCAATTTATGGTATTTTATTGACTTAAGTCAATTTTTTAAATTATTTGAATTAATCTAATCTCAATTTGTGGCTGACCACCATTCTTAAATTATTTTTAAATAATTCATTTTTTTTTTTTTTGAAGAGAAAAGACTTGGCTCCGCCGGGAGTCGAACCCGGGTCTCCTGCGTTACATGCGAGGATGCCAACCGCCACACCACAGAGCTCGGCTCAAGGCAGAGCAAATCCTTCCTCTTCACTGATACCCACTCACCCCTATCTCACAAGCCCTGCGAGTAGCAGCGTTAGGTGGACAAATTTTGTCCAATTTATGGTATTTTATTGACTTAAGTTAATTTTTTAAATTATTTAAATTAATCTAATCTCAATTTGTGGCAGACCACCATTCTTAAATTATTTTTAAATAATTCATTTTTTGAAGAGACAAGACTTGGCTCCGCCGGGAGTCGAACCCGGGTCTCCAGCGTTACATGCGAGGATGCCAACCGCCACACCACAAATAATTTAAAAAATTGACTTAAGTCAATAAAATACCATAAATTGGACAAAATTTGTCCACCTCCCGCTGCTATTCGCAGGGCTTGTGAGATAGGGGTGAGTGGGTATCAGTGAAGAGGAAGGATTTGCTCTGCCTTGAGCCGAGCTCTGTGGTGTGGCGGTTGGCATCCTCGCATGTAACGCAGGAGACCCGGGTTCGACTCCCGGCGGAGCCAAGTCTTTTCTCTTCAAAAAATGAATTATTTAAAAATAATTTAAGAATGGTGGTCAGCCACAAATTGAGATTAGATTAATTTAAATAATTTAAAAAATTGACTTAAGTCAATAAAATACCATAAATTGGACAAAATTTGTCCACCTCCCGCTGCTACTCGCAGGGCTTGTGAGATAGGGGTGAGTGGGTATCAGTGAAGAGGAAGGATTTGCTCTGCCTTGAGCCGAGCTCTGTGGTGTGGCGGTTGGCATCCTCGCATGTAACGCAGGAGACCCGGGTTCGACTCCCGGCGGAGCCAAGTCTTTTCTCTTCAAAAAATGAATTATTTAAAAATAATTTATGAATGGTGGTCAGCCACAAATTGAGATTAGATTAATTAAAAAAAAAAAAAAAAAAAAAAAAAAAATTGACTTAAGTCAATAAAATACCATAAATTGGACAAAATTTGTCCACCTCCCGCTGCTACTCGCAGGGCTTGTGAGATAGGGGTGAGTGGGTATCAGTGAAGAGGAAGGATTTGCTCTGCCTTGAGCCGAGCTCTGTGGTGTGGCGGTTGGCATCCTCGCATGTAACGCAGGAGACCCGGGTTCGACTCCCGGCGGAGCCAAGTCTTTTCTCTTCAAAAAATGAATTATTTACAAATAATTTAAGAATGGTGGTCAGCCACAAATTGAGATTAGATTAATTAAAAAAAAAAAAAAAAAAAAAAAAAAATTGACTTAAGTCAATAAAATACCATAAATTGGACAAAATTTGTCCACCTCCCGCTGCTACTCGCAGGGCTTGTGAGATAGGGGTGAGTGGGTATCAGTGAAGAGGAAGGATTTGCTCTGCCTTGAGCCGAGCTCTGTGGTGTGGCGGTTGGCATCCTCGCATGTAACGCAGGAGACCCGGGTTCGACTCCCGGCGGAGCCAAGTCTTTTCTCTTCAAAAAATGAATTATTTAAAAATAATTTAAGAATGGTGGTCAGCCACAAATTGAGATTAGATTAATTAAATTAATGTAATTTATTTGAAAATTAAATCATTCTTTCATTCACGTTGGTGACATATAACTTTTATCGTTCCCAACACTCGTTGCTGCCTACGACACAGAATATCACGTTACGAGGGGAACATTCCTTAACGCAATTACGCGGTACGTCAGGTGCGAGGGACTTTACCGTCGAGGACTAGGGCAAAGTATTGTTAAGTTTATTACCATGTCTCGAGCGTAAGAGGCCCACCCCCAAGTCAGCTGCTATCGTTAACACAATCCAAACTTAGTTCAGCATCGTAGCTGATGCTTAGTTTAATGTGTCAAATCCTGTGCAACAGAGAACTTGCCCAACTTCACAATATATCTCCCCTATCAAAATCATATCCCTCTTGCCAACTTTCGTGACCTTTCATTCTGTTAAAGAGTTATCAGGAAGTAAATTAGACAATAATTATATCCTTAATACTACCTGAAATAAGAGTACTTTTCGACATTTTCAATTACTATATATTGCTCTTGTACTTTCAAGAGCTCTTTCTAACTCCGTAGTAATGCTGGAGAAGGTTCGGGGAGCCACGGAACTCTGGAGAAAGAACTAGATAATGAAGAAAGTTCCACACAAATCTCACGGAACTTCTCAAACTTAACGAGATATTGGGCCGACATTATTAAAAAATGGGAACTTTCCCCAAAAGTTTTTAAATATCCTAAAATTCTGTGGTAATCTCAAAAATGCGCGTACGGATACCTCACCACATGCTATAAATTACTTATGTTACAAGTTTAATATTTTGTGTTATTCATCATTAATGACATTTTAGATATGTGATTAAAAAGATTTTTTTGATAGATATAATATTTCAAAAAATGCTTAGGTAATAGAATTTATTGACCAATGTCGTAAAATATGCTAATTTATTTTATCAATATAATTATGATTAAAATATTTTAATTTTGTTATATATCAATGATGGAGATGCACTGCTGTATACTGAGAAGTATTTATTATTTTTTTTTTTTAATAAACGTATTATTCAGCGCATTCAAATAACAGTCTTAACCCTATAATGGGTATCTGAATTCTTAATTGTACCAAGGGGGTGACTCTACGAAACCATGGCTTTGTTTTATTGTTATTTAACTATAAATAATGTTCTTCATGGGATTACAATATTGAACTAATTATAAAACTTTAGATATAAAAAGTAAATTATAGAGGGAAATGAAAGTCATTTATCTACATAATTAGAAATGTCGTTTCCATGTTTTATAAAATTCATCAATTATGATATATCTTTGATGCGCGGTCATAAGAGCCTAAGTCAAAATTTGAGCATTTGGAGATTATATCGTAATATTATAGCATGAAATCATAGCTACCGGATGGTATTAAGGTCTTAAGTCAAGCTATATTTTTTTATGAAAATAACAATTACAAATAATATAAATAATTAGATTTTACATTGTTTTGAAATTTGCTGATGCTCTCCTGAAAAATTCAAAATTTTGACTTAAGCCCTTATGACCGCCCATCAAAGATATAAGATAATTAACTAATTTACACTTTCAATAATTGTGTTTTTTTTTTCACTGAAAAATTAATTGTTTGGAATTTATTATCAATGCCTTTATAAAATTATAATTTAAAAATTTTAAATTATATCCGCGAGCCCACAAGCGGTATTTTTTTTTTCACTCAAATCTTCTGGATATAAAATATTTCAGAAAAATTTCAATTAACGTTTACATTAATTATGAATATTTTTCGGACAACTACTAATATTTTCAGATTTTTAATTTAATAGTTTGGGACAAAACAGATTGGACAAATATTAATGGACCCCGTTGGTCATCCTTTGGTTAACTAAAAATAGCCCATTTTTGTGTTATCGCGTTGTTGAAGTGAGTAAGCGTAACATTATGCAAATAAAGAACGTCTTAGTATCGTTTGTTTGTTTGTTTGTTTAACGTCACTTTATGCCACTACGCCCTGCTAATCGGACGATGCTACAGTCGGAGTCCTAAATTTTGCCTATCCAGGTGTAATTAGGATAGGGATCTTTAACGAGTACCTGACATCGTACAGGTTAGGGACCTCCATTTTACGTCCTATCCGAGGGACGGCATAGACAAGGATTTTTTACTCCCATTTAAAAATCCTAGGGCTACCTCGGGGCGCGAACCCGCGACGTTTAGTATTGCAAGTTTCTATGCTAACCACTATACCACAGTTGATTCCTTTGTATAGTTAAAAAGTAAGACACAAGCATCCCTTTTATTATTAAAAAAAATATCGTTCCTTTGCTCTGTGAATAATATAGTTACACTTAATTTTGAAGAAAATAAAAACACGCAACACTAGAAAATTTCTAAAAACAACTTTTCTAGTTGGGATGAATGCAGTATGCGACATTATAGGAACATATTTTTTCAATTATCACGTCGAAATCTACTAATCATTTAACAATCATAATATTTGGGATCTATAAATGGATCGAAGCTCTAAATTCTTCGGAAGATAATTGCAGTAATAAAAGTCTATCACCAGAACCAACTGCTGGAGATAACGAGACCGAAATGAGGGACATAACAAGAACGTTATGCAGAGCGCACTACGCAACCATAACTCACCATCGAGATCGGGCGGTCGCTATAGATAACACTCAGATATGGCAGCCTCGATGTCATGCATGTCGTACTTCTCAATAGCATTACAGTCATAGCGCATAACTTCATTTATCTCCTCATTATCAGACCGGGGTGTTGCAGTATGACATACAGTTGACACCTTCAAAATGGCAAACATTAATTTGAATGATTTTGAAATCATTAATAGGAAGAAATATCAGCTTGAATTGTTCTATATGCTTTCATTCGAAGAAACTTCAACGGTAATAGACAACCAAATTATATTGAATAGAAAAACCAAGCTCTGCCTAATGCCAAATATCAAGGTTGGTCTTAGGCAAAATATAGATAAAGCCACCTACTACAGAGTTTAATATTTAAGAGACCATGTCATAAATCCCCTTTAGTGCTGTGAGCTGGATCATAAGGAGGTCCTGAGTATGAAGCAGAGAGACGCACAGTGTTTCGTTTAGAAGGAGCTAGGTGGACAAAAGTATTTTTCATCATTTTTTCATCTCTTTCGACCATTTAAGTTATTTAATTATAAAATATTATATTTAATTATAAAACTATTATATTTAATAATAAAATAATTATATTTAATTATAAAATTTAATATATTATATTCAATATTATTTATATTTCATAAATTAAATATATTAGGTACATTAAATTATAACATTGTTTTTCGTCATTTTTTCATTTATTGTGACCAATTAAGTAATTTAATTATACAATAAAACATTTTTATTAATTAAACATCGAATTTTAAACGATTGTCAGGAGATTAAGAAGAAAAAATAAAAACATAAGCCTATCTATACAAAATTCTGTACTCTTTTTTTTTTTTTCTGCTCACCTTAAATAAATATTTATTATTATTTCTTTTCACAGGTGTAGCATGATGTTAAACGAGTAAACAATTTTCTTAGACGGTAATTGCCTACATAGACCGCATCCTAGTCTGCTTATACGAATGCACTGTAGGCTTAGAGTCCATGTAATAGGCTAATGCTTCATCTCCACTTAATTACTTAGCATTCCTCTAAGGAATAAGTGATGTCTTAAACAATTTTTTCGGGGATCATAGTGGTTCCTTGAAATGTGGAAGTTGGCGTTGAGCCTAAAAATGCTGCTTTGATTTTTCTGCAGTAACCCATTTATGAGAAATTTTGGAGGCATAGTTAGGTAACCTCATCCGCATGTATAGGTTTTAAAATTATGTTTGGACGAAAGAAACTTCGAGAAAAAAGAGATTTTTCTCCCATAGAGTGGTTCAACGATTATTAAAATAATATCGATTTTGGAAAGAAAGTACTAAAAAAGGAATGTTGTACTCGAGTGTGCAGGCTATAATACATATTATTATTAAGTTGAAAGGTGCCCCTAATATATACATAAAAATCGGCCCGGGTAAAAATGGGTACAAGTCATTAACATCATTCGGAAGTTTCAAAACGATGAAAAAATCCTGCAATCGTCTCAAAAACATTTTTTCATTGAGTTTTGATTAACAGATAAATTTACTGAACTGGTAAATTAGCACTCAATAGTCCAAATAATATTCATCCTTAACAATCAATCTAAAAAAAATTAGGAACACTGTAATTTTTATGATTGAAGTGACGCTTGTAATTCAACTGATTTATTCTATTACACCACGATTTTACACCTTTGGACTCTATTACTAACGGGGTGGGGTGTGTGAGACATAAACAAATATTAGAATGTCACGTTTTGATGTATTGTTTACATAATTATAATACCAATTTTTAGAATTTAAATCATGACTTTTGTCCACCTAGCTTATACTAATCGAAACACTGTGAGAAGTGTGTGCATTCGCAGAGGCTCGATGCGCTCAACAATGATTATCGTCTTCCGTACTTGTTCAGTCTGTTCTGGAAATTTTCGCCTACCAAGACTATGCGTGTCAAGGATTATGCTCTCTTTAAGAAATATTTAAGAACTTCCTGATGATGCCAGTCTTCACCTATGAAGCAGAGCTTTCTTTTTCCTTTTTCAAGGATATTATCAACCAGTTCTCAAAAAACACTTTTCCGAATGATGTTGAAATCATTAATGAGAAGAAATGTCAGCTTAAATTAATTTATTTTTTGGTTTCATTCGAAGAAACATGAACAATGATAGACCATCCATCCATGCAATCAGATAACACGTGCGGTCTTAGGCAAAACGTAGATATAGATATTTAGATACTGGTCCTACAGATAAATGTTTAGAAGACCATGCCGTGGATCATATAATTGTAAGTCTGACATCATCCGAAGTAAGGGAATTCCAACGATGGTAAAGTTAAATAACCAAAAAGTACTAGCCGGATGTCTAGCATTACCAGGGCTATACGGGAATTCCCGTATGATTTCCACAAGACCCCTCTCCCAATGTCCAGGGAGAAAAAATGGTTTACTTAAGAATCAGTATGATGAGAGGTAAAACAAAATAAAAGTTATTGACTACAATTTATCCCTATTCTTTCTTATTCCTTTATTACAAATAACACTCGCATTTTTTTTTTATTTGTATTTTCTAACCAACGGAGTAACATGGTTAATTTTGTTCTAATATATGATTTAATGGGTGTTAGAAAACCCATATCAATTATCTCTGAATTGTACGTTAAGCGTTCAGTATAATTAGTCAAAACGAGGTCTTGACTAATTGAATTCCGTAAAGAATAGACAAAACGGCATAAACCGTTTGCACTAATTGTTGTTAATTTAATTAGAAAACATTTTAATAAAACGGTTGAATAGCATTCCCTTATTTCAAAATTAAAAATTCCCGTATGATTCCCGCATTTCCGACAAGCTAGACCTGGCCATTAAATGATTTCTCATTTTTCATTCCAAGTCCTTATATGTTCTTTTTTTTCCTGCCACGGCCTGGTGAAATTTATCGTTTTTTATCATTATTATAGGAATATATATTATAGGAATTATAGATGTAAAATTACCAATTAGTCTTATTACAACTATAAAACTTGTTAATAAAGAATGCATTTTATCATCGCATGTTGAAATGTAGTCATTTTTCATTTTTGAATAATTATATTGCAAAATTTATACCGAACCGATCTATAGTGATCTCTTTCTGTATCGCTGAAGAGAAAGCTCGTAAAAGCGCTGCAACGGAGATGCAGAGGACCTGGGTTCGATTCCCGGCCGTGATTCAATCTTCAATCAACCGTGGTTTATTTAAGCACATTCCATAACAATCGATTAAGTGCATTTCTATCTTTACAGACAGTGGATCAGGCATTCCTTTCTGGTTTTCTTCAATAGAAATATTAGTTGTGTAATAAAAACGAACTTAAGGTTAACAGAGACAATGTTAAAAAGCAGGTTTTAATAGAGAAAAAATAATTTTTAAGCCTTATTATATGAATATTTCTGCCTTAGAGGGTAGTAATTACATTGGAGATGAAACTAACAAATTTGTCTGAGGGCTAAAGGAGACATTAAGATTTATGATTGGGGATCGTAAAGGTAACGAATGCTCCGATCCACCGAGATGAATGGCGGGTTATTCAAAGAGGCCATTCCATTTGATATCGGCCAATAAAAGGTTTGCACCTGTTCAGTTCGCAGCCTGCCCGCAATCATCACTAGCGGCTTCCCACAGCCTTTATCCTTCCATCTCTATAATGGCCCTCTATTCTGGAGATGGAAAAGTGCGCTGGAAATCCTTATGAGGGTCCCATCCGGGGAAAGGAAGAAGGATTTCCCGGAGATATATAGAATAATGATGGGTTGTCGAGGTAGTATATAAAGAATTTACAAAACACAATTTCCACCTCGTAATCGTTCGCAATTTAAAAAAAAAAAAAATTATCTAAAATATGGTATAATATTTTGGGAATAAAATAATAATTAAATTAACACTGTTCAATATATTTCTATTACGAATACCATTACTGATTCTACCTATACTATTTAATATTTTAAAATTTTAACGTTTTGGATATAATATTAATAAAAAATATTCAGTCTAGAGTCTGTTTCTAGCTTGCTTGCGAGACTGTTATAGCCCTGAAGATGCCTGAATAGGCGAAAATTTGGAATGTGATCTGCATGTTTTAGTGAATTATTGAAATAATACGAGACTTTGAGGCCTTTCATTCTATATTTTAATTTTTGGTCAGAATTTTCTTTATGCAAAATTATAGTTTTATCATAATGGAAGCTATGCTTATCCTCGAAAGTGTGTTTAGCTAGGGCAATCAGACTGAGTCTGTTTCTAGCTTGCTTGCGAGACTGTTGTAGCCCTGAAGATGCCTGAATAGGCGAAAATTTGGCATGTGATCTGCATGTTTTAGTGAATTATTGAAATAATACGAGACTTTGAGGCCTTGCATTCTATATCTATAATTTAATAGTCTCTTCCTAAAAACTTATTTAAAAAATTTAAATTTCAAATTCAATGGAGCAACCAAGTTAAAAAAAAAAAAACTGTCTGAATACCCTGATGTACATTTACGATCCTACGCGATCTATATGCATTTTTTCTTCTAGGTTTGACCATGTAACAGGTTTTTCAACTGCCGAGCTTTCTCCCCTATTGCTGTGGGCTTCTTCAGGGCCGATACAAGAATTTTTTTCTTGTATTGGCCCTGAAGAAGCCCATAGCAAGATTGGTGAAAGCTTGGCAGTTAAAAAAACCTGTTACATGGTCAAACCCTGAAGAAGAAATGTATATAATGGACTCAGACCATGGAAGCCTAAAACAACATCGATGTTGTTACATTTATTCGATCGATGGTGAGCAGGCGTTCTTCTACGAACCCATAGCTTTCTATTATTGTTATTTAACTCTAAATATTTTTTTTTTTAAATTTATTTCATGTAAAATATTTCCATGTATATAAAACTGTGAGTCTTAAAAAAAATATCTATAAAAAAAAATGGAAATTAAATATATTTTTTTGGATAATTAGAAATGTAATTTTTCTGTTTTTTTTTTTTAATTCATCATTTCTGAAATATAAGATATTTAACTTATTGAAAATTTCAAAAATTGTGTTTTCAGGTACATTAAAGAATGAAAAAAATTAATTGTTTGAAATTTATTATTAATGTCTTCATAAAATTATAGTTTTATAATTTTAAATTGAAACCGCGAGCCCATAAGCGTTTTTTTCGCTCAAATATTTCTTCTGGATATAAAATGCAGCTATCACTAAATAAATATCAGTTGAATAACAAGATTTTTCGTTAATAGAAAAAACCAAATCAAAAATGTCAATATTAGATTAAAATCTTTTTTTACAGAGAAAAGGGTGTGGAACACTAAAAATTGATCGATTAAATGCAATCGACAGTGTTAAATAGATCAGCACATTCTGAGCTGTACATTTGAATATTTTCATATATTTTTAGGCCTCAATGCTAAACTATGCTTCTTGTTTTATAATTTATCAATTATTTTTTCCCATTGGAATTTAAAAAATAAAAATATTTTTAATTAAGTATTAATAATATTATATTTTTATTCATTATGTCAAATTGTTTTATAATTGCTAAAGCCTGCAAATCTAACAAATACCTATTGTAGGCATGTAGGTATGTATAAAAATTCTAAATAAATATCGATGTTAGCTAGTTTCACCCTCTTTGGATGGTCACATGTTTTATTTTAAATTTAGTGAAAGGATTTACATTTTAGGTGATAAAGAATGCACTAAAAATCCTATTCATGGTCTATTTTTTTTTTTTTACCCTCTCCTCTAAAAAACATTGTATATTCATAAATGAAAAACCAAAATAATTTATCATCCATAACAATTTATTTACAATTTTCTTTTGCAATTTTCAGCACATTTTTACCACTGTGGACTGTAAATTGTTACCACCAAGACAATGATCAAAAAGTAGCCATTAAATGAAGGTGTAGGTAAATATGGTTTATAATACTCTAAAAAAATTTTGAGCGTAAAGTTGTATAGACTTTAAATATTATTAGGGCATTGCCTTGCGCCTAGGGGTGCTTGAAATTTATTTTATAGCGGACCCAGGGATTCAATTTCGACCATCTCGCTCTGCTTAGGATAAGCTGGTTATACATGTAGGGTAATCCCAACTATGATCCTAGAAATAGTATTTCTCAAAAGTATAATATACTTTACATTTTTCACTAGCCCCAACATTACACAGATTAAAAAATATTACAAAATAAATATGAAAAACACAAACCCAGAGTAGCTTATTTAAAAAGAAAAAAAAATTGTATTTACTTTAATTTATATAATTAGGTTTATATTTTCGATAGTAAATTTTCATCTATTTATTATTCTCAGCATAATTTTTATCTTATATATGATACAATTCTGTACTTTTAGAGACCAATTTATCTTCATTATCTATTGAGTTAATCCGCAATGATGAGATCTTAAAGTAGCAAGGAGAAAGAAAGCATCCTATCAAAGAATTAATTTAAAGTCTGGGATGGAAAAAAGGGAGGGAACTTAAAGTGTTCTTATTTAATAATCATCATCTTACATTATGATATATTACATATTATTATATAGTATATCATTGTACATTATCACGTTAGCTGCGAAGCAAATAAACTGGGATTTTCGTTAACTGCGACGAGAGGTCGAATGACCCCATGCTACCACACCGCTTAACTGCGTCAAGGGGCTGATTGACCCCTTGTCCCTTAGACATTAAAATTAACTCTCTGTAAACATTGATGAATGTTTTAAAGTGAAATCCATTTTTTTTACAAATACCTGACGTTCAAGAATTCGTAACAGAAGCAGGGTTGAATTCTGTTGCTTCTGAATATATTTTTTTATTACTTATTTTTTCCACATCTGAGTTATACTAACAGTAATTTTTTTCTTTCCTTTTACGTTCAATCATAAAAGATTTGCTATATGGTTTTAATTTACTTAATTGTCAGCCTATATAATTCATGAAAGGAAGAATTCAGATATCAAAAATAAAACCAAACGTATGGTTTTATTATAAATGAATATAGGTGTAACTGTTGTGTATTTAAAAAAATTAAACCTAAATATTACAAATTAAATTATTAAAAAAAAATAACAAGCGAAAACTACATTTTATAATGTTTATCATTGAAGCACTGCAAGCAAAGAGACGGTTTTCGGCACAGTCGTCATAGTATGTCCGAACCTTCTTCACCTTTTTTTGGGCTTCTGCACTGCTTTGCTGTTCGTAGCTTTCATTACAGCGCGAACATTTCTTCCATATATGAATCATAATGATCTTCAAAACTTGAACTAGTTCCTTCATCTTCGCTTGAAGTTGAATTCCGCTGTGAAAGGGATAAATCGGCAAGTTTCTTACCACGTGAATACATATGGAAATTATTTACTAAATCGAGACAAATAAAAGAGAGCTCAGGTGTCAACAATACTAAGTAGAATCAGTCGAAGAACAAAAAAGGAAGGTGAATCTGTGATTCACCCTTAGATAAATGTGATTCACGGTAAATTACTGTCGCTTTCACCGCTTTCAAACATTTACGGAAATAGAAAAAATATTTTTTATTTACATATGTATTAATATTTGATATAAAATGCTAAAACAATAGTAAGATGAAGTGTAATGAGCATTAAAAGACCAAGGCGTCATTGGACCCCTTGCCGCATTAAGGAAAACATTTAAACTATAATGCGACAAGGGGTCAAGTGACCCCTTACATTTTTTTTCCGATATATAAGTAGTATTAAGTAGTGCATTATAAAAAAAAATAAAAAATCTCAAAAATATTAAAACAGGATGCGTGACAAGCATCGCAGTTCACGACAAATCCACGTTTAGTGGCTCGCAGTAAAGGAAGCCACCGCATGGGGTCAAATGACCCCTCGTCGCAGTTAACGTGTTATAGATTTCTTATATTATAAAATGTAACATGATAAGGCATTTAATAAATTTTAAAATTTAGTGCATGGCAAGATTTCATGATATTATGTACATATTCAGTTTGTTAAGGGCCCCTATAAATGCAAATGGAATTATTAAGACAAATATACAGATAATATACATTTAGAAAATGGCTCGATACTATAATCGGATTTCTGTTGTGGTTGTTAGGGGAGCCCTGTAGTAGTACATTATTGAACAAGCTTTCTAGCTAGTAGCCGGGCCGTTTGTTATAGAACAGGGAATGAAAATGGTCTCGATTTGTCCTTTTTTGTAAAGAACATTCGTCTTAATTTTTCCCCCAAACTTATTTATAAATAGACTGAGAGTGCTTATTAGACGACAACAGCGTACTAACTGGGTTAGTCGGAAGATAATTCGAGACAGAGAGAGAGAGAGAGAGAGAGAGAGAGAGAGAGAGAGTGAATGAGGGGGTGGGAGGAAGAAGTTGGCTGCCGGTTGACAAATAGTCCTGATTATAGTCCTTGTTGTTCCTTCCTGATTTAATGATGGCTCCGACTGAGAGGGCTAATCCAAACTCCTAACTCTTTTTCTCTCCTTCTCATATTTACCTGCTTTGTGTAATTTAGTTACCTTTAGCCCGGGTTAAAATGGGGTGTAGACCCAGAACATTGGAAAAAACGATCTAGATCCACAAATTATGACAGCTCAGAATCAGCAGGCCCTTAGGAACTGTATTTCCTTCCCTGAATCAAACAATTCATGAACAGGACCTAAATATACTCCGGGACAAATAAAAGTGTACAGTTGAAACTCGGTTATTTATTTAATTCATGGTAATAAATATTTTCAAATACTATACTATGGCAGAAAATAAAAACAAATTTAATTAGGAAACACCAATGGTAGGCATATTGCTGTTATCAAGAGAATTAAACAAAACAAGCGAGACTGAAACAAATTAAAGTGTACAGTTAGTTTATCATTGTGTATCTCGGTTCTAATCATATACACTCATTGAATATTGCTTTTCAGTAATATATAAATATATTCTATGGATTTAATTATCCGGTTTAAGAAAGATGTTGGTCGTGGCCATAGCTATAGGGAAGTTAGTCGAAAATAATCTCTTCCTCACACCAAAGTTGAAAACTGAAACTGAAAACTAAAATGTTCAAAACTGATTACAATCGCGTCAAGAAGAAGAGAGGAACAAAAGAAAAGATAGGACATCAAGCTGCAACGAGGATAAAAAGGAAATTCGTCGTTTGGCAAGGGAACTTGAATTATCGTCGGCACGAAAAATTAGGTTTAAATTAAATTTTAATATATCTACGAAAATTATCCAGATAAACCTTTGTGAAATGAATATCAACAAGACAAAAATTAAATAAAAAAATCCCTAACCAAAATGCACCGCATGTGTCGTGTAGTCCAGGCTCGCAAGTGGCTTTTGATGAGTTTTGGTAATTTGGGAAAACACAATTTTTTCGGACGAAAAAGATTTTCTAAAGATGGGCCTGATAATGAATACAGTTACATAGAAGAAGGCCAAAAAAAAAACTATTTACAACAGAATAAAACTTCAAAATCAAGGAGGGGGTGTGATGGTTTGGGGAGCGATAACCGCCTCTGGTAATTACAGCATTGAAAGGCTTACCGGAAGAGTGAAGAGTGAGCAATATTTAACTTCGATCAAAGAAAGGATGTACCCATGGGCAACCCAGATATTTCCAGGCGGAAATTTTCATTTCTTGCAAGATAATGTTCCATGGCACAAATCGAACCCTTCATGAAATGAGGTTCACATTGGTGGGGTGGCCCTCTCGCTTCCCAGATCTGAATACAATCGAGAGCTTTTGGAAATGTCTCTCGAATCAATGTACGGTAAAGGTGCGGTTAATACTGATGATGATCACTGGAGAGGTATCAAAAAAGCAACAGAAGTCGTCACTCGCAAAAATGAAGATCTTTTGAAAAATCCGTGTCTTTCCATGAATAAGCGCTTGTTGGAAGTGCTAGAAAAAAAAAGGTGATGTCATATACTACTAAGTTTTCATTAAAGATTAGGTACTTCTCACACATTTTTTATAAAAATTAAAGTGTACACTTTTATTTGTCCAATTTTATTAAATGGTTTTAGTTGTAAATCAAAATTTCTAATAAAGAGTTTATTATAACATATCCATATTTCACTAATTATTTATTCCTTTTGAAACAAAAAGTACCAGCTTTAAATAATAAGATAGCAATAAGGGGCATAAGCACAACAGGGTGTACACTTTTATTTGTCCCGGAGTGTACATCCTGGAAAACCACACCATGATTCTCAATTGGATAGCTGTTCATCGGCGGGGGGTCAACCCTCAAGTACCAACCAGCATCGGTCGACAATGCTTAATTATAATTATCTATGCAAGGTTTTAGTCTACTCCTCCATCCAAGTCCCCTTACTTCATTTGAGATAATTGAGTGATTTATTAATCTATCTATTAATCATTAATTACCATTTGTTGTACTTTTCACTTTAGTGAGGAAGAGTTTTTTTGTAGTAGGTTTTTTGTTTCTTTTTTTTTCGTTTATTTAACCCGGCGTTGGTCGCGTTGTGAGCATTTTGCTCACACTTGCCGAAAATCTTGTGTATTTCGTTTATTTCTTTTTATTTAATTCTGATATTTTTTCTATTTGTCATTTATACATTAACTCACTTTAGGAAGTTGTTTTTGGGAAAAAAAAATTGCCGCGCTAAGCCCCATAAAACGTTTTGTTCGAAAAAAACGGGAGCGTGAGCAAAATGCTCACAGCGCGACCATCCGTGACACAGAACTAAGCCACCGTGCGGGCCGTTCCGAGACCTGCAGGGACTTGCCCATCTCCGCTGTAATGAGCCCAAATCTTGTCAGTACACGTTTGTATTTCTTTAATAAAATAACTGTTCCGTTTGGTAGTTTACTTCGGAAAATGAGTGGAACAAGACGTGCTGCTAAGATATTAAGGCTTTTGGAGGATCGTCCGGAAGAAAAAAATGACTAAGTATTTTCGTCTCTTCTCTTAGATTTTTTAGTAAAAGCTAAGATTAGTTTTTATATTTTTGAGTAAAATGGGGTATTTCGTTTTTAGATTGTTATTCGTTACTGTTTTCATTATATTCTTCCTATTCCAATGGTCCCTACTTTATGCGATTTTTTATATTCTTATAAAAAAATTTTCTAATAAAAATTTCCTATTTTTCTTTTTCTAATTTTGGTTAATGTATGCTACTGCACTTTTCTTACAATAACTACTCATTTTTTTAAAATAAAAATCGTGTTAATAAAGCATTTATTCTTGTTTACTCTCTTCTATTCATTCCCCTCCAATAAAACAAGTATAATGAATGCATTAAACTGATGAAAATACCTGAAATAGATTAATAATTTATTGATAAACATATTCTAAATTAAAAGAAACAAAAATATGACGAAGAATGCTGCTTATAAATAATAGAATATCCAAAAACTGAGGTCTGAGCAATTTGCTCACGCGCGACCAACGGTGTCTCACGGAGGGGCGCGACCAGCGCCGGGTTAAATAATGGAATCTATGTCATGGGTTACTATTTATTTAATCCTCTCAACGTTCAGGCCTTTTGGCCTATCTTCTGAGGGTATCAATAGCATATTATTACTATTCCACTATTTGTCATTACACAAGTTTGGTTGTATTGTATGTGCTTTTTTCTAAGTTTGAATTAAGTGCAGTGAGCGTAGAGTGATCTTGTTTTTATTGTTTTGTGTTTTTCGTTGCTTGTTTGAAAATGTTGCTATTAATGGTTTTAATTGTTAATATTGTGTAAATAGTGTAAATAGGTTAGGACTGGGGACTTGTGGGTTTTAATTCCCTGAAGGAGGGGGTTTAGTTACTGTTAGACTGTTACTGGCTGTGCAGCAAGCATAAGTGAGTACAAATTTTTTTTGTGCATAACATTTAGTTCTTAGGATAAATTAGATTAATATTCTAGGTTATAACCTAGACTTTTCAATAAACATTGATAAGAGTGTAAAATTAATATGAACGAATTAAATGTAAATTCGTTAGATAAAATGGAGTGCAACGATTCCGAGAGCTTAAAACCGAATAAGAGAACTAGAGAAACAAAAGACCATGAAGATTCTAAGAGAATTAGGGAAGAAGCACCTGAATCACTTCTAACCTCAGGAATTCAAATAGAAGGCAGTGATCCGCTTGGTAAGGAGAATGATGAGACCCTTCTTCATAATGCCAGGCATATTCAAGAAAAACTGCGTGTATACATTCACGACACTGGTCGAAATAATACGCAGACAAGGAAGCATATGAACGGAAAAATAAATGAGCTCATCGATATCGTCGAGACTCTGACTAACCGTTCATCAGAATACCGTAAAAAATGGGAGGAAGTTTCCACAATTGTTCAGAAAACTGTTAGAGAGACGCTTGCGTCACATGATGTTTACGAGTGCATAACCAAAAGCATTATAGACAGATCTGTGCCCAAGGTTATGGAAGAGCTCAGAAAGGTAATTTTAATAAATGATCAGGTCCAAAAATCATCATCTGAGCCCCAATATTCTACTGAGGAAATTCCTCCACTAATTGAACGTCATCTAGGAAACCCAGAGCCCTTCCAAGTAGTTAAAAGGAAGCGAAAACAGAAAAAGAAGGGTTTGCCGGTCACAGTTGGTCAAGATGCGGCGGAGAGTGCTCCTGTGCAAGCGCCAAATGTGAACAACAAAAAGAAAACTATGGCAGACTTATTCAAGAACCTGCCAATGAAGCCATCAAATGCCACCAAATCTACTTACATCACCATAAGCAGAGAAGGGAAAAGTGCTCTTGAAATTATAAACGAATTGCCATCCCCGAGCGAGTTAGGAGTACAGGCAAGAGTAGTTCGTGCTACTAAGGGTGGCTCGGTTTTAGTCCGAGTAGATGATGATACCAACGCTAAGAAACTGATAGCGTCACAAAAACTTCAACAACAGGGGATAGAGGCAAAACTGGCCCTGAGGAGAAAGCCAAGGCTTGAGGTGAGAGGAGTTCCTCATTCGTGGACTGCGGAACAGCTGGGACAGGAACTATGGAGAAGACTCCCGGAACAGTCGCTTACTGTTTCACAAGAAAAGAGAGAGTACATCCAGCCGTTATTCTCTATGACAGCACGCGATCGCATAACGAAAAATTGGGTGGTAGAAGTACAACCAATGGTACGTTTTAAATTATTGGAGGAGCCAACAATTGATGGAGGATGGTGGTCCTTGTCCTTCAGGGACTACTTAGATGCGCCATGTTGCCTTAAGTGCTTAGGTTACGGACACACTAAGGCTACCTGTACTGCAAATGCCTTGGTTTGTAGGTGGTGTGCTGCTTTCGGTCACATCGCCAAAGAGTGCCCAGTGAAAAAAAAGGAATCTGATCCGACTTGCGCCAATTGTATAAGGGAAGGAACCCCTAGGCAGCAAACGAGGCACCAGGCCGGTGGTCGCGAATGCCCTGTGCATATCAGGAAAATTCAGGATATAGCAAGGAGAACTAAATATGAATAAAATCAGCATCCTCCAGCTAAACATGGGTCGTCGTCGTATTGTAGCAGAAGAGCTTCGAGCTCTTGCAGGGCGATACGACATAATGGCGATACAAGAACCGAGTTGCCATAGGAATGTGGTCACAGGATTTGGACTCACGTCGAGAGTGATAGCTCTGAGCAGTGGAGAGAGGAGGCCCAGGGCTGCAATCGTGGTTAACAACCCGAACCTCGACGTGATGGATCTGAGGCAATACGCCATGGCGGATTGTATAGCCTGTTACGTCAAGTGGGGTAGTATCTCCTTTACGCTGGTTTCTGCGTACCTGCCAGACGGTAACAATATTGATGAATACATATCCGCTATGGAGAGAATTACAACTCGTCATAGGAATGTAGTCATATGCTCAGATACCAATTCCTGGAACACGGTCTGGGGGTCCAATCGAACAAATGGAAGGGGTGCTAAGATTGGCGAATTTATAGCAAGAAACCAGCTCTTAGTGCTAAATGATCCATCTGCACCACCTACATTTTCTGGAGCGATGGGAGAAAGCTGGATTGATGTCACTTTGGCTTCACCCACGCTCTCCAGGTACATACTCGATTGGAATCTCAGATCTGAAACGAGTTCGGACCACAATACGATATCATTTTCCTTGGTAGAGAATCCAGGAAGTTCCTATGGCACGCACAGAGGTTATTTGACCCGAAGAACCGAGTGGAATGCCTTTCGGTGCCAACTGGAGGGTGCTATTGCTGATGAGGATTGGGAAGAAGCGGAACTAAGCGCGGACGACCTAGACTACAGGGTTTCTAGGATTACTAATGTCATACGTGATGCCGCTGAGAATTCCCTCAAGCACCGGAAGGCAAGAGCTCGACCTGTCCCATGGTGGACGCCGGCGCTCACAGCCATGAAGAGAGAGCTCTACAAGGCCCGGCGTATGTACCAAAGATGCAGGTGCGACGAGAGGCGCACTGCACTTCGTAATGAGTACAAGTCAATGGCCAGAGTATACCAAAATCAATTGCGCGCACAGAAGCGGAAGTCCTGGGATGAGTTTATTGTTGAGGAATCATCGAAGAACCCGTGGGGTATTCCTTACAGGGTGGCCCTAGGTAAGCTTCAACCATTGCAGATAATTGCTGCTTTGAAACTAGGTGACACTCAGGCCACAACCTTGGAAGAAATGGCTCACATATTTATCGAATCGACCTATTCCAGAGATGACCCGTCCCATGATGATGCAGAGGATTCATTTATAAGGCGCGCAACTGAATACCCTCCTGGAACAGACTTGTGCCCACCTTGGGACATTTACGATCTCCGTAATGCCGTGGATAGGCAAAAAATTGGCCGCGCTCCAGGCCATGATGCAATTGACGCGGCGATTTTGCACAATAGTTTCCCCTACATCGAGAGTAAATTGCTTCGAATATGTAATGATTGTTTAGATAGGGGATACTTTCCAAAGCAGTGGAAAGTCGCCGATTTGAGACTCCTCTACAAGGGAGGGGACAGGGATAGGCAGCTTCCTAAGTCGTATAGACCAATATGTCTCCTCCCTGTGATGAGTAAGGTCCTGGAGACTCTAATGGCATCAAGCTTACGGCCAGTGTTTGACAGAGCAAGCCATCCGCGTCAATTCGGGTCAACAAGAGGCAAAGGGACCGCTGATGCGTTGCTGAGAGTACGGGGTGATGTTGAAGAGAGAGCGGAGCGGTATGTCATGCTTCTATTATTTGACATATCCTCCGCATTCGACAGCGTATGGTGGCCATACGTGCTCCAGCAGCTGCAGAAGTATGAAACTCCCAGTAACTTATATGAACTCGTTAGGAGCTACCTTCACGACAGAAGAGTCAAGATTAAAGGCTGTTATTTCGAGGTGGAATCTTCCGTAGAAAAGGGATGTCCTCAAGGATCAGTCCTTGGCCCAGCACTATGGAAGCTGGTTTTCGATGAGTTACTGGGAGTGCTAGAAGGTGAGCGATTCCCTGCCACTGCCTATGTTGATGACTTAGCAGCTGTGGTGGCATCTAACAGCAGAGCTGGTCTAAAGAGAGAAGCAGAGCGATGTGCCAGACTCGTAGCTCGGTGGTGTGAGCATAAAAAAATGAGAATGGCTGCTGCCAAAACGAGAGCCATTCTACTTAGAGGCACGACTGACAGGGCGCACCCTATCAACATGGACATAGAAGGACAGAGGATACGTCCCAGTGAAGTGGTTACATACCTCGGTGTAAGGCTAGGTACAGGCCTAAATATCTCGCCTCACTTGGACTATCTGACGACAAGGGTGACCCAAACTGTCAATGGTCTGAGTCGGGTGGGAGGTGCATTCTGGGGGCTCAGATACCCAACCACTATGAATATCTATAGAGGAGTAGTGGAAAGTATCTTGTGTTATGCATCACCCTTCTGGAGCCACAACCTCACACTGCGACAAAGGAAAAGGCTGGCTTCAACCCAGAGAATGGCTCTGCTGCGGGTCACTAGAGCCTACAAGACAACGTCTCATGAAGCAATGCAAGTACTTGCAGGAGCGGTACCTCTCGACCTCCTCCTGCAAGAAATAGTCATAAAATATAAATACAAGAGGGAGGGCTCAACAGGACTTCCAGAGGAACTTCGAATAAGAATTGGGAATGAGCCAAACAAGTGGAAAAAGATAATTCGGGAGGACACGATAGAAAAGTGGAGCTTGCGGTGGATAGCAACCCCGAACGGGAATACTCTGAAAAAATATTTTCCCTCTGTAAAATCGCGGCTATCCGCTAGGTGGGTCCTCCCGGACTATTGGGTTTCCCAATTCCTTACTGGTCATGGAGGATTTCGTGCGAAACTTCACAGTCTTGGCGTGGATGTTGAGCCTCTATGCGTAGCATGTGGTGTTCCCGAAACTGTAGAACACGTGATCACGTCCTGCACCGCGTTTGAGGCGATAAGGGCCAAACTGATGCGATCCTTAGGGGTCTACAGCCTCACTGAAGAAGAATTTCCTCAATTGGTTACTGAGGACAACTTTCCTACGTTTAAATGTTTCATTAATGAATGGAAAACGATCGTGGGGCCTGCACACTTTAACATAGGAGCCCGAGGAAGAAGACGAGGGCAGCCACCGGGAAGACCACCGGAAGATGAAGTCCGCCCTGGGCAGGTGGTGATGGGGTGATAGAGGAAGAAGTGAAGAGAAGAAACAGAAGAGAACCATGGCATCAGCGATGCTAAGCGTTTTAGCTTAGTGCCACTGTTGCCGAAACCCGTATGGCCATTAGGCCAGGTAGGGATGTAAATAAATAAATAAATAAATATTTGTCATTACATATAATTGTTTTTTAAATGAAAACATACTTCATTCCTTATTTCCCTATAATCAATTTTTATAACAATTTTTCATGGTTTTAGAGTATTTATAAAATAGTGACATTGAAATAGGGTAAACCATACATTTATTAGCACTCGATACTATTACAGTTATTGGAACCCCAAATTTAACTTGAAGAAATAGGTAAACAAGTCCTAATTTTATTACAAGATATACATGAGTCTAATGTTTGAAGGGTCCTCTAAGTCATCTATGAAATAAGACTTTAACAAACTAACCATAGGGAAGATTTCACAATTAAATCCACAGGGTGCCAATAACTAGATCTGGCACTTTTAACAGTATTAGCAATAAAATATTGCTATATTGTATAAACTATTGAACTTTTGACCCAAAAAGACCTTTTGAGTCTTTATGAGGATAGATAATGAGGAGCTGTAGGAAGTTTCTATTTGATCCCTTTATAAAAAGTATTTTTTTTTAATTTAACGACAGAAATGTAGTCTTAAGGATGCCAATAACTGTACGGTTCGCCATAGTCCAGAACCATCAAAAATTGTTATAAAAGTTAATTATTTTCAAATCAGGAAATGAAGTATGTTGTATGTTTGTTTAACGGTACTAAGGCTAATCGGACGATGCTACAGAGGGAGTCCTATTTTTGCCTATCCAGGTTTTTAAACGAGTACCTGACATCGTACAGGCTCGGGACCTCAATTTTACATACTACCGGAGGGTTGGCATAACCAAGGATTTTTCTACTCCCATTAAAAAATCCTAGGGCCACCGCTGGGCGCAAACCCGCGGTATGACGTATGTTTTCATCTATAAAATAATTATATCTATAGACAAATTGTTGGGAGAATATAAAAAATGTTTGATAGATACCCGTAGAAGAGGAGCCAATAACCCGAAACGTTAGGAGAATAAAATAAATAATGATCCATGGAAGAGATTCCTTCATTAAAAAAAAATTAATTAATTAAAAAACTATATCTTCTTCAACTATATCTATTATGACATGAGTACTTGCTTATTAATAATTAGTAGAATAGGTCCAGGAATATTTCCCATCATGTTTTTATTTCATTTTGGGTTTTTTTTTTTTTTTTTCTGCGGTTCCGTTTCCTACCTGAGGTTGGATACTATCATCGTGGCTATTTTGTTTATGACGAAGCGTTAAATATCTTGGGCGTTTACTCAATACATGGAGTTACTAGTTTCTGACTCTCACCACATTTGCGGTAGAGAGGTCCAACAACTCCATTAGATTGGCCTCAGGTACGTGGAACTCTAAAGGAAGGAGTCGCATAGTTCACGAACAGCTTAAGTGTGTTTACTCACTCCGAGTTGATGAAAACATTACCGTCATACGTTAATCTGCCAGCGTTTCGATTTTATTTAAAATGGCGCGATCCTATTCCTTGCAATTTCCACTGCCACATACTCACTTTCATAAAGATTTTTCTCCCGACTCAGAGATGATTTTTAACGTTTATCATATAGTCGCGAAACAATTCCGTAACGCTGATAAAGTTCCATATCGGTCGTTTATCCATGTAAGGATCCAAATAGCATACTGTATCAGAGGTATGTGATTATAGTTACAAATACTCCGATACCAATTATTATAATACTCAGAAAATGTAAAGATTATATCTTAAGTAAATGGAGACTTTATACATTGATTTTATTAATAATAATAATAATAATTAAGGATTAACGAACCCGAAGGTTCGATGCCGACACCACAACACGCTCCCTCCACACCTACATCCACCGAACGCCTTCCAAACCCAACTTCAATAGATCGGCCTTAACGAAATCCTCCCACCTCCGTCTCAGTCTGCCCCTCGGACGATTCCCATTCGGTACCACGCTTATTAAACTTTTCGGGATTCATTCACTACTAAGTTTCGTAATTTTACACGCCCATTTTTTTCGTCTAGCTACTATAATGTCAATTATATTTAGCGAGTACGGTTCACTCAGTTCGGCGTCGTGTAAGCGTCTGAATCCTCCGGTTAGTTCATTCCTCTTCGATCCAAATATTTGAAGCAGTACTTTATTTTCAAGAATTCTAAGCCGTTGCTCATCCCTCAATGCCAGCAAGTAAAATTACTTTATAATTCATAAATTTAATTAATTTTTAATTGGGAGCGAGGTAGCTCATTGTTAAGGTCCTGAGTTCGAATCAGCTTTGGCGGAGGCCATCTTTAATATTCTGTCACAGATCGTATCAGAGGCCGAGAGACCCTCTAGAAGCTAACCCAGCCTTTTAAGTGTGGGTACTCTTTATTGTAAAATTAAGGGGTAAAAACCTGACATTGAGCGTGATCGCGGTAAAATCAACTCCTTGTAAAACCGCTAATCGAGAAACTGGACTTCCTTACACAGTACACAACCCCCAGTCAAGACTCTTCATGGGTTGTGGTGGTAGAGTTTTTTGACTCTTTTTGCGAAGACCACATCCAGTTGCTTTCACGACGAGACAACCAGTTACTTTTAGTAAACAGTTACTTTCAACAGTACTAATTTTATAACACTAAACAGTTATTTAAGTTGTAACACTACAGTAACTTCTGTAGTGGTTATAAACAGCGACAACCTTAGTGATAAACTTAATTTGTTATTTCAGTAATAATAAAAAATGGGTGTTTTGAAATTAGCTCAAGAAATTTCTGATAAAAACAAGGCATTTCAGTTTTTACAAGAAAATGGAATATTGCATAGAACAAGGGTTTGTTCTGATGGACAGGATATGAAATTATCGTTTTCAGAAAATAATGTAAGATGGGTGGTAATTTGATTTTTTTATAATATTAACTTTTTTATAAATAAATATTCATTGCTGAAATATATTCTTGTTATTCTCATTAAGGCCATTATTTGCAAATACAGGTTATTTATAGGTTGTAAATATTGTTATCAAAATAAGGGTGAAGAGCGGCTGATGGGCCTGGCCTGTTTTGAGAGGTTATGTGACCGTGATGTTATCGAACTCCTAGCGCCTTTTTTTTTTTTTTTTAGTTAAAAAGTGCCTTGATTGGCTTTAATAGATTCTAGCTTTCGACTCCCGCTCGCTGCGTTCGCTCTTCAGAGATAAATAAACCCTCAAAAGGGTCCTTTTCAGTAGAGATCGGGCCTTACTTTGAAGGGCACCTTAGTGAACGGCGCATAAGCCGCACTTCAGTACTGGTACCAAAATAAGTGCTTAAAAGAAGTAACTGTTTACTAAAAGTAACTTTATGTCGCATCGTGAAAGAAACTGGATGTCGTATTCGCAAAAAGACCCAGTTTTTGTTTTATTAATTTTTTTAATTCTTTATTTATTTGATATATATGAACTTCATCTATGTAAGATCTAATTCATCTGAGGATGTAATTTATTCTGAATCAGAAGCAGAAGGGAACCCGTCATGGAAGCATTTATAACTCGGTCGGTTCATGGAATTGCGTGGATCATTCAGGTTCCATGAATAAGGCCTTGCGGTGAGCTATTTAATTATAGCCGGGGCCTAGCTTTTTATCCGGACGAGGCCCGACATCTGTGTTAGAGGGAAATTGTTCCAGGGGGGCTCTCTGATTAATAGCCATTGTATTTTGCCCTATCTCGTTTCCAGAGCTGAGGGTCCTAATGGATGTATCAACTGTTGGAGATGCTATCTGCGGGCGGCGTTCCCTTATTGTACGCCTAACTAACCGTCCAGCTTTATATATCGAGTTACCAAGCATGACATATTATTATAATGGACCGATAAAATTAAACATAAATTATATTTAGGAAAAAGAAAAAGATTCTGATCGTTTAACATGATTAACGCACCAATTCATACCGAAGAGGACTTTTGGATCAATATGAGAACGCCTTCCTTGACATCGATAAACAAGCCGGAATAATTGGACTTATACAAGGAATCGAAGACCAATTACATGGATGTGAGCAGCAAGATGATGTAGTCTCCATTAGACAACTACATGAGATTAGAGAAATTCTTCTACTTTGGAACCCACGTCAGCCCAAACAGCGACATTATCGCTACGATTACCAAGAGCTCTTGGAGCTCTCTAATATTTGTTCACCCTGTTTTGCACCTAAAATACTAAATAAAAAATCTGAAAAAATTATTTGCTGTCAGAAAAAGTGCAAAGAGCCACAATTAATGTAAACATGAATCGAATCGAAATATTTCTGTAAAATTTTATATTCAAAAGAAATAGTTGAGAGAGAAAAAAAAAGAAACGCTCCTGAGCTCGCTGATATAATTTAAAATTATTAAGCTATAATGTTTTACAGGCATTGATAACAAATTCCAAACAATTAAGTAATGAGTTTTTTCATAAATGCACCAGAAAACAAAATTTTCAAAAGTTTAAATTATTAAATATCTTGTATTCCATGAGAAATGAATTTTAGCAAACAAGGAAATGACATTTCTAATTGAAGACCCCACGCTAAGAACGCGTTCAGTCCATTTTTTGTGAATATTGTTTTATAGTGCATTATAGTAAACCATTTTGTGTACTAAAAATCTGTGTAGTTAACAGGAAACCAGTGGGTTCAGTCCTTGACGTATTTACAATTCCTTTTTGGGAGCACACGCAATCAAAATTCTTTTTTTGGCCATTGATTCTTGTTGGACCAACAAATAATGTATTGTATTTTTATTAACATTACCATTATTTAAAAATATATTGGGCATACACTTTTTTTTCCGTTGACTTAGAGTTACTAGGCTGTGTTCTATACAAGATTTAACCAATCTTTTTCTCTCCTGTAATATTTGTAAAATGTGACTGAACACGTTCTTAGCGTGGGGTCTTCAATTATCTAGAAAAATATCATTTCCCTCTTTTTTTTCTTCTTTTTTTTTATATCCACATTTTTATAAATGTTTAAATATAAAATTCGTATGAAATAAATTTAATAAAAAATATGTAGTGTTAGTTAATAATAAAATAACCCTATGGGTTCGTAGAGACCCCCCCTTATGAAGTCCTGTGCCCCATGGTAATCCTACGGTTTATGGCTGCAAATAGGTGGTTCATTAAACAACGGAACTTCTACAAGTCCTACAACAGAATCGACCTCACATGGAACTCGAACGATAGATCCTGGATCAAGCCATGAAACCTTCCACTCTGATTATTTTTAACTGGATAGGAACCATAATAATAATAAGAATAGAGATAATTATATGAATTTGTTTTATTGTTAATAAACTCTAAACAATAATTAAAAATATTATTTCAAGATATTGCAATATTGACATATTTATAAAACATACGATGTAAAAAAAATCTGGTGCGATGCGCTCAACACACAACTTTCACTTACCAACTTACTTAGATTAAAAATTGAAGTGTATTGTTAAGTGCCATTTCACAAAGCCACGCATTTTGCTTGACTCATTTACTTATTTTTGTTTGTGTTTGCTCTCTAAAGTACAATATTTTTTTTATTAGAGAGAAATGCTTTATTTAAAAAAACAAAACAAGCAGAGCTGCCCAAATACATTGGGTTGCCATATGACACAGCGTACTGATCTATATTAAAATACATGAATACATAAAGTTAAGGTACATCGTTACATTTCATTTTATACTTATAATATCATAGTATTTTGTTTTTCCTTTCCCTATTTTTAATTTTTTTTCCCTTCTTCTTTTTCCATCTATATCTTTTACAGATAAAAGTTTTTACTTGCGTTAATTCGGCAATGCAAGCATAATACTCCAAGTCGTCTGATTTTATAATTCTCTATGTAGTAGTTGAAAACTGCATTTAGTTACCATGAAAAAAATAATTTCCAATTACATGAACAGAACTTATAAACGATGGTCTGTCATTAAAGGCGCACTGCGCACGCGTGGGCCCAACTTGTTTTATGAGTTCACAAAATATTTTTCTTTTTTTCTCCTACACCAAATACCCATTTCCATTTCCAACGTGTATTTCCGTTGAAAACTGGAAGTCGAAATTTTTCAAGATCGCAATACTTTCCGTTACTGTATATTTCAAATATAGGTAAGTGAAAGTAAAAAATGTATTGAGGGAAATGAGTCATGTTTTTGATAATTAAAAATTTCTTTTCCATATTTTCTATAATCCATTATTTATGATATATCCGATATTAACTAATTTACACTTGTAAAAATTGTGTTTTATGGTACATAAAAAAAAAAATATATAGTAATTTTTGGAATTTATAATCAATCCCTTTAAAAATTATAGTTTAATAATCTTAATTTATATCTGCGACCCCACAATCGGTTTTTTTTCCCCTATACAACTATTTTACGGAAAAAATTCAATTCACGTTTACATTAATCTCAAATGTATTTCTGACAGCTACTAATATTTTTTTTCAGATTTTTTATTAAATAATTTAGATGCAAAACAGGGTGGACAAATATTGATTGGCCCCAAGAGCCTAGCCTTGGTAATCCTAGGTTTAATAAATGTTTCTTTTTGAACAGCAACAAAAGACATGGATAATGGACGATTAAATCGTCTTCCTTTGGCGATGGGCTTCTGTTCTAGACTAAGTGGAATATTGAGTAAATAAAAAAATGATTTTGATTGATAGCTCTGATACGGCAGGTGATCAGTCACAGTGAATGTAAAATTTAAAATAACCGCTGGATTTTACAGAACAACTTGAAACCGCAGTCATGATAACATCAAAATTATTAGGACGCTATCAATCTAACAAATTGTGACCTCACTCGTGAAATAACGACAGATTTTTACTTTTATAAATTTCGCAGAGACATTAACAGTCCTATAGCAACGAGAAAAAGAAAAAGGCTAGAAGGAGAAATAAGCTTTGAAGGCAGCACTAATTTTTTTTATGAGCCAGCCTTAATAACAATTTCTTATTTCGGTAATAAAAACAGGAGTATTAATTCATTTGATTAGGCAATAACGTTAAAATCATGCATTTGCAAGATGTAAAACCAATTTCCTATAGGTCCCTTCGGCGACAATAAAAATTGATCGTAAAAAATTCAGATCAAAGAACTTTTTTTTCATGCCAACCCCTCACTAATGTTTAACTTAAATAAAAAAAAAAAAAACACACAAAACCTGTATCACTACATCCCTCAAAGGATCTTGGGTGCATTACTGTGTAAGGAAGCACTTTTTCTTGGTCAGAGGCCTTGGCATGGATTTGGTCGTGTTCACGCTCAACCGTCATTTTTTTTCCCTTAGTTAATTTCAATTAAGATTACCTAGATTTTAGAGGTTGGGTATGCCCATATACGAAATCGGGACCTAGAGCACAGCAACTCAAGGTTTGTGTTCCATTTAGAGTATTACATTGCGATACTATCATGATTTTAAATAATTTTTATCACACGAGAATAATAGTTATATAAATAATAAATTATATATAATAATAAAATTTCAAGGCATAACAATGAAAACTGGAATAATTTTTTTTTTATGTTCCTCCCCTTCATTGCCTGATAGGCTAAGGAGAGTTTCCCGGGCCATGGGAGAAGGTGGGAGATTGATACCAAGTGTTATTAAATAATAATAAACAATAAATTTTCAATTATAAATTAAATAGTGATAACAACAATAATACACTCCTGATCAAAATTAACGCACCACCATAGAATTTAACTATAAATCCCATTTTACGTAAATAAATTGCACCTCTTGATGTTTATTCATTTGATTATGACCCAATGATTGTTTACAAACATTGAGTGTTGCTTTTAAACCCATTTAAAATGGAATTTATTAAATCAACGATTCTATTGTTTGATTCCTTAGTTTAGTCAGTTTTACTGCAGTTGCTTCCTAGTGAAGGCTTGCTTTTCCATAAGTTTTGAAGTGGATTTGTTCAAATTTCGATTCATGGTCCCCACTAGACATTTATCGGATTATGAAGCTGACAGGGCCTTAACTCTTCTCTCTGAAGGATACAGCCAGCGTGAGGTGTCAGGAGAATTGATTTTCAACATAAAACTGTTGGGAGAGCCCTCCAGCGATTTCAAGGGACCGGGACACATGCAAGAAGGCATGACCAAGGGAGTCCAAGAGCCATAACCAAGAGAGATGACAGATTTTTACGCCTACAGGCTCTCAGAAGAAGGCAAGTTACAAGTTCTCATGTTAGCAATCTTATTCAAAGTGTCAGATCATTTCGGCCCCACTGTCAGTAGAATGTTGAGGGAGTTTGATTTGAGCAGTAGAAGGGTGGCCTCAAGCACGTCTTTCAACCAGGGAGCACCGAGTAGCAAGACTTAGAGAGAACACCTTAATTGGAATTTTGAAGATTGGAGAGGGGTTATGTTTTCTGTGATAATCAGAATCACACTAAAATTTTCTGATGGGCGTCTTCTCACATGGAGACGGCGCACGGTGGTTGAAAATCGACTATTTTCGGAAAAAACCTTGTCAAACCCGATCTGTGAGCCACAAAAAAATAAAGTTGATATTATCATAACAACGATTGAATTTTCTATAAAATGTATAGGTTCGAGCCGCACTTAACCGGCTATTCGGATTAACCGGCAGTGTAAGGAAAATAGAAAAAAAATTATACATCAATTTTCGACTCGTAATCGGCTAGTTTAAACACTTTTGCTGTTTTATGCTAGTAATATCATTGATAGTACTTGCAATATAATTTTATTTCATGAAAACACTTAAGTTAGGTAAAAAAAAAAAAAAACTATACATAGGAACTATCAATTATTTTTGTCGTTATGTTTTAATTCTTAACTACTAAATGTATATCATATTAAAATATAAGATTGGGATCATCCGACTTTAGTATAATTTTGATAGGAGATGGTGGGATTGACTGTTCAATGTGGGTTTAATAACTGCAACTCTATCTGTGAAAATTTAGTTCCCTTATTCACGCTAAATAATAGCTGAACCTTTTTTTTTTAATACCAATCTTCTAAAAAGAAATGGATGCTTAAAAATTAAAAGTGCCGAAGCCTTTATGTTATCGGAGATCATATTAATAAACTTTTTATAAATAATTTCCAAATTCATTCTAAAATCACGGTAGGTGAAAAATTTGATTTATTATCGACCTAACAACGATTCAGACTGACTTTATAAATGATGCTACAGACCTGGTAAGGCATGATGTTTTACTAAACGATTAGTAATATCCTAATTCGAAGCACAAGTTCCATAGCGAATAAACTGCACGAAATATCATTGGTATTTGAATAACAAAAAAATCCCACATGTACAGACGCAGGTGGACGCAGCTAGAATATGTTTTAATATTTCCTTGAATGTATCTTCTTTTTAAAAAAAAATGGATTTTAAAACTGCGCTCGGCTGCGCTTGAAAAATATGGATTACCAAAAAAAATTTTTGTCTTAATTTTATCGCATTTATTCGGGATTTTATTTCTGGGTTAAAACATAGACCAAATAGCATCATTTATATGCTAGTGTAATATGTGAGATCGCTTTTCATGATTAAGAAGGAAAATCGCTCTAAGAAACAAAAATGCGAGTTGTAAAAATTATTATAGTGCTATAAATTTTCCGTTGAAAAATAATCCTTTTCAATGATCGATTTTCAAAGGGTCCTAACAAGTTTAAAAATCAGAATATATCCGAATAAATTGATGGAATGTGTCAGGTAACTATTCTATTAATTAATAATGAAAAGAAAAAGAATATTCCAATACGTTCAAAAAATAGGTTTTTTCCGCCTTTCAACCACTGTGCGGCGCACAGTGGGACGAATGACCAATCTAGGAGGAAAAAATTCTGGCTCAATGAAATCGTTAGAGTAGCCTGATTAAAATAAACAATTAAGTCGAAATAAGCTAAAATAAAATCATTCTAGTAACGACAACTAAAAAAATAGTGTATTTTACAAAACTTGAAACAATACAAGACAGGTATTCTTATTGTGAAGCTCAATTCTGGAAACAATATTTGGCATTTCTGATGACACGTTTTGTTTTAATCATTGTCAGTACTGCTGTTATCACCTAAAGAGACTTCATCAAAATCTCTTGATCATTGCTCAAATCATTGCTACCTTGACTTTTTAAAAGGTTTGCTGCGTATTATCTGTAGTAGGTAAAGTTTTTTTATTTTTTCTTGTATTTGTTGGAAAAAATTAATCAAAAGGTTCAACGTTATAAGTAGCATCGAAATCAAATCTCTGTTGGTAACTGTGCGTGAAAACTTTCTTGTAGACGATTCTCGAAACCTTCTTAAATCCTTGTTTCTCGCCTCTTGTGCTTCTTCTGAGAGCATTCCGATCGGCAAAATTGCAATTCCTGATTATTGGGCAAGTAGCTTATGGACAGTAGGAGACATATAGTACCAGGAATATAAATTTAGATATCACCCTCTTGTCTCCTGAACCTATATACTGTAATGGTCCACATTAATCTCATATCCAGAAGAGAACGTACTTAAAATAATATAAAATCTATTCAGAAGATCAACATTTAACCCAGTTAGGGATGCACTAAGAACATGATTTTTGAAAAATCGTCTTGCTATACTTCCGCCATTAGTGTTTCCTAAACCAGGTTTCGGTCGATTAATCATGAGACCCATTTCTTCCTTAAATTTCAGTTGGATTTGCATTTTCCTTTTTTTATTTCCATTTTATCTTCGTAATTTGTTATTGCCCATTTCCTTATATTCAGTCTGTAACTGATATTCATAAAAAACTCAAGCGACCTGATCCAGGCATGGAAAGGTGCTATTCCAAAGGCATAATTTTCTTTTCTAATTGAATACGGCACAGGAAGATCGTTCATAGATATCGGAGTAACTCCACAAATATAACAAGACTGACTTGAATTCGTTTCGGTCAATGCATTGATAGTTTTACCATCTACCATAGTCAGCAAAAATGTTAATATGGATGATTTACAATTATCTCTTTGTTGTCTACAATTACCTTTGTTTGTCCCAATGATTCTATTTGATTTTTGATTTTTTCACTTTCTACTCTTGTTAACTCTGTTATCTCTTTTGAGTACATAAGCGTAAAAGGTCTCGGGTAGAAGATGGAAATAAATTATTCCATATTACATTATTTTCATTCTCTAAGTTACATAGTTTTACGGGTACTAACGAATAGGCAAACAAGTACTCATCATCAGCACAGCTATCATTAAATTTTTGTTTATACCTACTGTGACCACTGCTATCATCACAGCCCCATTTACAAATCAATCGTAAGTTGGTAACTGTTGAAGCAAGGTTTTGCATCACCTCTTTTAGAGCTAAAACAAGTCTCTGAGTTGTAAGGTTTGCAATGCTTTGGACGTTTATGGTAGCGACTGTTTCAGTAACAATTATATCACACGACGAGGGATAACAATCATTCTTAGCTTTTGATACTTGATAGTATGATGGATAAATATCATAGTCCTTTCTTATTGCTAGTAGCTTCCTAGTTAAATTATATGTGTGCTTGGTCAATTTGCAATCTATTATGAAAGCAGGGGCCTCCTCGTTTGAAAAAGATCGTTTAGTATTAGTATCTATTTTATATTTTTTTTTTGAGTTGCAATCTCGTGAGGAGATTGAGCAATTTCTCTGAAAAATTTGCAGCATCCCTCTTTCCTGACTTCCTAACTCTGCTGCGAACGCTAATTCTTTTGTACTCCGAGACTATATTATATTTTTAACTTTATTGAATTTTCCTAGGGGACAGCAGTCCTCGATTCTTTTAGCAGGTCGACCAACATTGGCTGATATATGATGTGACTCAGTTTCTTCACACAAGCACTCAAATGATAAATTGTTGTCAAGCCAGTCATTGTTTTTCGTGAAAAATATGTCTAAATATCTTCCAGTCTTTTGCCATTTCGTTTTAATTTTTGCAACTGCTAATTTTAGATGACGCTGAAGACGATGGAAGAATATTATCTAATTTGAACTGCTGTAATATATTAAAATATTTGGAATCCATACCTTTGGAATTTCACCAAATATTAAATAGCTCCCTTCGTGGAAGTGAAATATCTTTTCCTGAAAAGCAAATTAGCAAATGAAGGCAGATAATTTGTTCATATTTATTTAATATAACATCTAAGCAACCTCTACCATAAATTTCGCAGAGGTACTTTGGGGTACTTTTCAGTAATAGATCTTTGAAGATTAAAAATGCATTACATTACAACATATTAAAAATTAAAGATTATAAAATGGATCAAATTATTGTAAAATTGTTTGGAAAATAGCTTACTTGTATGGCGGCGGTCCATATTCACTAATTAAAAAATAATAATGAAAAAATATCTGTACGATGATGTACAATTTTCAATAGAAAAAAATGATAGTTTAAACAAAATTTAACCTGTAGAGTCAGATACTGTTTACATCATTGTTTTTCTTTCGGAATCCACCTGCTAAAATCAAAAGAACCTCTAATACTGTTCTAAAAATATCTCCCCTTTACACTTACTACAAAGGTTTCATCAATTTCGATCATGAATTTTTTCCACCTAGATTGGTCATTCGTCCCACTGTGCGGCGTGGAGAAAGGTTCGCCCAATGCAACATTATCCCTCCTCTTTCTTTGGCGGGGCTCAATAATGGACTGGGGTGGTATCACGATGGAGGCTCGCACAGAGTTAGTGGTTATTCGAGGACGATCCTTGAATGCAGCAAGGTTTGCGGAAGATATCCTACAAAACTATGTTGTGCCTTTTGGTAGAAATTTCAGAGAATTTTTTTATTATGGGCAATATCAGTTGAACAATTCTTAAATGAAGAGGGCATTAAAAGGATTGATTGATCAGCTCGAAGTCCTGACATCAACCCCATTGAGCATGTCTCGGACCAGCTTAAAAGAAACATTAGAAGTCGTGTACTAGTTCCAACTACCCTGTTACAGTTGGAGCTTCACTGGAAGAGTGGGGGAATATTCCTCAAGAGAGAATTGCGAATCTGATCAAAACCATGAGGATACGTCTGGAAGCATTAATCAAGGCCAGAGGAGGCAACACAGAGTACTGACAAAACTGTAATTTTAAGAAACAGATTTTAAACTTGTATTGTACTCTTTCTAAAACAGTTGTTTTTTGTTTATTTATAAGAAATAATTTTTTCAATAAAGAAAAAACATTTGCTTTAATTTTTGATTATTTATTCCCGTTCTTCCTAAAAAGAAAGAAATGCTGAGTAATCATTATGACTTTAAAAAAATATAATTATCGGTAAAATATTGAAGTGGTGCGTTGATGTTGATCAGGAGTTTAGTAATAACAAATTTTTTTTTTATTTATTTATTTTATTTTTTCCTTTTGGCGCATTAGGCCTAATGAGACCTTTGTCCGCGCAGTGCGGTCTTCTTACAGACATTTGTGTTGCTTGCGGGAGTACAGACAGCCTGGAGGGGGTAGCCCAAACCTCACGTTGCTGCAAGCCATGGTCACCATGGTGCAGCGGCAGACTGCCCTTAGCTCCATAACCAATCCCATTGGGGCCAATTTGGCAGTGTCCTTCCCACCGATGGCGTCAGCTCTCTCGGTTTCAAGGACAGTGACAAACTTGTCTAGGTCCAAGGATTATGATAGCCCAGAGTCAGCAAGCCCCGAGGACCTATATTACTTTCCCCGAAGCATACAGTCCTTGAACCAAACCTCCGGGCGGTTACTGACATCCTGGAAAACCACACCACGATTCTCGATGAGATACACGGGGAAGGTTCATCACTCCTACGCCCGGTCGGTGTGAGTCGCCTCCAGTAGGCTGACGGGTCTCACATACCCGGGGGTTGGGGTAGACTTGGACTGAGTGGCGTTCATTCGTGGGCGGGCACCCGAATGGAGCGGTCACCCATCCAAGTACTAACCACGATGGACGTTGCTTAACTTGGATTACCTATTGCTAGCGCCCTTGTCCATTCGGCCATCCCGCTCCAGTAATAAACAATAAATTATCAAATAATAAACAAGGTTACAAAATGTATCAACTTGTGACGCCACAGTAACCATATGATTTAATCTTCGGAGCCAGACCAACCGTCACTCCTTATATTTAGTCTGAATTAGAACCATCTAGAAGGTTTCTACGCTTGTCGGAAAGGGTTCTCGAACAGCCAGGATCTTACTAGAACAGTTTGTTTCAATAACACGTCTAGAACTATTTTCAATCGTATATCTTTTTTTTTTTTCTTTTACATTACAAAATCTTAAACTTAACTTAGGGAAACATATTAAAGGACTTAGCCGACGGACCGTTACTGCACTTTCCCAACCTTCTATGAACTATCACCCGCACTTTGCCTCCGACAGATATTAATTGATTCACTTTGTCTCTCCTCGGATGTCGAAGGCATAATGTAGTGGACAAGTTACTCGGCTGTGATGAAGTTTGACAGCTAATCAAGACATTAGCTATTAATGAACTGTCTACTATCGCCGGATTAACTCGAAGCACAGCTGGTACCGCATCTTGCAAATGGGTACCTCGTACTTCACACTATTTTACGTTCCAGACACTTTATCTAGTTTATAATGGTACTAACATTTTCCAAGAGCGGAACACTTATTGACAAATAAATATGTAACGTATCTAGGTAACTTCTTTTGTTAATTATAATCTTTCAGCTTCAAAAGTTCAATAGGTATGAAACAAATATTATCATACAATTTACCTTAGAATTACCAGGGGCTTGGAGCATATTAATATTCTCCACCCTGTTTTGCACCTAAACTATTAAATAAAAAAATTATTAGTTGTCTGAAAAACATTGAAGATTGGCGTAAACGTGAATTGAAATTTTTCAGTAACATTTTAAATCTAAAAGAAAGTTGAGTGAAAAAAAAAAAATCTTGTGGGCTCATGGATGTGATTTAAAATTATTAAAATATAATTTTAAAATGGCATTGACAATAAATTCCAATCAATTAATTTTTTTTTCTTTAACGTACCAGAAATCACAATTTTCAGAAGTGTAAATTAGTTAAATATCTAATCTACCATAAGTGATGACTACTATCAAACTTGGAAATTGATAAGTACAGCAAAAGACCGTATGTCATAAATTTCCGATTTTGCGAACTGATTGGATTTTTAATTAAAAAATGTAGCTCTAGGGTCCTAAAAGAGGAAGTATGTCACCAGTCAATAGAAAAGAAGAATCATTCACAGTAAAAAAATATTCGAAATTCAGGATTCCCTTGGTAATTAATCCTTCGTGACACAAACTTATAAGAAATATTTAATCTCTAACATAAAGAAAATATTACAAATGAATCTAATAACAATTTTAATGTTTCTTTCGATAATCAAACACTATAAATAAAAAAATGAATTGCAAATAAAATAATTTTTGTGTTCTCCTGAAAAACAGCTTTTAATTGACACACGAACTTTTGCTTTGTCAACGATGATATACTCAGAAAGATGAATTTTAGCCAACATGAAATTACATTTCTATTTATCAAGAAAAATTAATTTCATTGCCCTATATATATATATATATGTATATATATATATATATATATATATATATATATATATATATATATAGATATATATACATACATTCAGTGTTTTATAAATATGTAAACATTGCATTTATATATATTTAGAGTTAATTAACAATAAAATGAATCTGTGGATTCGTAGAGCTCTCCGTCGGTAAAACTGTGAAGTCCTGGTACTTACTGGTAGTCTTAGAGTTAATATTAAGTATGCAAGATCAATGACTACAAGATAAAATACCTTTACATTTCAAATTAAAATAAAATAAATATAAATTAAATGACTGTATTTGTTAATAGATTTATTTTACCAATAATTAATCTCAATTTGAACTTATTGATAAAGAAAGTGCAGCGTATAATTAATTTTAAAAAAGCAGGGATTATTGATTTATCTATTAAAAGAGAAGACCGAATAACCGAAGACGGAAATAAATATATACAGAAATGTGCGTAGGTTTTATGCCACTTTAATCCGAAAATATTAAAAGTTATCTATCTCCCTAGAAAATTAACGATCTTCGAAATTGCACAGGGCTTTTTTTTTTTTTTTTTTCTGACGATTACGATGATTTTTAAAGATACATGTTTCAACTTCAGAATGATTGTGGAATTTTCAATTCGTCAATTGTTCAATTATAAAGGAAACCAATACTGGAAGATTTCTATTCAATGTAGGTAAGAGCATACGAGAAAAACATTGTAACGATATGTGCTCAGAAAATTAATTTCGCATATAGCATTATAGTTCTGCAAATGAACCTAATGAATCCTATAATATTATTCACAACAAAAACCTCCTTAAAATGCACCAAAAGGAATGATTTCCAGGTGTTTAAACACTCTAGAAACAAATTACAGTACATGAAAAGGAATAGTATATTTCATTACTAGTACCGAAAGTGGCCTTTTCCCGTGCGCTACGGAATTTCACGTGTGAGGCGTAGCCGAACACGGGAATTCGAGTTTCACGTACGAGGCGAAGTCGAGTACGGGAATAGTTTGAGTAAGCTCGGGAAAAGCACTTTTGGTACGTGTTAGGAACGATATTTTTCATTACACTGCAAACTGGCAGTATAACAGAAATCTCAAACTGACATAATTAATTAACTTAAATTATAATTTCAAACACTAGTATACTGTTTGATTAGTTTATTGATCAACAAACAAAAGCTGAATACAAATTAAATAAAATACTGAAATAAATAAGGGTTCTAAGAATTTTAGAGATTGAAATTAATATTTACTGTACAGTTTTGATTGTTGCTTATATTTATGATTTTATTTGCTAATTTATTTTTTAGTAAGTGTAAATTTTTAGATGTATTTTTGTGTATTTCTTGACACTTTCCTGCTCTTTCATTGTGCGGAATTTCAATATTTTCGTTATTTGTTTTCATCGTTCCATGCTTGCATCATTGCATCATTGCATGCTTTCTTCATTAATTCATCGGGCAATGCCATTTCATCAAAGCCCTAAGTAAACTGACAATTTTTGAAAATATTTATGACACAAAAACTAATTGTAATCGGTGGATTTTCAGTTTTCTTGATTTCAATTTATCATTAAATCAGCAAGCGCTACTGGTGGCCGGGAAACGAAATAACAAGTACACCGAAAATTTTCGGTGCACTTATAGATTTTCCGTGCGCGTGCAAATTTTCGGTGCACTTTTAAAAGTAAACGGGAAACAGCTGTTTTCTGTACTGTTTGAATGCATCGTAAGTAGTTACTTTCCGTGCAGTATAATGAAAAAGTATTTTACGCTTACAGTACAAAAAATAAAAAAAAAGAAAGAAAAAGAAGCAAAAGTTTTTCTGCCTTGAATAATAAGAAGCAACCCCCCCCCCCCCATTTTTAGGCTACATAAAAGAAAAAAAGTTCACTAATAAGGCCAAATAAAAATAAGAAAACAGACAAAATCGATTAAATTCGGCAGGGGATTGAATAAATATTAAACAATTTTAAGGGTGTCCAAGGTGAGATAATATTAATTGATGCCTTCCCCTCCAGGTTTTGATACAAAACAAAAGATATTTTCGTACTTTCAGGAAAATAAAAGCAAAATCTGACCCCGGGGGCTGGGATATTGGAAAATGTAAAGCAAATCCTATTAAAACCCTTATACCGAGAGCTAACATGGGAATCCCGGATCTTCTTTTATATATATCTCTTTTTTTTATCCATTTTTAAAATTAAATATTTTACAATTACTTTTTTTAACTTTGTTTCTTTTTTATATACGATTTCTTTTTTCAGTACTCAATATTTAATCCTTTAAAAATTAGTTATTTTCATCACTTGTACCAAAAGTGTTTTTTTTTTTTTTCAGTGCGCGGAAATTAGACCAAGTAATTGTTTATTGGTGGCTTTTTTTTACACAGACATAGATGTCACTGAAAGAGCGCATTCTGGAAAACGCCACATGTTTTATACACGCATCGGTTTGCCGAAAGCGAGTGCGCTGATTCTATTGAATGAAATCGCATGTTTTTGCTTATAACTCGCAAACGAAGGTGACATTCGGAAAAGTGTATATAACAAAAAATGCTTGTCTCGACAAAGTGAAAAAATTTACACCTATGAAAAAGTCCTGTGAACATTTTCGCTGAGAAAGTTTTTCGCTTACAACTCGCAAAGGAAAAGGATAATCGAAAAAAATTACCTCTATGACTGAAAATGTTCTCCTTGAAAACCTAAAGAGATTGACACCATTTAGAAAATAATATGTATGATGGTAGTACAAGGCAATATTTAGATTTGTGTATTTTCCCACTTATATGAAAATCTTAATAATGTTTGTAATGTTTAACAATATGTGTAGTAAAATTCTTATAATCTTAGGTTTATCCCAACTAATATACTAACGGGGCACGACCTCACCTATCCTACTACGTGGAATACCTAAATAAATATTAAAAACTTTTTTTTTACTTTAATAATTAATTCGCACCTGTTTGCAGAGTGCGGACAATCAGCGAATGAGATGGCGGTTAAATTAAATAATGAAATGTCAGGCATGAGGAAGGAAAGCATCCAACAGCACCCCCTTCCTGGCTTGTGTCAATTACCTTGGCTGTATAAGAGCAGATCTCTCATCCTGCGTCTTTTTAGTCTTCTCGTATCCATGCGAACGTCAGCCATATTGCTTATTAAACTGTTTGGATGTCCGTACAAATTACTAAAAAATCGCTTGTAATGTGTCGATACAGGTCGACTGTCGGCAGATGGAGGTCAGTATGTAAAGTGTAGTTAGTCACGTACCAACGTGCTTTTGTAATGAATCGTAACAATTTTGATTGAAATGTTTGAAGTTTTTGTGAGTCATTTTAGCTAAGCCGAAAATCTGTGAGGAATATGTCCATATGGGTTTGAGTAAGTTTATAATGATTTTTTATCGTATGAATAAGGTGGCTAAATATCCAAGGATTATAAAAAAAAAATATTAATTATAAAAAGAGCAGTTTTTGTCTTCATAACTCGAAGAACATTACAAACAGCATCACGTTAATTTCTTCAAACTATAAATACGATTGGCCACAATATACGCCCGGGACCTCAATGCAACATGCCTTTATTAGATAAACCGGGCAGGGGGGGGGGTGAGGTTGCCATCTTGGAAGAAGCTATAAAGAATATAGGGGGGGGGGTCGGAGGAAAAGGGGGCTGGAAAGAAGGGGGGCCTCTGATACTCAGGCGGTCCAAGGGGAATAAACCTTCCCATTGACGACTCCCAGCCCTTTCAGTCCAATTGAAAAGAGGCAGGGCTTCTTCCCTGTAACCCTGCCTTCCTAAAGATATAATTTTATACAGGAGTCGACTATAGCTAAGCAGTTGGTCTGGAGCTTCTTTATAGTGGCCTTTAAGATGGGATGGGGTAGATATTAATATTTTAAAAAAGATATTATGGAAATTAAATAGTAAAACTATTCCAATAAAGAAATAGGATCATTTTTTCTATAGAAAATACAGTAAAATATTTAATGGGCCTACCTTAAGCAACTATTAAGTGTATAATGTCACAACTTAATATTTCGTTGTAAAGTTTTTACTATCATTCAACTTTTATTATTTCCCATATGATACTTCCAATAAATTTAAAACTTATGATCATGTTCAATTTATAACGGTAACTGAAATTTATTTTTTGTTTCTTTGTGTTTAACGCCCCTTTATGCTGCTAAAGCTAATCGGATACAGTGGGAGTCTTAAATTTTGCCTATCCAGTATAGTATTTGATTTTGTATCCTTTGGCTCACCCTCTCACTCGACTCGATACGTTGCCTCAATCTCAATTGCAGGTCAGCAGGCATCATATATCAGATACTCGAGTACTATTGATTAAGAAATATGAACCAAAGCGATTCGATTCGTTTGGTCGAGTTTTATTAAAATTAACTTTTATTTCATATTTCCAAAGATAAAATTAACGCTATGAAATAAAAAGAGAATTTGCATGGAAAGAATAAGTGCAAATGGAAATAATTATTATTCTGTCAATATTTCAGTGTTTCTTTCGAACCGTTGCCGAAATGACAAGCGTCATATATAATCGAAAATGGTTGAAACATACATGTTGTTGTTTGTTTAACCGTCACTTTATGGGGTTAAGGCTAATCGTATGATGCAACAGTGGAAGTCCTAAATTTTGCATATCCAGGTATAGTTAGCATGGGGATCTTTAACGAGTACCTGACATCGTACAGGCTCCGGACCTCCATTTTACATCCTATCCGAGGGATTTGTTACTCCCATTAAAAAATCCTAGGGCCACCGCCTGACGCGAACCCGCGACCTTTAGTATTGGAGATTGCCATGCTAACCACTACACCGCAGGTGACCCCAATAACTCAAATTTCTCATACTGGCACTGTACACTACTTTGGTTTTACCTTTGGCAGGAGGATAATAATTCAAAACTAGGAATGAGAAACTAACTAACTAAATTACTTTTAACGTACTCATTAAAGACAATTAAAAACTATTAAAAGCAGATTGCCTCCGCACCTTAAACCTGTTTAAAATAGTCTCTAACACCAGTTGGGGTGCAGATCGAGCCAGTATGTTAACGCTGTTCAAACCTCTTATAAGATCTAAATTGGACTACGGTTGCTGTTCTTACAACTCAGCTTCTATTCAAGCCATAAGAATGCTGGAATCTATACAGAATACGGGTCTTAGGTTAGCAACCGGTGCTTTTCGTTCTAGCCCTTCTAGTAGTTTTTGTGTTGAAGCTGGCGTACCTCCACTAGACCTAAGACGACAAGAACTCGATCTCAAATACTTAGTTAAAATCCTCTCCACCTACCATCATCCTTTGAATTACATATTCCCCAATAAACAGGTCTTATCCCAGCAACAAGTTTCCTTAAAGAAGAGAACATCCTTTCCAGTCCGTGTTGCAGCATCCTTATTGGACCTAGACCTTGATTTACCCATATCCCATGAGACTGTAACATCTCCGATCCATCCCTGGGGACTACCTACCCCAAAAATTATCCTTTCTCTCACTAGGCTACTTAAAAATAGCACATCACCACTAATATACAAAAACGAATTCCATAAACTAAAAGACAAACTGGGTGACGCTGACTACATTTACACCGACGGCTTTAAGAGGAGTAGGAGCCTCGATAATATGCAATAATAGGCAGCATCTTTTTTCCTAATCTGCTACTTGTAGCAACTTTACTGCGGAGATCGTCGCAATCCATAAAAGTTTAAATGTTATACAGGCCACAAAGAAAACCATAGTTATTTGCACTGACTCACTTTCCGCTTTAATCTGCTTAAAAAATGTTTTCTCTTTAAATCCCATAGTTCAAAATATCCTAATTTCATTAAAGCCGGGCGTGACAAACAATTGCACTGTATTCTTCGTATGGATTCCAAGTCACTGCGGAATAGTTGGCAATGAATTAGCAGATCAGGCTGCCAAAAAAGCTATAACAGATGGTACTCCTTATCGAGGGGTTCTAGCAGTGGACTTTTTATCCCTCAACAAGCAAAAAATAAAACAAAGCTGGGAAAACAGTTGGTTGAACTTAGTTGAAAATGAATTACATGAAATTAAAAGAGAAGTGATCCAATGGAAGTCCTCTAACAGGAGTAAGCGCAGAGAGGAAGTAGTCTTGACGCGTCTTCGCAAAGGTCATACGCGCTTGACACATGGATACTTAATGGCTCGCGAAGACCCTACCGACTGTCCATGTGGCTGTCCGCTGACAGTGAAGCATTTTTTGACGGAATGCAGGGAATACGAAGAATACAGAGCACTTTTAGACATACCAAACGATCTATAAAGTATACTTAACAGAATTATATCATAAGATATAAACTGAAATTCGGTATTAAGAGCGATGATTACCCTAGTGGTTGACGCCCTTATAAAAAAAAAAAAGACAATTAAATCTCCAAATGCGTCATTTACTATTTGATCCAGGCACATGCTGACTCAAAGTTACATAAAACGTGGATGTGATCTAATATAAACATACATTGGGATACATATGGCTCTCCACTGACTCTTCTAACAAATTGACATATTCAAACCGGGACTGTTTAATGCTTTTCGCTCTATCGGGCGGGAGCTATTCCCGGGCATTATGCAATATTGGCAATCCAACAATAATGAAATAAACAATAAAAATACTATCCTACTAGTTATGTTTATAATTGAAATTTAAATTGTGTCGAAACGAGAGCTCAGGTATTCCTTATCTGCAGCCAAAGTGTTAAAAGTCTAATTATTTGGCAGAAGCGGCGTTCTAGTGTGAGCCACCGGTGGTACACGCCGGCTTGAACGTGTTAAAGAAAATAAAACCCAAAACCACTGTCAAAGAGAGCTGTAATAGACCTAGGGAAGAGTGTGATCTAACAAGGCTTAATATTTGTCCACCCTGGTTCGCACCTAAATTAATAAATAGAAAATCTAGTTTGTCTAAAAATTAGGTGTGAGAAAAACATTAAAAATTAATGCATATATTTATTCTTTTTTTTTGACAAGAAATAGTTTAGTGAAAAAAACCCGGAGTCGTGGATACAATTTAAAATTGTTAACTATGATTTAATAAAGGCCTTGATAATATGTTTCAGTCAACTAATGTTTTTTTTTCTTTATAGTATCTGAAAACACAAATGTTTAAAATGTAAATAGGTAAAATATCTTGTACATCATGAATTATGAATTTTAGAAACCATGGAAATTTCTTTTGTAATTATCTGAAAAATGTCATTTCCCTCGATAGTTGTTATTTTTCTACATCCAAATAAATGATATGACAACTGCTGACATGCCTATAAATACTCTATTGAAAAGGCGTTGGATGAAAGATCTCCTTTGCTAACAAATCTGAAAAACTGACACAAGGCAGGGAAGAGTTAGTATTTGCTGAGTGCCATCATTTGCTTTTAGGTGTCACGTGTCAATATTAGATTAGCATACAATTTTGAACGTTTGCAGATTATCAAGGTTTGTTGACAGGAGCGATTTAAAATATCAAGACAGAAAAAAAAATGTTAATATTAAACTCACAGAACAAAATTTAGCTAATAAAATTCGAAAATGAAAACATGTTACCACTACCAATGAAAGATAATGGATAAAATATTATGTGAGTGTCTTCGACTTAAAAGAATATTAACCCAATGATTACCAATAAATTAATTAATTATTTATACATTTCTAGAGAAAACAAGAACAGTTTTTTAGATATTTATGACATTGGCATAATTCATACCTATTGATTATCGGTGTCAGGATGGTAACCAAGAGGATTTTGTGAAGTCAATGTTATTGTGTAGTTTATGATTCGCTTAGGTTACAGGCTGGTTACATAATCTCAAGACTACATGTTATATGTTGTTTATGATAATACCAACCTAATAATATAATATGTTAGTATAAATATGTTGTTATTTTGTTGCTGTTTGAAAAACTTATTAAAGAAAAAAAATTATTCAAGAAATCCTTTAAAAAAATGGTATTTTAAAATTACATCAGGAAACTTAAATTTCTAGCTTAAAAGAAAGATGATTTTTTTAAAGCGATGAGATTTATTAATAAAGTACCAAGAAATTGGTGGACTAACGAAATCTACACATACCGCTTCGCCTATATTTTTCGTTTCAAAAAAATAAAATAAATATAGATAAACGTGTCTAATGCATTAGGAGAACCTTCTGTATTTTTACCCAAAATTTTAATCAAATTGATTAATAACAGTTCAATTCAGAACTTACATTAACCCATGGATTACCAAGGGGTCTCTGACTTCTTGAAAGAGGAAGCCGTGCCTTTCTTTTATTGTTGATTAACTCTAAATAATTAATTTCATGAGAATACAATATTTACATATTTATAATACTGCGGATGTAAAATAAATTTATAGAGGAATATCATCAGTCATTTTTTTATGTAATAGATATGACATTTCTATGTTTTCTAAAATTCATCATTCATGATATAAAATATATTTAACTAATTTACACTTTCAAAAATTTCAGTTAAATTAAAGAAAAAAATATGTACCTGAAATTTGAAAATTTTGAAATCTTGGAGCCCACAAGCGTTTTTTTTTTTTTTTTTTTACTCGAATTTTTCTTCTGGATATGAAATGTTGCAGAAAATTTTTAATTCACGTTTACAATTATCTTTTGTTTTTCTAACAACTACTACTATTTTTTTATTTAATTTATTAATTGTGGTGCAAAACTAGAAATTTTAAATAAAAACTTTTAAGCATTAAATTCGACTTTCTTGACGGAAACTTTAAATAAAACATTTTTAAGGATTCCTTGAATATTTTTTTTTCTTAAATTGGTGTTTCAAAAATTTAAAACGTTGATAAAAAAATATGTAAAATTAAAATTACTCATACTTGTTGTTTTCAAGTTGTAATGTTGGCAATGAAGCATGGAAATGCATGAGGGTATCTTGGGACATTTTTACAGAAATGAAGTAATTTATACCCTTCAGGGTGAACTAAATTCAGTGCTTACTCCCATGTCATCTTTCACGCGTTCAATGAACTCTTTTCTTACAACGAAACGTTACTTATAGCCATTTATGAAGAATGGCTTTTGCACATATTACTATTTGGCAAATAAATATTTTGTTTTATTTTTTTGGGACTTAGACCCTTATGCATTTCCACGATTCAATTATCATAAACAACATATTACATTTAGTCTTGAGATAATTTAACTAAGCTGTAACCTAAGAGATTCATAAACTACACAATACTATTGACATCACAAAATCCTCTTAGAACAATCCTGACACCGATAAACAAAGCTGTTGAGTAGGTATGAATTATGTATAGGTAATAAATGTCTAAAAAATAATTTTTGTTTTTTAAACCATTGTATAATAATTAATTAATCATATGACCCTTGAAAATAATGTTGCTCACATAAAAATAAATTCATTATTCCAAACTAGTAAACATTCGATTTTTTCTAAACAGAACAGTACTTGCCGCATGCTTATGACTGAAAAATTTTAAAACGTAGTGTACCTGCAAAATTATCCACCACTGAAACTAACTGATTTCAAATAGAATTTCTACGTATTTACGTCATTTATGCTCACGCTAAAAAAACCTTTCTGATGAGAAAAATAAATATTAAAAAAAAAAAATGTTTTAATAATAATGAATAAGCTAAAAGGGCCTGACCAGTGTTAATTTATGACAAATCTTTTCTGATTTTATTCATTAGCCCACAGCGGTTGAGCAATATAAGTATTAAAATATAGGTACTCCCTTAATGTTTTAATTAAAATTAACAAACAAAAAGTTACGAAATCTGACATCCAAAATATAAATTTTTGTTTAAATTAGGAAAATTTTCGGACACTTCCAACTATAAAGTTCCCACATTAATATTTTCATTTTCGAGAAAAAAAATGTTACTACCTAGAGGGCAAAAAAATTATATATTTAAATTTTAATTCTTTTTTCAATCGCCACCCTTGGAGATGAACCTTTGGGATTTTGTCAGGGTTTTAACCCCTTCTTTTTTAACATACATTACAATGGGAGATACATCTGTCAAAGAAAAGTACCACTCAGGGCGGAACTCGAACCCTCAGCGAATTTTAGTCAACCCGCGTCCCAAATCCTCATAATTAACATAAAACCAATGATCATGCAACAAAACAATATTCATAATAATGCAGTAATTTTTACCTTACTGTAGTTCTGTAGTAAGTTGCCAATCCTTACCTACAAAAATAAATAAATAAAATTCATTAAAGTAACAAAAATGATAAATTGGTAACCATGTTAGGGGGAAAAAATAATTTAAGGTTTCCTCTGAAATTTATTAAGTTAACTAGCTGACCCGGCAAAAATTGTTTTGTCATATAAATTATTTCTAAGGAATTTCTAGAGTTAAAAAAAATCCCTAACTTATTGTATGTGTATAAGGATTTGGTATATGAGCGAAAGAGGCATAGAGAGCTGTGAACGATGAGGGAATATATAAATAACAAAACACCAAACAGTATTTTTTTTAAATTTATTATAATTTATTCCTTAATATTATATATATCATTAATCAATTACGACGATAACACTAACAAACAATATCTCCCAATAATATTTTTTGTTATACGATCATTAGCTAACCCAAACAAACTGGCATCGCAAACAGTATTAATAGATTTGTATGATACCAAGTTCCCTGCAACAACTGTTGTATCTTCAGATTTAAATCGTCAACGTCCACATTTTTTCCCGCTAAAATTGCTCCATCTGCAAGCCACTCATGATTTATGTACTGTGTGAGTACATCAGGTAATATTTGTTCAATGAGAGCATCTTGGGAATCAATGATTCTGCAGAAATCGGTCGGTAATTTTACGTGATGCATTCAGTTTCCTCTATAGTAACTTTTCCATCGCCGATATAAGATTCGTTTTGAGAATGTTTCGGCGGATGCGGTCCCATTAAAATGACTATTAAACAATAGGGGTTGGTGATAGAAGGGTGAGAATTTAGGGTTGTGTGTATCTTTTAATGCCACATTATAAAAAAATAAAAATTTTGTCCAAAAAAAAAAAAGTTAGGGGTGGACAACTCTTATCTCTTAGGGGGGGGGGGGTGAAAAATAGATAGTAGCCGATTCTCAGACCTACTGAATATACATATGAAATTTTATAAATATCGGTCAAGCCATTTCGGAGGAGTATGGTAATTAACATTGTGACACGAGAATTTTATATATAAGACAAGATATAAAATTATTCGAATGAAGAAGGACTCAATGGAAAAAATACTTATAAAATAAAAAATATATATAATTGAGGCAAAAAGTTGATAAAAGTTTTAGATATTTTCTCTCTCTTTTATTTTATATATTTTTTTTTAAACTTATTGAATTCTCTTTTTTATTCTACGTTTGAGGTTGAAAAGTGAAATATAAATAATTTCTGCCGTAGCTATTTTCTGCTTCATTGAGGCTTGAAGTGCAAACATGAGAAAGGTCCAGCACTAATTTGAAACCAAGATCTAAAAAATAAGTTAGAATGGCATGAGACGATTCCCACGACCATTAAAAAAAAAAAAAAAAAAAAAAATACGATTTTTCGTGCTTCTGAACCTCCTTTTGGATGACATTTATTTTGTTTAATAGTTAACTTCATATATATCCTCTCAATTTTTTTGTTTTGATCGCACCCCAACTATTTTCATCACAATAAATATATTTAAAATGATTTAATTTTTGAAGTGAACAGATCGGGCTCCGCCGGGAGTCGAACCCGCGTGACATGCGTGGTATGCTAACCACTGCACCACAGAGCTCGCTTCCAAGCGGAGCCAATCCTTCCTCTATACATCTCCCGTACATATATACATCTCCCGGCGGAGCCGAATCTTTTCTCATAAAAAAATAAATTATTTAAATTAATTTAAAACAAGGTGGTTGCCCACAAAAATAGATTAAATTAATAACTATATTTGGTTTTCTTGAACAATCAATTTCTTTTTGTAAAATAATTGTTATATTTTCCATCAGTCTAGACTATAGATGAAGTTAAGACGTGTTTATAAATACTGCTGTTATCCATTAAATCCTGCCCATCAATATACCCTGGATGGATCAGACGACAAACAGTATCTTTGCAGGGGAAAACTATTTTCGTCGGAAAACCCGGTGTATTTTGCAGAGAGTTGAAAGTCGGACATGGGGCTAAAATGTAAACTACTTAGTAAATGGAGAAGGGGGGGGGGGGTTGACGGTTAGTAACTCACCCCCTCGGAGAATTTTTTTCATGTTATTTCTGCGGGGTAGTAATGGCGTCCTGCTTTTCTTTTTTTCATTCTTTCTTTTTTTTTTTTTTTTTTTTTGCCCTCTCTCTTTCTTTTCCCTCGAGCTCCATTTTTATTGCATTTGTCAAATGGAGCTTGAAGCGGCTGTGTGTAAGGCGCCTTGCGGAGACAGACTGAAAATGATAAAGTTGGGTGGGGGCGAAATGGCCAGGGTCCAAATTGCCAAGGGACCAACTCCTAAATCACTTAATACCCTCGATTCAGGCTCACCTTAAGTCAACCGCTCCAGGGAACTCATCTTCCCACGTAGAGCTTTATCTATATTTTTTTTTCTTTCTTTGGCTTCTGCAACAATTTTAACAAGAAATATTCTTTATTTAAAGATCCGTCTTTATCCTCAAGGCAAAATTGTTGATTTAAATACCTCATTTAGACAAAAAAAAAAAAAAAAAAAAAAATATCTGAAGTAAAAAATGCAAAACAAGCGAAAGAAAGTCTAGAAGGGAGGAAGAAATTTGGTAAAGATACTGAAGAGCGGCTGATGGGCGGGACCTGTTTTGAGAGGTTATGTGACGTCATGTCATCGCCTTTTTTTCAGTTAAAAAGCGGCTTGATTGGGTTTAATAGATTCTAGCTTTCTAATCCGGCTCGATGCGCTCGCTCTTAAGAGATAAATAAACCCCCAAAAGGGTCCTTTTCAGTGGAGATCGGGTCTTACTTTGAAGGTCGCCTTAGTGAACGGCGCATAAGCCGCACTTCAGTACTTGTACCAGAAATTTTATGTCGTCTTCGCATAGGCCATTTTAAAATATCACATGTATTTCTCTTGAAATGATTAGAACCACGAATATGTAGAGAATGCTCCTCCAATAATTAGAGAAGAACATGTTTTGATGGATTGTCCCAAATATCGAGTAAAGAGATCTGGTGAAAATTTTGAAGGAAAACTGCATGGTTTATTGAAGGACGATGAACAAAACGTCAAAAAGTCCTTTAAATTATTAAGAAAAAAACGGTTGTTACCGAGAAATGTAATATTGAAAAAATAAAACGCCAAGTGCCCTTAAGGCGTCTTATTTTACTTAGTTTTAGTACTATCGAAAAATTTGTTTTTAATGGGGAATAATGATACCCTCTGCCTCTAAGCACCCTTCTGTTGTATAATCCACTTAAATAGAAAATTAAGGAATTGTAACAGAGTAACTTTATTTATTATTCCAACAAAAAAATGCTTTACTACTCTAAACAAACAATGTTAACTTCACTTGAAAAAAATAAAAACTCAAATCAAATGAGCGGAATCGTCCTTACACCATTCTGATTGAATTTCAAAGATATACCGCGCTAAATGAATCTTAAATGAATAATTAAAAATTATGAAAGGAAACCCATTTGTAGGCTAAAGACAAATAAACATGAGTTATTTGACTGAAAAATCGAATGGTTAAACTTGATAGAATAAAATACAGACAAAAAAACTGAGTCCCTGCCAGTTTTTCCACTTGGAAATCACTCGGTTAACGTCAGAGACCAAATATAAAATAAATAAGTGCAATTGAAAACGAGTATTATAGCTCCTATCGTTCCAAATGAAAAATTCTATTACTCTACCTCGCCCATCACCTAATACTATCAATAGTACCGATAGTTTTATATTATTATAATAGTTTTATATATGTCCGATACTATACTACTAGAAGAGTCATAACGCAATAAATAAAGTAAAAGTAAACGACGGTTTTTTTATTCAATAGGTTACCAAATGAGCTGTAATATCCTTATGGCATCGGAAAAAAACAAAAACACTGTTACCTAACATTAAATAATTTTCCATTATTTGAATCTAAAAAAAAATGTTATATAATATACCTAAATATAACATTTTTTTTTAATTTTACTTACCTATATATGAAATATATAGTAAGGGAAATATTGTGATCGTGACATATTTGGACTTATGGTTTTCAACGGAAATACGCAGGGGTACAAATAACCAAGTCCCGATAAATGGATGTGTGTGTGCACGCGCGCGTTTGTGTGTGTCTGTAATGAAAAGAGTAACTCAAAAACTTTAAATTAGGTATTTGGTGTATGTATATAGGTATAAATTGGCCAAATGGAAGGGACACTTTATTTAATAAATTTTATATCATTTTTACGTTTTTTTTTCGATTTTCCCAAAAATTGCTCTAACGATTTTGATCAAACTCGCCATGTTCAATAAGAATCAAGTATTTATGTATTCATTTAATCAACATAAATAAATGAAAATTGATTAAACGTATGGGGTACTTTATTCAATAAATTTTGTCATATAAGTTTTTTTTTTCTTTCGATTTTCTCAAAAAAGCCTCAAACAATGTTTATCAAACTCGCCATGCTTATTTAGCAATAAAAAATTGTAGTCTACTTTAGGGAGATAATACAAACAAAAATAAGTAAATAAATGTAGAAACATGTTAGAATTTGAGGAATGGCGTTTAAATATTTATCAAAACACGTCAATTTCTAATCTAAGTAAGTTGGTAAGTGAAAGTTGTGTGTGCCCCCTTCGCACCAGATTTTTTATTTAAATCTCATCACGTTGGAATATCCCAAAAAGAGGTTTAAGAAGAATTAAAAAAAAAAAAAACTTTAAAATTTCTTTTTGGAAATGGAGTGGTTAATTGTGGTGTGGCATCGAACTCTCTGATTAACCCTTCATTTCATAATTCAACCTTATTGTTTCCAAAATAGATTATTCAAAGATTTTACCTACTATGTGTCTAGAAATTACTTTAAATAATGTAATGAGGTAGGTTAAGAGCCTTCAAAGAATCATTAGAATTTAAATACCTGATAAATATTTAATTTATTCATTCTTCTTACTTAAAGACTCAGTAGAATCTACGTTTTTCACATTTTTGTTTACGTCGAAACGTAATTGAAATTATTTTAAGAGTCCATGGAAGAAAGGGGAGGGTGTCATTTGGAGTGCTTTCCGAGAAAATCCAGTTTTTAGGTTTGGATCTTTAATTACTTTAGTATGTTTTATCATTTTTCTTCAAATTTTTTATATGTCCTCTTCCTTTTTGTTTGCGTGTCAAAATAATAAATTTGCCCGAAACAGACATAACACGCTCTAAGAAAAAAATGTTTTAGTAAAAAAAAACAAACAATTGAAACATAAAAGAAAGGGGGATAGCCCTGGGCGCTCTTAATACACAATCCATATAACTTCTAAAATAACTTCCCCCATTCTAGGTTTTTCCGCGAGGACATTCCCCTTTTCTTCCGAGTACGTGGTTCTTTCCATCGCTTGTAACCAACCGACTGTACTTTTTTCTGACCATTTCTTTTCACCAACATATTCAACTCAACTAGACGAACAATATATATATATATATATATATATATATATATATATAACTTCAATTCGGAAAAAAATTGACTCTCCTCCTTTCTTCCGTAGACTCTTCATTTATCATGGTACTTTTTTTTTCTTTTTTTTTATTGGTCCTCCCCTTCCTCGCCTGTTAGGCTATACGGGGTTTCCCGGGCCAGGGGAGAGGGTGGGGGATTGAAGCCGAGTATTATTAAATTTCCCCTGGCTCCGGGTTTTGAACTTGATATGTTTCGGTTCTCAATCATACGTTGCCATGGGCAACGAGTGTTTTTTAGATTTCCAAATTAAACCTTGTTCACTATTAATCATGGTACTGAAATTCGTGGTGGAAAAATTTAATTCCTGTATCTGTAACAGAGCGGGGAAGGGGGGTTTAGAGATGTGATTCATTTTAGTCCTGATGATGACCCACACGTTGAAATCAAAACATAGGCAATTCAAAGTAAAGAAAAACATTTTTACCAAAAGAATTTAAAATAAAATATTCGGCCATTTTCCACCTCTACATGATAACAAATTCCATCTCAATTTGAAAGGTCGCTTAAAATAAAGAAAATAGTGTAAAAATAAAATATAATTTTTTTAAGTTCTGAACTTGAATGCCCAACTTAATATTACTTGGAAGGGACTGATGCAATGAAGTCATTGAGACTTGCCTCGAACTGACTTGGGACTTGGTCGCCCACTATCAGTCGCCGGGCCCTGTTGACCTAGCGGCGTTGACATATCGATTTCTCTAGTCCCTTGTTCCGATTTCCTTGTCACAAGTTAGGTCTTTCAGTCTTAGAGTTAGAAGTCTCGGGTCAAACTCTAGCCAATTCTAGAGTTCAAGATGTGCTAACGGGCTTTGATTGTTGCTTTAGATTCGGAAAATCACATTAGTATAATAAATAATTTTTAAGTATAACATTCACTGATAGCCGCAGACCGGTGACAGGTGCGAATATCAATGTTTGAAGACAAAAAAAAAAGTATAAAAGCGAGTATGAGAGATGAATCATAATCTAAAATTTCTGACCTCATAACTTTCAGCACACACACTTACGTAAAAAGTAGATTTTACAGTGATTGAAAAAAAAAAAAATGTTTTAAAATTAATTTAAACTTAAGCTTTACATAGTAACAAACAATAGATAAAGCAATTGGTTATATTACAATACATAAATAAAAATACAATAGGTTCAATTCGCAAAATATGATGTACAGAATATATAGGGTAACTGTACCAATAGTTGACAGATCAAGAAAATAAAATTATATTATTGATACTGTTTACCAATATATTGATGTAACGATAATCTTTGTTATGAATTTAGTTAGGCCAATCTCTCTAGAAAACTAGGGATACAATATCTTATGGTCTTTAAAAAAAATTATTTCTATAATGAACCAATAGTAGACGCATCAAAAATAAAAGGTTTGGAATGTCGACATTTATGGTTTTAAAGTTGACATATGCATTAATATTTGATTTCCTATGATTTTTAATAGGTAACAATAAATGTTAATATTTTTTTTATTTATAAACTAGTAAATTCACGATGGAAATAAAATACAATTTCCACAATTTCATTATTTTATACACAAAAAGCTTAAATGAGACAAACAAACAACAACATATTTAAACGAAAAATGAAATAACACAGTTAAGTAAGTATAATAAATAGATTTTAGTGATGGCCAAAGTTTCAACGATGATCTTCACTCTTCCAGTGCCCTTTTAGACCATTAAAGATGACCACATTCATTGGTTGGATGAAATGTGTAGCACTTTGATAGAGTGCGACTAATAGCAAGTATCACATGTTCTTTGCAGAATCGCGAAGTGGGGAGAGTCAGATGAGACGCTAGTCCATATAGGAATAGGCAATTTTGCTCTCAACGATCCATGGATAGACCACACTAGCTATAAACAGCCTCAGACTTTCATAAACCACCCCAGATGGAACACTATTTGATAATTCTGGCGGTAGTTGACATCGATATCAACTACTGAAATTATGGATTAATATCTGTTCTAATAGTTGACACCTACATTTAATCCCTAAAACATTGTGTAAATATATTAAAAAGGATATCAAATGATTCTCATGAACTTAATGAATACCTTAAAAGTAATTAAAATATAATGGAACTCAAATCAACCAACTAAAAAGGTTATTTGACTCCTGACTTCCACCTTAATGAAACAGAGTAGCAGAAACCAAGTTTTAAGACCATTAGAAAATTCGCCATTACAACCTCTCACAAATAAGCTTGAGTTTTCATTAAACTAATGTCGATGGCAGCACAGCTAACTAGTATAACTTGACAAATTTTGAACCAAAATAATCTACCCTCTATCTTATTATTTACACTATTTGTGCAAAATGTCAACTATTGGAGCACTGTCAACTTAAAAGCACTGTCAAAACTTATGGTACAATTACCCTATACCTCTTCTTGCCTGATATACAAGACGAAAAAAAATGTTACAGTTAGAAAATATAAAAGCAATAGTTCGTTAATGGAAAACCCATAACTAAAAGAATAAATAAGATAAGGCTTGGCTGAAACTAAAAAAAAAAAAAAAAAAAAAATTAAATTAAAGAGATTAGAAGAATTAATCTTGTTGTCACTAATAAAGAATTCAAAACACTACAATAGAACCTATTACTGACAAACAACACAATTGAAATTCATAGAACTGCCAACGAAAAATGGAAAATGTCGGTGGCTCCGGGAAAAAAAAAAAAAAAAAAAAAAAAAAAAGAGCTAGCACTAAATAGGTTTCGATAAAACCGATCTCGACTTATACCTGACTATTGGATCTAGAAAAAAATCCCGTTTGTAACAATAATCAGAACCTTTCATTTTTTATTTCTATTTGAATCAATACTCTTTTAGCTTGAATTATTTTTTCCACTAGCTCAAAAACTATAAACAGAACGAACATGAAATTGGGTATTTAGTGTATCTATATACCCCCGGTGTTACAACAAAAATTTCATCAAAAGTGGTCAAACGGAGGTTTACGTTTTTTTCTATTTTCCTCAAAAACGGCTCTAACGATACTAATAAAACTGGGTATTTAGTGTAGGTATATGCCAACAAGGTGACAGCTGTATCTTCAGCATAATTGATCAAACGGAGGGGCACTTTATTTCTTGACTTTTTTTTTTTCCCAATTTTTACTTTTTTTTCGCTTTTCTCAAAAACGGCTTCAGTTATTTTTAACAAACTCGTCAAATTTAATGAAAATTAAGATAATCAATCAACATTATTAAAATGTTCTGAGGTGGCTTTAATGGGGAAAAGGCCTTTTTTGTTTTCCTATAAATTACCTTTGTACATAGAGAAATTGACTGTTCCTCGTTAGCATAAAAATAAGAAATGGCTAAATATGAAATATGAGAAAATCAAGTAACATGTACAAGAGGAAAAAAAAAAAAATCGTCAACTCATAAACCAGAGCTCACGCTTGCGTAGTACGCCTTTATGACAGACGATGTTTATAATTGAAGATGTTATGTTCATTTAATGGAAATGATTTGTTTCATGGTTACTAAATGATGTTTTCAATAACTACATAGATCATTATATAATGGAGTATTATCCTTGGATTGCCGTATTATCGCAAATTATAACTTTTATTTAATAATAAACAAAATGGTGTACTTTAGAGAGCAAGTAAATGAAAGTGGAAAAATGTGGGACTTAGACAAATGGCATTTAACGAAACACGTTATTTCCTAATCTTAGTAAGTTGGTAAGTGGAAGTGGTGTGTTGAGCGCATCGCACCAGATTTTTTTGATATACATAAGCCACTGCTTCAAGATCATGTTTTTAATCTTCATTCACAATCTTTTCTGAGCTGAGAAACTTTATAATCGTTGTGGAAAGCATATATATATATATGAACTTATCACTGAATTATGAGCCACAATGGACCATCCTATCCTAGGCTCAACACAAATCCAAAGCTAAGTGTGTTAGCTTTGGATTTACCGCAACACTTTCCTCCCCCTGTCACAGGACAGCCTAATATATAATTTCCAGAGCCGAAATTCTAATAAGGCGGGGGCCTTGCTATATTTGCTAGTAATTGAATTTGAGGCTGCAATTTCCCCTCAGTAATGGCTTCCTGATGGCCCCCCGTCGAGGAGCTCTCAATCAAGGCTGACCGCTACCCGCTCCAATCACAAGCAGCCCTTTTGTGAGAACTGTCAGAACGTTTCACGATAGCTCTTACGGAAACCAAAGGAAAAATTGACGTTTCTATCAAATACGCATCATATAATATAACTATATATAATATAACCATCATATAATATAACTAGCATTCCCCGTCGCGGCTTTGCCCGCAAGCCTTTAAAATCAAATCTGTGATCATTATCTTGGTATTTCTTTAATATAATTTGTTAACTGATGTTAAGGAGATTTAGTAGAATCGGAGCTTCCGGTAGGTGGAATTTTGGAGGGGGAAGCTGCCGGCTCGGTAGAAGAGAGGGAGAGGCGCAATGGAGAGAGTTCACTAAAACCGCCTAAACAAAAAATGTGCTTAATCGTCGTGAACGCTTAATTTTTCGGCTTTAAAACATGGTTTTCTACGCCCCGTAGGGCTTTCGAGTTAAACTTGTCGTATCAAGATCTTAAAAATGAGTCCAAATTAGATATGTTTTCTCGTGTGCAAAAATAGGTTACCCTTAGAGTTATTAATTTCGCCATTTAAACCCCTTAGTGGTTACATTTTTGAAATTCCTTTCTTCGCGGTTACCTAAATTCTAAATTCCGAACTTCAAGTTTTTTTTTTTTTTTGGGGACTTCAAGGCTTCCACTGAAGCCCTATACTGCCCATACTTACACCCATGGCACTGGGTGATACTTCTCATACGAAAGAAAAGCACCACCCAGGGCGGGACTCGAGCTCCGGCAAGTACGGCGCTTTACCGCACAGCCACACCGGGCCCAAGCATTGATTCTATCAATCAGGACAAAGCCTTATATATGGTATATGGAGAACAGATCGAAATAAACACGCACTATCCCCAATCATGGGAATCACAGTGTGCATAATATGATTACCACTTATATTTAAATAATCAGTAGCCATATTTTATGTAAATGCCTATATTAATAATATTGTAACGTTAACTCGATATTCAAATAAGAAACATATGTTTTAAAATCTCAAAAATAGATTTCCGTTAGAGTTAAACGACAATTTCGCCATTTAAGCCCCTTAGGGGTTAAACTTTTGAAACTCCTTTCTTAGTGGTTACCTACATCGCGTTTAAAATCTAAATTCCGAACTTCAAGTTTCTATCATTAGTAGTATTTGCTCTGCGTTGATTCTGTCAGTCAGGACAAAGCCTCTTATATATAGAGAGATTATTATAAAAATGATATAGATACAATAAAATCCCGATAATTCTTATTGTCGATGGACTGAGAGTAAAATACGAATTATAGGGATTTCCATTATTAGGGGATAAAAATAAAAAGTATCCAAATTAATTCAGTTATTAATATATATTAGTGATGTAAAACTATATTCGATAGTATCGGGTGGCGGGATGGCCGAGTGGGCAAGCGCGTTAAAAAAATACGCGTTGCCCATGGCAACGTATGATAGAGAACCAAGAGATAGCAAGTTCGAAACCCGGAGCCAGGGGAAAATTTAATAATACTCGGCATCAATCCCCCACCCTCTCCCCTAGCCCGGGAAACCCCGTATAGCCTATAAGGCGAGGAAGGGGAGGACCAATAAAAAAAAGTTTCGATAGTATCGGACATAAAACATTCCATAGTATTTGGTGATGACCGGTGGAGGGGTGGTGGGAGAATTGTTGAATTTTTCAGTTGGATAAGAGTATGTACACTGTAGGAGCTAAAATGCACGTTCTCATTTACACTTTTTTCTTTCCTCTTTCATAAAATTTCCGTAAATAAAAGTATGGGTTCCATCATACATTCAAATAATTTTTGTTAGTTTAATGCTAAGTCGTAACCGAAAAGAAAAAAAACTTTATCAAAAGGTAGAAGAACCTATATCTAGAGGAAAGCTATACCAATAAACTTTTTTCAAGTAGCAATGAATTAGTTAAATTGACATGACAACATTCGGAACGCAATCCTTGAATGTGTCTGAGTTTTTGAAGAAAGAATGTCGTTTCAGTGATACCTGGGACGTTCATGCTTCAAAATAATGTTCTTTGGTTTTTTTTATATGCCATTAACCAAGTAATTTTTTAGTCAAGGGACTGACAGGCAATCAGGTTTCTTAAATGTATATTATTCCATCAAGTTGAAAGGCATGTATAAGCAAACAATTTTTAAGTCTCATATTTTTTCCGTGAAGTTTATAATTTTTTTATAGTTTAAGACTATCGGTAGTATCGATATTAGTATCGACAGTTTTACATCACTGGTCCATGGTTGGATGGTCGAGTTGTCAAACCCGTTCGAAAATACGAGTTATCCCTGTTAACCAAACAAATGATTGTAAACCCGAAGAATTAAAGGTCAAAACCTTCTAGGGGAAATTTAAAAATACTTGGCCCAATCCCCCACCCTTACCCCTGACCCAGGAAACCCCCGTATAGCCCAAGAGGCGGGGTGAGAGAAAAGAAAATCATTTCTTTTTCTTTTAATATAGGTTCGTTAGGTTTTCAATTATATATATTTTTAAGAGTCTTTAAACTTTTTGTTTGTAAAATAATTAAATTGTGGTAATTTTATTTCTATGTTTTTTTATTTATTTTGAATTTAAAAGCTTGTAAATACAAAAAATATTATCTTTTATTGCAGTACTTATTAGCTATTCTCCTAGGGAAATTAAAAATAAATGCAACTTTCTGAACCTTTGCATGTGTCAACAATTGGTTCATTTTAGAAGTTTCTAAGAAATCACTTTTATAAAATTCATAAAAGTAGATCATGGGAAATTGTATTCCCAGTTTTCCAGAGTGAATGGCCTAACCAACTTCATAACAAATAAAATCTTAACATCAATATATTGGCAAACAGTGTTAATAATACAATTTTTTTTTCTTAACCTGTCAACTATAAGTACAGTTACCATAATCCTTGAGGGAGGGTCCTGTCTATAGATTGGCCTACCTTATTAGCAGGGAAGAAGTCTAAATGAATATCTGATTTTGCTGAAAACCAGATTTTATACAAATACTGCTGATACATTAAAAGGCCGTGCCCTGAATAATATGTAAATCTGATGAAACCACTCATTCAAAGGGATGACAGATAAACGGAAGTGTGTCTTCTTATATTTGTATGTGGAAAATACTTCCAACTTGGAAAGAAACAAAGACTTGTATTGCATGTCGTGCAGATAATTGTTGTTTGGTCAGTGTGACATTGACGGCACCTTCCTTTCGTGCCCAAAGATAGGAAATTGGCTCAATTTACACATGTTGACAGCATTTGACGTAACTGCTGCTATGAAGGGGCATCTAGTTATGTAAGATCTAGAGCAATTTTTGAATAAATCACACGGGATAACCCTCCTCATCTGGCATATAAATTTAATGATTCCTCTGCTGCATGCGTGAATATAAGAGTGCGAGTTAAAAATATAAATTGGTATATAAACATGGAAAACAAAACCTTCGTCAGTTCGAACACTTCAAAGGAAGGAAATTTAGTTAATCTTTTAGAGGAGACTTTCGAACTCTCACCAGTACTTCACACTTACCTCCAGTATACCTTCAACCTCATAAAAGTTAATATAGATTAATATCTCTTTCTATAACAAGGTTTGTATAAGCAATGTTTAGGATTAAAAATAAATATTATTTTCTTTTTATTATTACTTTCTTTATGTAAAATGTGGATTGCTTGGGTCATTGATTTTAATTAGAAGTATACAGCTGCTGTACATAATATAGTTTTGGGTCTTCTAAATAATAGGCCTTTGCTGGAGGGTGTAGTATAATGAATTGGACATTGCTCACCCTGAGTGTTTTGGGTGTCTTGGGGAAACATTGGTTGAGAGTTGTATCTGCCCTGTGTGATTTCAAATGATTTGTCTGCCTGTTTTGCTGGTCTGTATATATATTAAATACAGATCTTAAATGATTGTATTCAAAAATGTTTTTGATTGATTAATTGTATTGTTAAATGTTTTAGAACTGAAGATGGCTCAAAAAAGCCGAAACGTCTTATAAATAAAAAAATGTATTGTTGAGACTAATTTGGCCCCCTTCTTGATATCCTGTTGAACAATATAGTCTCAAGATCTGAATGTCTTATAAGTGATTAGTATCGTTGGTTTAAATTTGTTCGCTAATAATATTTTCGAAATATAAGTTTTCATTTACTTTTTTTTTTACTTTAATTATCAATCCGCACCTGTTCTGCAAGGTGCTGACAATCAGCGAATGAGAGGGTGGTAATAGGTTATAATGACATTTCAGGCATGAGGAGGGAAAGCGCCCAGCAGCACCCCCTTCCTGGCTTCAGTCAATTACCTCGGTTGTCTAAGAGAAAAGATCTCTCATCCAGCGCCTTTCTAGTCTTCTCGTACCCATGCTTATGTCAGCCATATTACTGATTAAAGTATTTGGATGCCCGTTTAAATTAGTAAAAAATCGTTTGTATAGCGTTGTTATGTGCTGGTCGACTGTATGTGAAGTTTTGTTAGTCACGTACCAAGGTGATTTAACAATTTTAACGATGTTAAAAATGTAACAATTTTGGTTGAAATGGTTGAACTTTTTGTAAGTGAGTCTTTTTAGCAATGCCGAATATCTTTGAGGAATATGTCCATATGGACTTGAGTAAGTAAGAGTACGTATTTAGTGTAGTGAATAAGAGTTTTCAGTTTCAATTTTTATGATTAAGAAAGGAGTGGGTAGAGAAGCTTGAGTCTTTTGTTAAGAGTCCTTTTTTTCATTTTATCATCTGGGCCCCTTGTCATCCTTCTGTCGAAAGTGAGTCCCAGATAGTGAATTGTGTCCGCCTGTGGAATTTGGTTATTGTCAATATATACTGGGGGGCAGGTATGTTTTCTAAGCGTGAATGTAATGTGTTTTGATTTGTTATCATATATTAAGTTCTTAATCAAAGAATAAAATATTATTGCTTCATTTTATTATTTCTAGTTTTCATTAAAGTATAGAGTATAGAGACTTCTATTGAAATAGAGGGACAATGTAAAAGTTTCAATTCAGTTTTAGAATCTAGTTCTCCTAAGTTCGAGGGAAATGTAATTGTCCTAACACTAGAAGTATTGAGGATGAATCCCAAGAAATTCGACAAACAACAGATAGAATCCAACAGAAAAGAGGAAAGGATTCTTCAGGTATTCTTTATTTTATAAAAGAGATGTTGGGCGACTATTGATTTATATCTGCTACATTGAAAAAATTCTTTCGGGGAAAAAACTTAACAAAACCTTTAATCCTTTTAACAGGTATTAAGAATCTTAATTATGAAAATGAATAATTCATAGGATTTTTCCTATTATCACTACTAATAAATATATATATATATATATATATATATATATGTGTGTATGTATGTATGTATGTATGTATATGTATATATATATATATGGTTGAAGAATTAATGAAAGAAACTATAAGTATTTAGATAGTTCCTAGGATGGGATTAATGATAGAAACAATAGGTCTAAGTGCATTACCATTTTTTGTGATTTATAATTAATGAATATGGGAGCGGGGTAGCCCACTGGTAAGGCAGTAGACTGCTGTGCTTAAGGTCCCGAGTTCGAATCTGACATGGCTTATGATATCTTTATTATTCGCCACAGTTCATCTCGTGGGCCGAGAGACCCTCCTGGGGCAAACCCAGCCTCTATATAGTGGGTACCCTTAATTGAAAAATTAAGGGGGGAAACCTGGCGGTTGAGCGTGATCACGGTCAAATCACCTCCTTGCACGAACGCTGACCAAGAAACAGTACTCTTCCTTACATAGTACTGAACCCAAGACCCTTTATGGGTTGTAGTGGTACAGGTTTTCTTTTTTTTTTTTTTTTTATAATTAATGAATATAATTTAGGTGGTGTCGAAGAATTTGTTGTGAGTTTAAAGGTTGTTTTGGTGTCTAATTTTTTGCTGTTTGAGTTTTACTAATGATATGGGTCAGTCATTAATTTGTCGGTAATCCAATCAGTTGAACGTTAACGTAAACGGAATAAGTTCAATTTAAAATGTTTAAATAGTTGCATTTGTAGATATTTGTGAACGTGTAAAAGGATTTGTAGTCAATAGAACTTTAGGAAATCGTAATATTGATATCACAATTCAACACAGAAAGGAAAAAAGGATGAATTCCAAGAAATCCATAACAGAAAAGAGAGAAGGATTCTTCAGGTATTCTTTATTTTATATAAGATCTTGCGCGGCGATTGATTAACAGTTAACAAAAAAAGTCTATGTACAGCATGCCAAAAATAATATTTTAGCCAAGGAAAAAAAAGGAAAAAATAACAGACTTTTCTTTTAATTTTATCTTTATAAATTAGCCCTTAATACTTCATCATTTTTAAACATTTTCAATTTCATAAAAAACGTTTTAAGACATTTATAAATATTATTTATACAAAATGTATACAGACCTATTTTGCAATGGTTCAGGAGTTTAGCAATTATCTTTACCTTATCTTTAATGTTGTATTTAATTTTCTTCTTGTTGTGAATTTTGATTCTTTCAAAGTTACAGTTTAAAAGGAAATAATATAAAAAATGTTTTATTCATTTCTTTTGAAGTGCTGGGCAAACTTAAAAAAATATAATGTGCTGTACACAGAGTTTTTTTACTTCAAATATTGAGAAAAGGATTATGGGGAAAAAAAACAGAACATAACCTTTACTCCTTTTAATTGGTATTAAAAATATTTATTATGAAATTGATTAAATCATAGGTTTTTTTTCTAATTATCGATATATTTTACTGTAAAGTAACAAGACATAAGATCGAAAAGAGTTCAAGACTTTTTGTCGGAACAGTTTCGAACTGTTCTCATACATGTTCGTGACTATTCGAGAATCTCCTACGGTTGCCGGAAACCGCATTCATAAACATTTAGCATAAATATAAGAAGCGATGTACTGGAGAGTTATTCTTGCTCTGAAGATCGAATCATGAGGTTACTTTAGTTTTTTTGTGTCTTTACAAGTTGATACTTTTTTTATGCTTGTTGATAATTTGATAATTCGTATGATTTTTCTGACATTGTGTATCTTTTTTTCTACTAAAAATTATTTAACCCTTAACTAATCACGTCGGGTCATATCGGGGACCCGTACCAAGTTTCATTTCATTCTATTTATACCTCTTTGGCATTGAATGATCACCAAACTTTGACAAATCCTTTGTTTTGGCTCTATTTACGTCTTGCCATTGTTCGGAAAATAAGGGGGTGGGGGTGATTATTTCATCTAAATGGATATTTTGACGCGAGGTGAGTAGTTGTGCAATTCATTGTTTTGTGCCCGATGCGGGATTAAATTTGTAACCACTTATATCTTATTTTTTATAATTGAAAATGTTGTTTGTAGAAAATTGTGAATTTTAAATAAAAATATTATGTTAATAATAGTAAAGTTGAGGAGTTCCCTTATTGTAGTACTTCATTTCAGACCTATAATTCAACATGTTATTCATATTTTAAAACTTTCATTTATTGTATACATAAATAAATATATATTTTCAAGCCTTCTCCTCTTGATTAAAACTAATATCGTATACCCTGAGGTTATTTAAATATTTTTTTTTTATTCTGGGTCATATTGACCGGAGGTGAATAGATAAGTAACATTGATTCGGGCGAGTAGTCAAGGGTTAACCCCCCACATATGTGTTACAATATTATTTCCTCCCCGGTATGATATAAATTTCATGATACTTGATCACGTGCGATAAACGAGTATAATTTGAAGAAATCTTTCTCCTCTCGTTCGAAAAAAATAATCTGATCGTCAGTAAACCTTGGGATAAGAACTATAAAGTAAAGAAGTATAACTTTTCACGTAACTGAAAATCTATCGATTTTTTTTCTATTATATTGTAACACTTATTTGGGTTTAAATAATTTTTATTAGACGAAAAATAATAATTCCCAATTGCAGACTCTAATTATTAAGGTTACAAAAAGTATCAACATGTAACGACACTGTAACACAAACGTAACTATATGAGTCAATCTTCGGAGCAAGACTATAGTCCATTTCTCCTTATGTTTACTCTGAATCAGAACAGTCCAGAATGTTCTCGACACGTGTAGAAGTTTCTTGAACAGTCAAGAAAAGGTACGAGAACAGTTTGTTCCAACTAATAATTAATGTTTTACTTTTTTTTTTTTTTTATCTAACATTTTTTTTTTTTTTTGTATCTTTATAAGTATATATGAGAGTATGAAATATATAATGAACATGAAAAGAAAATTAGATTTTAATATAAATAAAACGGTTAATTCTTAACACGACCTCATATACATATTATTTGTATAATAGTGAAAACTCTTAAACGATATTTTTTAAAAATATTTTTAATAAAAAATAAAATATTAGAAAAAATTCATCGATGCAGGGGGACCACGAACACGGAAAAATGAGATAAGATGTTCCAATGGTCCGATAGAGAATTTTATTATTTATTAAATTCACTAAAAATAAAAAATTCAATGTCAGACATTTTTTTTTTTTTTCAAGGCGTTAACTTCAGATAGGATAATTGAAATACCTTCTTTATGAGAGGAGCTCCTGAAAATTTCAGCTATCCACTTAGTAAAATATTAATGGATCCTCAACAAGTTTGAAAAATGCATTTCAATAAACAGTTATTTTAAAATATAATTTTCTATCTATCTGATCACTATCAACTATATTTATACAATTATTTGTTTGGTGAGATTGTTAGTACGTTAATAAGCTTACTAAGCCTCTGATTACTTAATAATTAAACTGTGTTTGATCTATAATACCAGAGCCTTTGCCGAACGTATTCGGATTTTAATATATATATAAAAACGTTGCTGTAAAAATAACAGTTTTTTTTTTTTTTTTTTTATAAACATTGATTTTGAGCTCTCATTGTGAGGAGAGATGTCTAACTACCATCCATCAAAGAGCGGTGATGGTAAATCACACAGGTGTCAGCCTGCACTGCGGCGTACCTGTTCCAGTGACAGCCACCAAACTTGTCACCCACACACCGTCACCTTCGAAACGGTAACCGCACTTAAAATAAATCGTGCTCAGTATACCTCCATATCCAATATTATTTTTAACATAAAAATATTTAGATTCAGTTTTTAAGTATAAAGGGGTTGTTAATTTCGCCTTCCTTTTTTCTTTTATTTGGCACCCCTTGAAATAATTATACTTTTAATGTAAGGAACTGGAGCGGGGTAGCTGCTCGAGGTGCTCAAGGTCCTGAGTTCGAATCCTGGCTTGACGCAGGTTATCTTCAATATTCTGTAACAGACTCTCTCGGTGGTCAAGTGACTCTCCTGGAGAAAACCCAGCCTCTGGAACTTAATAATAATAATAAATTAAGGGGAAAAAATCTGGCGGTTAAGCGTGATCACGGTCAAACCACCTCATTCCACAACCGCTGACCAAGGCAGAGTACGTCCTTATATAGCATCCAAGAACCTTCATGGGTTGTAATACGTTAGGGTACGTTTCATTTGCTCTTAATTCTTTTATTTCCATTATGAAATTAAATGAACATCGATGTCAATAGTGGAAGGGTTCGACTTCAGCTTGAGATATTTTTTATTAATTTTAAGCATGGTCGTAACCGCAAAAAAAATACTTTATCAAAAAGTCAAAGAAACTGGATTAATAGGAAAGCGATGCAAACCCACTTCAAGTAACCATACACCAAGGAATCCCACTGGTCGACGAAGTAGATTTTGACAATGACAACATTCAAAACACGATTCTCGAATGAGTTAAACAATTTTTTTTTTTTTAATGTGACGGAATAATCTCCCTGGAGAGAAAATGACGTTTTTGAGACATTAGCCAGGACATACTTCACCTTGAAATGCGCTTACCCTAAAAATGAATGTTCTCAGGTAATTCAGTTAGAAAAGTTGATTTTTTTTTTTTTTTTACAAAAACAATGATTTAGTTTTGATACCATTAACCGAGTAACATTTAAGTCAAGGAATTGGCAGACAATCAGTTGTTTTACTTGTATATTACTTATTTTAAGTTTAAGACATGTATAAGCAAAACATTCAATTTTGTCAGTCGAATTCATCTATTTTTTGGCCGAGAGAAATTCCTTATGTCTTTAGGCTACCAATTGTTTGTCCTTAATAATTTGTAATTATTTAATTAAGAGTCTCAAAGCGCGGCCTAACTTTGAAATTCAATCATTATTGTGTAAGGCTGACTCTAGACGATTTGAGTTTATATTCTTTTAAGTTAAGTTGAAATTGGGTATTTAGTGTATGTATATGCCCGCGATGTGACATCAAAATTCCATCAAAATTGGTTAAAAGGAGGGGGCACTTTTGACTTTTGACGTTTTTTCGTTTTTCTCAAAAACGGATTTAACGATTTGGATTAAACCGAGTATTTAATCTATTTATATGCCCGAGATATGACTGTAAAAATTTCATCAAAATTGATTAACCGGAGGGGGGACTTTACTTAATAAATTTTGTATCATTTTCACGTGTTTTTTTATTTACTCAAAAACTGCTTTAACGATTTTAATTGAACTCTGTATTTGGTGAATTTATATGCCTGAGATGTGACGGTCAAAATTTCATCAAAATTGATCAATTGGAGGGGGCACTTTACATAATAAATTTTGTATCATATTCACGTATTTTTTTTATTTACTTAAAAACGGCTTTAACGATTTTGATCAAACTGGGTATTTGATGTACGTATATGCCAAAGATGTGGCAGCCAACATTTCATCAAAATTGGAAAAACGGAGGGGGCACTTTATTTTTTAACTTTTTTTCCCAATTTTTACTTTTTTTTCGATTATCTCAAAAACGGCTTTAACGATTTTCATCAAATTCGTCATGTTTTAACACTAGGTGTTCTTTAATAACAAGTAAGCTTTATCAGTATTAAAATGTTCTGAGGGGGCTTAAATGGGGTAGGGGGCTTAAATGGGGTAGGGGGCTTAAATGGGGTAGGGGCCTTTTTTGTTTTATTTGTTTTTATGTTTCCTATAAAGTACCTTTGTTTTTGTTTATATGGAGAAACTAACTGTCTCTCGTTACGACTAAAAATAAGAAATGGCTAAATATGAGATATGATAAAATCAAGTAAACGTGTAGAAAAGAAAAAAAGAAAAATATTTAGTTAACTCATAAAACACGTTGAGCACACGCATGCTGCAAAGGCATAGTACGCCTTTAATGACAGACAATTGTTCATAATAACATCCTTTCTATTCTTTTAATGGGAATTATTTGTTTCATGGTAACTAAATGAAATTTTCAACAAGTACATACAGAATTATAAATTCAGAGGGTTGGAGTATTACGCTTGCATTTCCCAATTATCATAAGCAAAACATTTTACTTAATAATAAAAAAAATCTGGTGCGTGCGCGCAACACACAACTTTCACTTACCAACTTACTTAGATAAGAAATTGACGTGTTTTGTTAAATATCATTTCCCAAAGTCACACATTTTTCTACATTCATATCTTATTTTTATTTATCGTTAAAGCCGTTTTTGAGTAAATAAAAAACCCCGTGAAAATGATACAAAATTTATTAAGTAAAGTCCCCCCTTCGGCTGATCAATTTTGATGAAATGTTGGCTATCACATATTTGGCATATACATACATCAAATACCCAGTTTGGTCACAACCGTGAAAGCCGTTTTTGAGTAAATAAAAAAAACACGTAAAAATGGTACAAGATTTATTAAGTAAAGTGCCCCCTGCGGTTGATCAATTTGATGAAATTTTTACAGAAATATCTCGGGCATATAAATAGATCAAATACTAAGTTTAATCAAAATCGTTAAAGCCGTTTTTGAGAAAATCAAAAAAACACGTGAAAATGTTACAAAATTTATTAGGTAAAGTCCCCCCTCCGGTTAATCAATTTTGATGAAATTTTTACAGTCATATCTCGGGCATATAAATACATCAAATACCCAGTTTGATCAAAATCGTTAAAGCCGATTTAGAGTAAATAAAAAAAACACCTGAAAATGTTACAAAATTTATTCAGTAAAGTCCCCCCTCCGGTTAATCAATTTTGATGAAATTTTTACAGTCATATCTCGGGCATATAAATAGATGAAATACTCAGTTTAATCAAAATCGTTAAAGCCGTTTTTGAGAAAATCGAAAAAAACCTAAAAAGTTATTAAGTAAAGTACCCCCTCCCTTTATGTAATTTTGATGAAATTTATGCTGTCACATCGCGGGCATATACCTACAATAAATACCTAATTTCAGGATCGCACGGTTTATAGTTTTTGAGCTAATCTGTTCACACACACACACACACACACACACACACACACACACACACACACACACACACACACACACACACACACACACACACACACACACACACACACACACACACAGACCATTTCGCGGGACTTGGTCATTTCGACTCAGGGGACCCCAAAACGTGTATTTCCGTTGAAAACCGGAAGTCGAATTTTTGCACGATCGCAATACTTCCACTTACTATATATTTCATATATAGGTAAGTGAAAGTAAAAACACGTGAAAATGTTACAAAATTTATTAAGTAAAGTCCCCCCTCCGGTTAATCAATTTTGATGAAATTTATACAGTCATATCTCGGGCATATAAATAGATCAAATACTCAGTTTAATCAAAATCGTTAGAGCCGTTTTTCAGAAAATCGAAAAAAACCTAAAAAGTTATTAAGTAAAGTACCCCCTCCCTTTAAGCAATTTCGATGAAATTTATGCTGTCACATCGCGGGCATATACCTACACTAAATACCCAATTTTATGATCGCACGGTTTATAGTTTTTGAGCTTGTCTGTTCACGCACACACACACACACACACAGACCATTTCGCGGGACTTGCTCATTTCGACTCAGGGGACCCCAAAACGTGTATTTCCGTTGAAAACCGGAAGTCGAAATTTTTCACGATCGCAATACTTCCACTTACTATATATTTCATATATAGGTAAGTGAAAGTAAAAATCAGTGGTTTTTATAGAGCAGATGAAAACAAAAATAAGAATGTGTGACTTTTAAAAGTGGCAATTAAAAAAACGCATTAATTTCTAATCTAAGGAAGTAGGTAAGTGAAAGTTGTGTGTTGCGCGCAGGCACCAGATTTTTTTTTTAATGAATGAAACCATATCCTGGGTGTTTAGAGGCAAAGGTCATTAATTTTCCCCTATAAAAAATAAAGTTTTCGATAGTACTATCGATAGTTTTATATCAATAATGGAAGTATATTGTTTATTTCATAACATGTACCAAGGTCATTCTGGGTACATCTTTATTGGTGATCGATTACCTGTTTAACCCCTCGGTTGTTCACCCGCCTCATAAATTTATAAATGGTCGCTTGGTTGACCCGTATCACTCACACGATTATTTCGCCCTCGATATGCAATAATTTATTTACTTACTTAATATTATCTAAGCCCAGCTGTGTTATAAGTTGTTTATAAATAAAAACTGGGATAAAATAACTAGAAAAAATATTTAAACCTGTTACAGTCCGCCGGCTAATTAAGGCCCCTTAATATTTTTTCCTAAGTTAAACATATATTAGCATCTGAAAGGGCAAATTTGTTTTATGCTACTCCGGAATGGGTTCTTGCCACCATTTTGTTTCAATTTCTTCATTCGGGCTTCGGATTAAAATCAAGTCAAGAAAGGCTATTTTATTTCTATTTTCAAATTGTATAGCTAAATTTAATCGAAATATTTATTTAATTCTGCAAAAATTATTTCTTTTTTATTCCTGTCCGTGGATATCGCGGTCAGAATGTCATAAACTTTCTACTTAATTTGTATTTATATAATAATAATATAATAATACATAATAATATTTAAATAAATAGGAATGGGATGTTAATGGGGATTTTGGGTATAACTGAGTCTAAGAGATCCTCTAAATACAGTACCTGTCAAAGTTTAGACTCATCCTTAGATTTTATTAAACTAAATAAATAACAACATTTTATTCATTGAACAACATAACAACTATAATTTTATTTTTAATTTATTTATAACAAGCTGTATATCCCGGTTTCACCCAGAGAATTTGGAAAATAATTAGAAACGCCGTGGGACACGAAAAGTTCGTTAGGACAGAAATGAGATTTTTTTTTACTCCAACGGTTGATTTCGTAAAAATCTAATGTAAAGCATAGTATAACGATTTTTATAAGAATAAAGAATGTACCCAGAGATTGGCTGAAGTTATGCAATTTTAATATGAACAGGTGTTCGCACCAGGTATGAAAGAACCGCTAAGCGAAATTTGGAGAATTTAGAAGAAACGGTATGGATTTCTATAAAGAACAAACAAACAAACAAACAAACAAACAAACAAAAAAATAGAATTTCATCTTTATTTATATAGATTGTATTCGAAACGATCATATAATTTATGAAATGTTATCTTTAGAGTTACAATTTTTTTTAAACTTAAAGAATCTGAATTAAATACAAGTGACTTACTAAACTTTTGACTGGTACTGTATATGTCGGCTGAAATTGGAGCAATTGGAGATCCCATTTGGCACCTGTACTTTTGAATATAAATTTCTTCATAAAATTGAAAATAACCCCTATAAGTACATAAGGCGAGTAATTGGAGGAATTGATTTTTAGGAAGTGATGTTTGTGTTTCTAGTTTATTCCAATGTTTTTCAATGTGTTTCAAATTTTTTTTAATTTTTTTTGTTGCAAATATTAGTAAACATAATGAAAAAACGTCTAATTAAAATATAGTGTAACCTTTTGGAATATGGACATTTATTATTTGGTTCTGGAATTCGAATGGATCTTTAACATTGCATTTATTAGTGGACAGTTGTACTACTAAGGGTAATCGGATGTTTATTTGTTCAAAATATCGAATGTTTATTGATTTAACGTCAATTTATGCCACTTATGCTAATGGGACGATGCTACAGTGGGAGTCCTGAATTTTGCCTATCAAGGTATATTTAGGCTAGGGATCTTTAACGAGTACCTGACATCGCATAGGCTCAGGACCTCCATTTTACGTCCTATCCGAAGGACGGCATTGCACAGGATTTTTTATTTCCTTAAAAAAAATCCTAGGGCCACCGCGGGACGCGAACCCACGACCTTTAGTATTGTTGGTTGTCAAGCTCACCATTAAACCACAGGAGACCCCATACTTTAGGTGACGACGGAGAATTTGTTATGGGATAATAGTTTGTTTTAATGACTATAATTTTCCTAATAATATGTTTGTATCAGTAATCCTTTCACTTAAACATTAATGAAAACGAAATAAGTTAAATATATAGTTGCATTTGTACGAATTTCTGAATATTGTATAAGGATTTGTATTCTATAGAAGTTTAGCAGATCGTAATATTGATCTTACAATGGAACAATGACAGATAATACTGATTTCCATTCGGTACAGCAGTTTGGGTCCAGCAGTCGATTCACAGATTGGACATAAAGCAGTAGATGTACTGACAGGCCTGGCAATCAATCAGGAGTATTGGTCTGTCCGTGGGGGTTTGGTATACCACCGTCTGCTCTATCGCCCTCGCTCCCAATCTAATGAGGACCAGGGCCTGTCACTGTGGGGATACTTTAGTTCTCGATTGCGGCAAACCTATGTTCAATCCGATATTTTTTATGGACCAAGAATACACGAAAATATAAAAAAAAATCTATCAAATATTTAAAAAAATACAATTAAATAATAGAAATAATATAAACATAGTTAAAATGATTTTACATTGAGCTATTTCATCTGAGGAGCTTTATTAAGTCAAACTTGAATTTTCTTCTCAAGTTGGAGAGAAGAAAAATAAAATCTCGGGCATTAAACCAATGCATCAAGCTCGGCATTATCTGAAACGCTATATCATTAAATCTGTAGCAGATAGTAAGGCAACAAACGAAATTATAGCCGTAGGTGGAAGAAGCACGAAAAATCGCAATTAATAAAAATATAAATAAATAAAGGTGGAAACGCTTTGTTATAAACTGTTCCTTTATTGATATTTTGTTTTATGCTTTATTTCGCCCCCGAATAAAGCTCCGGTTCTATGGCTCCAGGAGAAAATTCAATTCAAAGGGGAAAACTTTTCCTAAAACACTTTTCAAAGTGTTAGTTTAGAAGTTTTATGCTAAAAGCAGAGAAAAAAAAAAGAACTTTTATTTTCTTTTTTTTTTCCTATAGAAGGGCTACTGAAGAGTTTCCAGCAGGTTTTAATTTAGCTCTTATCCGGCCTTCAGCGGTTTTATATTCTTCCTGCGATGTGGGTATTCCGATTTCTCTTGGGGTTTTACTATGGCCTTTTAAAATCCGGAGGCTGATTATAATCCACACCACGATTTTTTTCAATTAATCAATGGCAATAGTTGTTAATCATGAAGCCCTGTTGAACCATAATACATTATTTATTTCACAATATTTAAGAATAAACAATTACAACTATGAAATAAGTTTAAACAAAAGCAGTAGCTTTAGGGCTAGTATAATTTTTTCTGGCTTGATCTGTTTTCTATCCTCCACACAAAAAAATATATACGGCTTAAAGATAGAATATTGTATATAAAAAATGAGCATTAACAACTAAATGAGATAGTAGAGATTTAGTAATTTATTTTATAGTAAGTGATTAGTCTATTTTAGAAAATGCAGGTATAATTAAACTTATGCAATATTTTGAAGATAGAGACAAAATAAGTTCCACCTTGGGACGTCAGAATTTAGGTACCGAATAATCACATCATTAATTTGAAAAATAAATGAATGACTACAAAAGATTAATATAAGAAATATTTATTTTTTTCTTTGAGTATTTTTCAGTTATTTAATCTATAGAAATTCATTGATTTTTTTTAATTTATTTTATTTAAACCTAAAAATAAAATAAATTAATTTTTTTTAAGTTATCAATGTTGAAAGTAAAGACTAAATTAAAGAACAGATAAAAGCGAATTTATATAATGATCTTTCAAAGGAAACGGCCCTACGTTTTCGTTAGATACATAAATAGAGTAATGAAATATATTAATTTAACCATCATTGTGGGTGACAACCTATTTTTTAAATTATTTTAAATAATTTATTTTTGAAGAGAAAAGATTTGGACCCGCCGGGAATCGAACCCGGGTCATCCGCGTTGCTTCCAAACGGTGCCAAATCCTTACTCTTCACTGACACCTCTCCCACGATCTCGCAAGTTTTGCGGGTATTTACGGGAGGTGGACAATTTTTGTCCAATTTTGGGCATCTCTCTCACCTCATATTTATGGAGGTTTTGACAGACAGAATGTTGAATTAAATAAATATCTTTGATATAATGAATAGGGAATGAAAATAAAAATATAATAAATCTATTTTAAATAAAACTTCGCAATTTAAAGTTCAGGCTTCAGTGCTTTGATTGTCGATTCATCAGCTAAGGGGCACCGTATCTACTGCACCCGTAACGCAGATGAGTCATGTTGGTCCCTACCGTTTGTAACCCGATGCAGCCGTAAGATGCAAAGGGGATCATCTAAATTTAGTCAATTTTCAATGTTAGATATCACATACAACATAGCGTTCACATTGATGGTAAAGTGGGCGGTTCAGAAATATTCAATCCCCCCCCAAAAAAAAAAAAAAAATAAATTTGGTGCTTCTTAAAATAATGTAGAAACTAGGTTTATTCATTCTTAGATTTGTTTTTCATCTTTATCTACGAAATTAATTTATATTAATAGTAAGCAATTTACATTATAACATATTTTATTCGTAATATTTTTTTTAAGATGGCCTTACTGATTATTTCATATTAAATTTGCTTGTAAAAGGAATGTATACCACTTGCAGTATTCTTATTTGTTATATTTTTTTTTTATCTTTGAAATTATCACACATTTTTTTTTTTCAAGGAAATACATATAGTATAAAGAATATAAATAAATAATATTGTTACAAAAAAAAAAAAAAAAAGAAAACCATATGATTGGAATGAGGTCTTGACTTGTCGGAACAAACTGTTCCGTGACTGTTCAAGTACCTTCTACGCTTTCCTGGAACGTTCTAGAATGTACTGATTCAGACTAAATATAAATCTTGCTCTGAAGCTCGAATTAAATGGTTACGTTTGTGTTACAGTGTCATTACCAGTTGATGCTTTTTGTGATCTTATCGATAATTTGAGTTTGTTATCGTTTGTATGCCATAGTAAATTATTGTTTTTCGTAAATAAAAATTATTTTAAACCACGTAAGTGTTACAATATGTATGTATTGAATTTATTTCTAAGTGTATCTTATGAAGAATTGGAAAAAAGCTAGTACCAATGATATGATATGATTGGTTATGGTTCGAATATGCATGTATAAACGTAATAATTTTTAAAGCTAATGTGTCTGTTTTGTTTACGTAAAAGGATCAATATTTCATCGATATCACTAATGTAAAAAAAACGCAGAAGTAAAGAAAAATATTATGTAGAAAATAGCACAAAACTTCTTCTAATATTCACAAGCAATATCGGGAATTGGCGGAACTGCCGAAGACCTGAAGATGTTGGCAAAGTTTGGTAATGGATCACCCTATTGGAAACATTATTTACAAAGTGTAATGGAATTAATTGGGAGAGGTTGGGTTGGCTACAGCTAACCCCAGGACGGCCGGTAGGCCTTGAAATATTAACATAGGCTCGGCCCCTGAATCCACAAGTTCTTCTGAATAAGTCACTACCGCGGCTCTCTAGAATGTTTCATTGTGAATATATTTCTCTCTACCGAAACTGTTCTTAGGTCACTTGCCAGGATATATAGAATAGGAATTGATTATCTAATATATATATATATATATATATATGTATATATATATATATAAATTGTAGTAGTTATCAAGATTCCCTATTATTATTATTCCGTTATACATTTGAAAATAGCAATACATTACAGGATTTTCAGCATCATTATGTGGGCATTAGCAAGACAAGATTACAATAAAAAAAGCTGCTCTGTTGATCGGTAAACAAATCGAAGTGAACATGTATTGACAGTGAAAGATAAAATAAAAAAGTATGTTGAAAACCATTGTGTCGAAATTCATTTAAATCGAAAAGACCCTATAAGTACAATGGAGCTTACACGTACATTTTGTTATAAGTGGTTCTGTGTTGACTGAACGAATCTTGTTAAGGCCCTCGTTAATTTCTATTTTATCTTTCTTTTTCTGTTATCTAATTTTATTTTTATTGCAGGCCCTTTGATTTGTTATAATGATCTCTTTTTTTGTTTCTTTATTATTCATTAATTTATTAGTTAATAAATTATAATTTTATATATATACATATATATATATATATATATATATATGTATATATACATTGTAAATAGCGTGTTTATTTGAATATTATTAAGAAACCAATATCATATATATGGTGTATGATGGTGTCTAGTGGTATTAAGGACCACAAACACGGCGATAAGGCCGGCCTCAGTCGTACTGTGCCAGTTGCACTAAGCACGGGGCACGTCTATTTTCTCTTAGTATATTACGATCTTTTTTCTCACCAAGTCACCAATCGTGCCCTAACTCACCTTATTTCATCTCATAAGTAATTAAGATCCTGCATACCATAGATCTTTAATATTAATACGAGGACGATGTGTACACAACACAACGGTGAGTTTACTGAGAATACATCGATATAAGGTAGGATCCTCCTTACTCACCATTTTATTTATGAAAGTACACCAACATCGAAAAAACATCTTTTATTTTTCTCGAAGAAAATCTAGCTCTAATGGGCAATTATTTTATTTATTTTTTTTCTGTGTACAAAACGTTAGATTCCTTTTATTTTTTTGCAAAAAAGTTAGTTTATTTTTTTTTGTTCTTAGAAATCTAATTTACTTTTTTCTTTGAATATTTATATATTAATTTGGGGGTTAGATGCCAAATACGTTTAAATGTTATCAATTTTTTTTTTCTTTATTAATATATCTTTGTAAAGTTATAGAAGGGCCTTTTATTTATTATAAAAAAAACCTATAAACGACATTGATTTTATTTTATTTTCTCTTTGCATGCAGTGTTTTATATTTATTAATTTATATTATTACCATTGTTTTTTTTCCTTATAACAACAACCACTTGTTGTTAATAGCCCACCTTTTCAATACAGTCCACTCATTTTGTCTTTGCGCGTCTGGAGGGGGGAGACAAAATTCTCACCGGAGAAGGAATGCATTTCAAACGCGAAACGGCCCTTGCCCCAACAAATCTAAATTTTCCTAAGTGCATCTTTTTTACCAAGGCATGGATAATTAATTTCAAACAATTAATGTTTTTTTGTTTTCTTTAAGTACCTAAAATCAGAATTTTCGAAAGCATAAATTAGTTAAATATTTTATATGTCGTGAATGATGAACTTTAGAAAACATGGAAAGATAGGCATTTCTAATTATCTGGAAAGATGACTTCTTATTTCCCGCAACATTTTTTTTTTATTACATTCAAAGTTATAGAAATAAGTAAATATTCTGATTTGATGAAACAACTTTCTTAAAAAATTATATAGTGTTATTTAACAATAAAAGAACTCATAAAGTATGGGTTTGTAGAGCCCACCCCCTTTATAAAAACTAGTATTAAGATACCCCTTGGTAATCTTAGGGGTAATGTTTCAGCATTTTTGGCATGTGGGTGCTACCAGAGCTCTGAGAACCATTGGTGAACTGGCAATGCCCGATCCTCAGCCGGGACAATATAATTTCTCCTCTTCTCGAGGTTCTTAAGCTTGTGGGCCATTTCTTTCTTTCCTCTTTTATCTTTGTTGATTTGGACAGTTTGTTTTTCATTGTGATTACAAGTTTTTCAGTTGATTTTTCTTCAACTCGTTTTCTGCCAGTCCTCTGACTTCTACCAGTACAAGGAAAACATAGATATTGCAAACACACAGTCCTCTCTCTTATATTTAAAAAAAAATCGGGTGCGTGCGCGCAACACACAACTTTCACTTACCAACTTACTTAGATTAGAAATCCTTTTTTCCTCTTTATGTTTTCTTTATTTTTATCATATCTCATATTTAGCCATTTCTTATTTTTAGAAGTGACGAGAGACAGTTAATTTCACCATATAAACAAAAACAAAGGTACTTCATAGAAAACAAACAAACAAAAAAAGCCCCAACCACCCCCTAAAAAGGCAACTCAGAACATTTTAATAATGATAAAGCTTACCTAATATTAAAGAACGCCTAATTTTCATTAGGTTTGATAAAAATCGTTAAAGCCGTTTTTGAGATCATCGAAAAAAAGGTAAAAATTGGAAAAAAAATATGAAATAAAGTGCCCGCTCGGTTTCACCAATTTCGATGAAATGTTGGCTATCACATCTTTGGCATATACGTACATCAAACACCCAGTTTGATCAAAATCGTTGTATCAAAGTAAAGTCCCCCCTCCGGTTGATAAATTTTGATGAAATTTTTGCAGTCATATCTCGGGCATAAATATAGATCAAATACTCAGTTTAATCAAAATCGTTAGAGTCGTTTTTGAGAAAATCTAAAAAAATTTAAAAAGTTATTAAATAAAGTACCCCCTCCCTTTGGGCAATTTTGATGAAATTTTTGCTGTCGCATCGCGGGCATATTTTTTTTTTTTTTTTTTTTCGGTTGGCTCACAGACCTTGGAGATCTTTAGCCGCCTCAACTAGCCTATTCCACCTCTGTCTATCTTGGGCGATGGCTTTCCAGTTCACCACTCGATGTTCGGTGGCTTCCTTCTTGATTATGTCAGCCCTTCTCGTTCTGGGTCTCCCTCGCGGTCGGGTACCGACCACTGTCGCGTTCATCGTCATGTTGAGGGAGCCTGATGGGTTGCTTCTTGCCACGTGTCCCGCCCATTTTAACCTCTTAGCTTTCATATCATGCGCTATCGATTGTCGGGTTTCCCCTATAATCTCTTCTTTAGTCTTTCTTCTCCAGAGCCCCAGTTCATTATCCCACTTCGGGCCTACAATTGTCCTTAGCACCTTCCTTTCGAATCTTTCGATTCTTGCTTGTATGGTTCTGGTCAGTGTCCAAGTTTCGCACCCATACATTAGCACGGGTTTGATTATTGTGTTGTAGACCCTGATTTTCAGTGGGCGGCAGATTTTCTTAGATGTTAGGACTCGAGAGACCGAGAAGAACGGACGATTGGCACTGGCTATTCGTTGATCGACCTCTGTTAGTTGGTCGTTTATTGAGGTTACTGTAGACCTGAGGTATTTGAAGTTATATACTTTAGGGAAGGTATATCTTCCTACACTTATATCGTCGATTACGTGTAGGTTCCGGCTTACTAACATGTACTTCGTCTTATTTTAATTAACTCGTAAGCCGATGTCTCTCGCTGAATTGATCAGGGAACCGGCGAGTGACTGAATGTCTTCGTTCTTACTTCCTAGCACAGTCACATCATCCGCATAGGCGAGGAACTTATGCATTTTCCCTACGTGCACTCCCCCGCTTGCCTTGGTACATTCTCGCATAACTTTTTCCAAGGCCAGGTTGAAGAGCATCGGTGATAGGCAGTCGCCTTGTCTTAATCCTGACTTCACGTCGAAGCTTTCAGTCATTTCTCCTTGTACCAGGACTCGGCATCGGGATCCATTAATACACGCCCGTGTCAATCGTACCAATTTTCCTGGGAAACCCTGTTCCGTCAGTATTTTCCAAAGACAGCTGTCCTGTCGACCGAGTCGTAGGCTGCTTTGAAGTCGACGAATAAGGCATGCACATCTTGATTTATTTCCCAACGTTTCTCGAGTATCGATAAGGAAAGTTACTCGAGTTTAATAAGGATGAAGATCTGATCGGACGTGCTTCTTCCTCTTCTGAACCCAGCTTGGTAGTCGCCAAGGGACTTTTCATAGTATGGGTTCATTCTGTTTAGAATTATGTAGGTCAGGATTTTGTATGCGACAGGGAGCAGGGCTATTCCTCTATAGTTTTCGCACTCGTACATGGATCCCTTTTTCAGAATTGGGCATATGAGACCTGTGTTCCTTACGTCCGCGATCTTTTCCTCTCTCCATATTTTCAGGATGAGCTGGTGTAGATGGCTCGTCAGTGACTCACCCCCTTCCTTGAATAGCTCAACAGGTAAGCTATCTATTCCAGGGGCTTTTCGCCGCTTTACCTTCTCAATCGCCATCTGTACATCCAGTAGATCCGGCTCCTCTACCACATCGCTGGGATGGTCCTCAGCGTGGTCCATGTCCTCATCCTCTGAGGGATCCTCACTGTTCAGCAGCTGCTCAAAGTAATCCTTCCAGATTCCGAGCATTTCGTCTTTGACTGCTGTCAGTTTGCCTTGTTTGCTTTTCACTTGAGTGCTCCTACCCATGTATCCGGTTCTTTCTTCCCTGATGTCAGCATAGAATTCACATATTTTACCGCCCTGCCAGTTATCTTCTATCTCCTTGAGCTTTTGAGACAAGAATTCTCTCTTTGCTTTTCTCAGTGTCTTGTTTACGGCTTTCTGAGCAGCTTCGTACCTATCTCGGGATTCTTTGTCTCTTTTGCCTAGGCTGAGGATCTTCAGTGCCCTTTTGTCCTCCACAGCCTTACGGCATTCCTCCGTGTACCATTTCTTTGGTTGACGCTTAGCCTGGACTCCTATCACATTGTTCGCTGTCTCCTTCAAGACCTTTTCAATTTCCGCAAAGTGGCTCTCAATTGGCGTACTCTCTAGGTCGAGAAGTTCGAATATATTTGACAGCTCTATTTGGAATCGTGATTGGGTCTCCGGATCCTTTAGTCATTGGATTTCATATCTTATTCGTTTCAGGTCGCTATCTGTCTTCTGGATTCGTCTAAGCCTTTGGTTAAACTTGACCACCACCTTGATACCACCAAGGTATGGTCCGAACCACAGTCGGCTCCCCTAAAGCTCCTCACATCTTGAATGGAGCTTTGGTGTCGCTTGTCGATCAGCACATGGTCGATCTGGTTCCTCCACCTGTCCCCAGGACTTGTCCATGTATACTTATGAATCTCCTTATGCGGGAACTTGGTGCTGCTGACTACCAGATTCTTAGCAGCTTCGAAACTTACACATCTTACTCCATTTTCGCTGCTCGTTTCATGAAGACTGTGCGATCCTATTGTGGGCCGAAACTGACGCTCCCTTCCGATCTTGGCATTGAAATCCCCAATGACTAATTTTACGTCATACCGTTGAATACCGTCGTACACTTACTCAAGTTGCTCATAGAAATCATCTTTCATATCATCGTCCTTGTCTTCGGTTGGTGCGTAAACGTTTATGATGGAGATGTTAAACCATCTTCCTTTGAATCTAAGCACACTTATCCGATCGCTAAGAGGGATGAAGCTGAGGATTGATTTCCGAGCCTTGGGGCTTACTATAAAGGCAGTTCCTCCGGTAAAGTTTTGCTTGTTCCTTCCACTGTAGAATATCGTGTACCCATCGATAGTGAGTTCACCATCCCCGGGCCACCTAACTTCTTGTAAGGCTATTATGTCAGTAGCGTACCTTTTAGCTTCCTCCACTACTGTTTGGGCGGCTCCAGGTCTGTATAAGCTCCAAACATTCCACGAGGCAAGTCGGAGTCCTTTATACAAAGCCGGGGTCGTTACCAGTTTTAGACTATCAGTTCCGAGGCTAGTTTTTGGTTTCGTAATCCGTTAGATTTTTATATGGTCGGGTGATTGACCCAACACATAACCCCCGTTGACCTTGGAGGACCTGTAATGAGACGTCTCCAGTAGACAGACGGGCCTCATCACGCTCGTGGGAGGGGGGAGTTTGGACTTTGTGACTTTCAGTGGTCACCCAACTGGGGCGGTCACCCATCCACCTATTGCAACTGTCTTTGTCCACTCGGCCATCCCGGCTCCTATCGCGGGCATATACATACACTAAATACCCAATTTCAGGTTCGCACGGTTTATAGTCACAGACACAGACAAAGACACAGACACACACACACACACACACACACACACACACACACACACACACACACACACACACAGACCATTTCGCGGGACTTGGTTAATTGGACTCAGGGGACCCCAAAACGTGTATTTCCGTTGAAAACCGGAAGTCGAAATTTTTCACGATCACAATACTTTCCCTTACTATATATTTCATATATAGGTAAGTGAAAGTCATAATAAGATCTTTTCGTGCATTTTTAACCGACTTCGAACGAAAGAGGAGATTACTCAATTCAATACGCATGTGATTTTGTTTTTTGTGTTTTTTTTTTTTTTATTATTTTTTTTTATTTTTATTTTTATATCCACCCTACCTTGCCTCTCGGCAACACGGGTGTTGACAACATGAAAACACTAGCATGTTCTCATGTATTCCCTAGGCAGTACTTCCCGTTTTTCATCATTTCCGATTTTCATCTTCCTTCTTCGGAGTCCTCAGTCAGGTGGTCGGTGCTGATGTCTTCCAAGGTTGAAGGCAGCTGGTCCGAGAACATCTTTCCACCCGTATACAAATGCTTTGTAATACGGGTAGTTTTGTTCGGCCATCAACTCAGGGAAATCGTTCTCCGTGATTACGTAGAGACCAGTTTCCCTCAGTAACTTCGACCTCAGTGACTCAAAGGCGGCGCAATTTAATACAATGTGCTCAGCTGTCTCCGGTATTCCGCATGTTGGGCCCAGAGGATCAATATCCTTCCCGAAACTATGGAGTTTGGCTCGAAAAGCCCCGTGCCCGGTAAGGAATTGAGAGACCCAATAGTCCGGGAGGACCCACTTTGCTTCCAAACGTGCGTTAACGGTGGGGAAATACTTTCTCAAAGTGGAACCTTTCGTGGTGGCCACCCACCGCCTGTTCCACTCTTCAATGGTATCCTCCCGTATGACTTTTTTCCATTAGCTTGGGTCCTCTGCAACCCTTACCCGTATATTTTCCGGTAGACTAGCTGAGCCATCAGTTTTATATTTCTTCTTCAAAAAGTCTTCTCGCAGGATAAGGTCGAGAGGAACCCCTCCTGCTAGAACCTGCACCGCCTCGTGAGACACTGTCCGATACGACCTGGTGACGCGCAACAGAGCCGTCCGTTGAAACGTTGCCAACCTGGTTTTCTGCCTTTGTGTGAGGTTTTGGGACCACGCAGGGGAGGCGTCCCTGAGGATACCCAATATTACCCCGCTATATATAGACATGGTTGCTGGGTATCTGAGGCCCCAAAAAGCGCCTGTCAAGCGACTCAGACCGTTCAAGGTTTGGGCTACCCTGTTTCCGAGGTAGTCCAAGTGAGGGGTTATGTTAAATTGTCTTCCAAATCTTACTCCGAGGTAGGTGACCACCTCACTTGGACGTATTCTAACTCCATCAATGGTAAGATTTATAGGGTGAGCCCTGTCCGTCTTTCCTCTTAGGAGAATGGCTTGGGTCTTCGCAGCAGCCATCTTTAATTTCTTGGCCTCACACCATTGGTTTACCAGGTTGGCACATCTTTCAGCTTCCATTATTATGCCGGCTCTGCTGTTGGACGCTACAATAGTCGCCAGGTCGTCGACGTAGGCCGTTGCAGGGAACTGCTCTTCCTCAAGCACCCCTAGCAACTCGTCAAATACCAGTTTCCATAGAGCTGGCCCAAGAACGGATCCTTGAGGGCATCCCCTCTCTATGGAAGCTTCTACTTCAAAGGAGCTACCTCGAATCTTAGCGTACGTGTCCTGGAGGTAGCTTTTTACGAGGGCATATAAGTTGCTAGGGGCATCGAACTTCTGCAGCTGCTGGAGAATCAGGGGCCACCAGACGCTGTCAAAGGCGGAGGATATGTCAAAAAGTAGCAACATGACATACTGCTCCGCTCTCCGTTCTACGTCTGCGCGGACCCGAAGCAGAGCGTCGGCAGTTCCCTTACCTTTTGTGGAGCCATATTGCCGTGGATGACTGGCCCTCATCAGAACCGGTCGTAGGCTAGCTAATATTAGGTGTTCCAGGACTTTGCTCATCACAGGGAGAAGACAAATAGGTCTGTATGACTTAGGTAGTTGTTTATCCCTGTCTCCTCCCTTGTAGATCAATCTCAGGTCAGCAATCTTCCACATTCGTGGAAAGTATCCCCTATCCAGGCAATCATTGAAGATTCTCAGAAGCTGGTGTTCAATGTAGGGGATACTGTTCTTCAAGATTGCTGCATCTATAGCATCAAGCCCTGGAGCACCTCCAGTTCTTTGTCTGTCCACGGCAATTTGAAGATCAGTTCTGTCCCATGGTGAGCACAAATCCGTGCCAGGCGGATATATCGTAGTGCGCCTCACAAAAGCGTCTTCCTCATCGTCCTGGGCAGGATCGTCTTTCGGGTACGTAGCTTCTATAAAAAAGTTGGCAGATTCCTCAATGGAAGTTGCCTGGGCATTTCCAAGCTTGAGGGCTGCTATTGTCTAGCGGAATCAGCTTCCCCATTGCAACCCTATAAGGTACCCCCCATGGGTTTTTTGAAGATTCTCTTATTATAAACTCATCCCAGGACCTACGTTTTTGTGAGCGCACTTCATTTTGATATGTCTTGGCCTTAGATTTGTACTCATTACGAAGTATAGTGCGCCTCTCGTCGCATCTACACTTCTGGTATGACCGCCGGGCCTTGTAGAGGTCTCTTTTCATGGTAGTTAGGGCCGGCGTCCACCATGGGACAGGTCGAACCCTCGCCTTTCGACGCTTAAGGGATTTCTCGGCGGCATTACGAATGGCATCAGTGATACAAGAAACGCTGTTATCAATATCATTTGTATCAAGGGATGCCGCCTCATCCCAGTCAAGGTTCACGATTTCTTCCTTCAGCATGCATCGGAAGGCGTTCCAGTCACTCCTACGGGTAGTATAACCTTTGTCGATGCCGCGGGGGCTGCCTGTGTCTTGCACCAAGCTAAATACCAATGATTTATGGTCGGAACTCGTTTCAGATTTAGGGGACCAATCGGCAACATGCTTTATCAGCGTTGGGGAAGTCACTTGTGACATCAATCCAACTCTGACCCCTTGCGCTGGTGAAGGTGGGGGAAGAAGTTGGATCATTTACAACTATTAGCTGACTTCTTGCAATGTATTCACCTAGTTTTACGCCTCTTATGTTTGTTCGATTGGAACCCCAAACCGTGTTCCAGGAGTTGGTATCTGAGCATATAATCACATTCTTATTTATAGATGTGATCGTCTCCAAGGCGGATATGTCTTCGTCAATGTCACGACTATCAGGGAGGTAAGCAGATACTAATGTAAAAGCTATACCACCCCATTTAACATAACAAGCAACACAATCCGCCATGGAAAACTGCCTCAGATCCATCACGTCGAGGTTAGGGTTATTTACCACGATGGCAGCCCTGGGCCTCCTCTCTCCACTGCCCAAGGCTAATACCCTCGACGTGAGGCCGAACCCCGTGACCTTGTCCCCGCGGCAGCACGGCTCTTGAACCGCCATTATGTCGTATCGCTGCGAGAGAGAACGAAGCTCCTCTGCTACTAGACGTCGGCGGCCCATGTTGAGCTGAAGGATGGAGAGACTATTCATAGTGAATCTTCTTCACCATATCCTTGGACTGGGCTAAATGAACAGGGCAATCCCTGCTTCCTGCTTTGTGTTTGGAGTTTTTAGGTTGGACATTATTCCGAATACAATTGAAACATGTTGGGCCAATTGAGTCCTTTCTCTTCGGGCAATCCTTAAGGATATGCCCAGTAGTCGCACACCAGATGCAAACCACAGCTTCTGATGAATATGTGGCTTTTGTGTGCCCGTAACCTTGACAATTTGTGCATCGAGGGGCATCAAGGTTGTCCCGGTAGGTCATTTCCCACCAACCCCCATCTATAGTCGCCAATTCTAAGAGCTTGAAACGCAGAGTTGGGTGAACTTCTATCACCCAATTCTTAGTTATTCCGTTCCTAGCTGGAGAAGAGGAAGATCGGCCTCAGTCCCTCATTTACTAGAGAGACAGGAATAGTTTTATCGATAAGTTTCCCTCTCAGGAGCAATATTAACTCTTCAGCTGTCCAAGAATAGGGAACACCCCTTACCTCCAACCTAGGTTTCTTTTTTTGGGCAAGCCGAGCTTCTAGGCCTGATTCTTTTAGATCTTGCAAGCCAATTACCTTAGCAGCCTGGGAGCTATCGTCCATGCGGACCAATACTGACCCCCCTTTGGTTGCGCGGACTATAGAAGCCTTTACACCTAAGTTGGCCGGAGAAGGAAGGCTGTTGATTATTTCTAATGGGCTCTTACCATTCCCGCTTATTGTAATGTATGTAGGCGTTGGGGTAGAAGTCGGTTTTGATGGTAGGGATTTAACAATTTCTGCCATCGTCATTGATTTTTTTATTCCAGTTTGAACGACGGTATCAGCCGTTATGTTTTTAGGTATTTCACAATTCGTTGTTTTCTCCACCGCTTTTGCTTTCCTACGGCTTCTTCTGCTCTTTACTTCAACGAACGTTTCCGTAGGCTCCGAAGGTCTCGTTGGGCTGGCTTCCCGTCGTAAATCAGGTTCTTTAGAAGGTCCTGCTGTAGGTAGGGGCCGTTGTGGTTCCACACGAGCCGCAGAAAGTCCTTCGATAACCTTCGGAACTAATTTTTCTACTATATCCTCATAAACAGTCGGCAAAGCTGCGTGCACCACCATGTTAACAAGGATTGATATATCGTCACACTTTTGGGCCATTTTATTTTTTTCCTCCAAGGTTTCGATCATATCAATTAAGGTTTTTATTTTTCCATTAATATAGTTTTGTACCTTAAGATTTAGTCCTTTGTCTGCTCTTTGAATATAAATCCGTACATTTTCCTGTACCTGGAGCGCCGAGCTAAGAAGATCTCTCGATTTCTCTTGAGCAGCTTCTACATCAGGAGTCCCCTTTCTTGCTCTTTTTGCCGTTCGCTTTGTTGCTTTCAGCACAGTATCGTCCTCCTCCATTTCAATGGAGTTGGAGTCAAACATACCCTCCAGCACGTATTTACCACAACAATACGTTCAATGTCTATAATTAAGCTATGTGATAATAGCTAACCTAATGTGAAGGTTACCTTCTATTGATAATAGTGATGGTAAAACTGGAACACTAAAACAGGAAAAAGATTAGGCTTACCTTAAGGTCCAAACCACTAAAAGGTGTACTTAAAGTCTCTTCCTTAAGGGAAACTACTTCCAGGTTCACCTAACCTCGCACTTAATTTATTAATGTATTTAAAAGAAAATCTTTAAAAAAAAAAACTACAAGAAAACATAACAAGGTAACAAGAACAACACTAGAACACAATACGAACACAAAATATATATATACAAACTCCAGTTCCAACCGCTAATCACTATGAATAGGAAAACTGAAATCAACAATCTCACTATCAAGGCTAACCTATCATCTTTTCATCATCATTTTTTTTTTTTTATGTATGTTCATCAATTACTCAGAGATGGATGGACCAATTAGAACGAAACCTTTTGCATCTTTTAGAGTATTTACCCAAGGTGGTCCCATTAAAACCTTTTTTGGGTTCTTTAATTAATTTAAGAAGTTATCGGGAAAAAACATGAAAACAATTATTTAATTATTGCTCAAAATGTTTACTTATTGAAAAACATATGGCATATATAACATAAGGTATGCTCCAATAAGCTGTTAAAACTAATTGATAACTAACAAATCTCAATATTGTTTTACTGCTGGATGAATCAAATAGATAAAGCAACCAACCAAATTCAGAATCAAAAGATAGGGGGGAGAACATGAGCAATCTGCTAGTTATCGATGCGTTTTAAGTGCTTGATGGAACAAACCTATACATAACCTTAACTAATTTTTCAACTAAAGATTTAAATAAATATATATACTACCTGCAGAATATAATATCGCTGTCGTTTTCTGTAGCGATATTAGCATAAATATTAGATAGATATATATATTCCCCGATAACAGTAAACCTTCTTAATTTAGATCTAATCGACGGTTGGACACCATAATAAGACCACAAAATTCGTGGAATTCTAAGAAAGGCTGAGTATTGATAACCCTTTTACTATCTGGATAATCTTATGTGAAATTTTAAACTGCATTCTCAATTTTAGTATGTAGCTACAAACAGCTCCTTAGGGAACATAGTCTTTGATCACATATATACTAATATAATTAATACACGCATATACTAATTTAAGTATACTGATACTGGATACTTCATTTAATATTATTACGTTTTCCGATTACCTTCCTCGTTTCACAAGGTATCCCTCTATCCAATTCACAGATTTTTTATTATCAAAAAGATTATTTTTGAAAACTTTAGAATTTTGCAAAATAGGTGTTGAGTAAGTTATTCGTTTTTGAAGAGTTTTTCTTTTAGGTTTAACATGCCATCTTTCTGTATTAAATGTTAAATATCATGCGAAAATATTTAAAAAAATCAAATCGAAGCAATATAGAATTGTATTACTGCCTGACCTAATAACTTCTGTGCACTATAGATATTTCAGATCTGCTTTATCATAAAAAAAGGTTATATTATTTATGAAGATTATATAATTAGAAGTAAAACAGATATGGAGGATTTGACCCGATTCGTGCAAGATAATAAGACGAATTTATCCAAAATAAGTATAGCCGTAGATCTGAAATAACCCCATATTGTGTAGGCTAGGACATTCGTGCAGCCAACATGTGGAAAGCATAAAATAGCTTATCGAACGGACGAATGTTCGCTCTAACAAACGTTTTCTCGAGCACACTCACAGTAGCATTTGCAAAAATATTTGGAATCAGAATAGATACGTCAAAATAATGAATATGTATTTTTTTTTCGTTTTTCACTTTTTTCGCTTTAACTTGACGATTTGTATTTATTAACCCTTTAACCGGGCGGGACGTAGAAATGTGTCCTTGAAATATATGTTGTACCGTGTTGTACTGGTGGGACTTATATTTTCGTGCAACAGAGGTATTAAATAAAAATAATTAAATATATAAAATAAATATAAATAATTATATATACATATATATATATATACATATATAAATAATAATAAAAATAACAAATATTTCAGGACGCATATATACGTCCCGCTCGGTTAAAGGGCTAAGGCAGATGTTGTTTAAAGGTTAATAAATGATCATAAATAATGTAAAAGATTCATAAAAAAGAAAAATATTAACGATATAATTGTAACCTGTATAAAAGAATTCCTTTTAGTTGACATTTATTCATGAAACATTCGAAAAATATTTTGGATATATCTTATTAAATTACAATAATGAATGGATACCGTAATTTGCAATGATTAACATGGCGAAAAACAAAAAAAGATACAAATCTGAACGAATGACATATCTTTGTTTTTTCATAAATATTGTATAACACTGACAAGCTAAGGAAAGGTAAACATATTATTATGACTCGCTAAAAAACAGATGTAATACAAAATTAATAAAGTGGTGTTATTTATCCCTGAAATTAAATAAAATAAATAAAAAACTTCATGTTGACAGGAGCGGATTTAAAAATGGATTAAAAAAAAAAATACAAAAATTAATTCCATTCTTCATAAACGTTATCGATTTTACGACATTAACGTTTGAGAAGGTAATGAAGAGCAGTACAGCCAGAAAAATATATATCAACTGTAATATAAATAAAATATCAACAGCCTTATGAATATCTGATACAATTTATTACACTATTGATATCATAATGAATAGTTTTATAGTTGAGATATAATCGTAATAGTTTTCTATCTATTCCTCCAGGTTCGATATTATTTCACTTTAAGAAGTTATATGTTAGTAAACTATAATTTTTTATATATAACATCTTTATGAGCTTCTATTATTTTTATTATTTGTTTATTCATGCGGATGAATGACATAACTTATCAAATTTTATAAAATAAAGAGTAACATAAAGGTAAACTTTTAATATTGGATGTTAACATTCCAAATAAAAAAAGATGAAATTAAGTAGATGATAAAAATGTATCATTTACTATTTACTTTAAACAGTTTTTTTATTTTTTTAATAAGCATTGTTCATACTCATAAAATAAATATGTATTTTTTATTATTATACCAAATTTAAAGTGATATACTCAGTTATGATGCGTTGCCAATCGTTGCCTCTATTTGTGAGGGGTTGCGCCACAATGGGTTTGAAACACGCCAAGCGGCACCATAAACAGCCAAGATACATATTTAATTTCAGACCCACACGCGAACCGATTTATTGTGGAAAATATTAACTGGCAAGACACCTTATTCAGCAACTGAGTTTTTTACTATAGCTAATTAAATAAATATAACTATAAATTAGAAGGCAGGACTTTAAGGATTCAAGACCTATCCTTTATTAAAGTAGTTAAAATTAGGTTTAATTTAGAGCAATAGTTATAAGAAATATTCAACAAGGCAATACTTTTAGAACTATTAAATTCTATATGGTCCCCAACAGTTTTTATTGTTTTTTTTTTTCTTATCTCCTTATTATATAGGCTCAATTTTGTACAATATGATATTTCGAAGCATGGCCAACTTTTGTTATTTTCTTAGAAATTGTCAGTAAATTGGCTCACTTTTTGAATTGTCTTAAATAATAACTCTAACGCTTAAAACCCTCAAGCAAAAGCCTCTAATGCAAATACGGGAGCATAGAGTAAAATATGCAACGTATAAATTGAAAATTTATGAAATGGGAAGATTGATTTCCGAGGGAAATTTCAGTGGACTGTACTATATAATGCACGGGACCAATTCAATCCCCTAGCAGACCAAATGAAATAGCTAATACCCGTTTACAACATCGAGTCGAGGGGACTGAGGATTTTTTTTTAATTCTGTGGCTCTCGTCTAAACGGGCAATCAATGGAAAAAAGAAATATCATCATTCTTATATATGTATTTTAAGTTGTTTTTCGGAAGATCAACACTTTTATATTCAAATAATTTAATCCTCCTTTTTTTTATATATAAATAATAAATGATAATTGTGATAAATGTGACATTGTTGATATAAAATTGGGAACTTTATTCAACAGAAAATTATTCAAGCAATACTAAAAAACAAAATAGAATTCCTGGATAAAAAGAATGTTATTTATAAAATTGAATCCAGGGATTGTGGAAGTTATATAGGAGAAACCTTGAAAAACTTAGAAAGAGAAGAATATTTGGAAATAAACAATAAAAATAGAAAATTTTATTTTATTGAATCGGTCAACGGAAATAATGCCGAAGGTATACTGAAATTAAATTTTACAATATACAGTTTTGATTTTTTACTTGTTTGGAAACATTTATTTGTGTAGAGGTTCCACTCAAGGTTATTGTAAGCTTAATTTACAACCCCAAAATAATTGTAAAACTACTATTCATATTCGGAATTGAATTTTTTAATAGTAACACTCTTGTAATAAGCGGATGATCGCTGGCGTAATTACTTGGAAATAAATAGTCATTTATGCACTAACGACTTCTTACTTCTTCTTTAACTTAAGGCGTTTGTATTTTATTTATATGTGGTTTGACTGCCAGTCAAATAGATAAATAAATAATGGTAAAATTCAAGCTGATTCAATGCCAAATTATGTCTTCATCAGGATAAAAATATACTGAAAGGTGTACAATAAATTGAAGACAAAAATTAAAGAAACATAGGAGTTATAATATTTATATAAAAATTACTTATTATGTAGGGGAGAGCGGGGTTGATAGGCTTAGGGGGCAGGTTGGCCATTGGCTTATAGTTTCCGTCACACCCGTTGTGAAGGGGGGCCTTTGTACGTACCATGTGACCCGCTCGACCTCGGGAGTCTTGTCCTGAGTTTTCAATCCGATGCTTACAGTGTAGAGAAGAGTGTGCTTCATTTATTGATTTTACAACAAGTAAGTAAATTTTTATATGTTCAGTTAATTCAGTTAAAAGGAATGGCAAAACATTTGACTCCGATTCTATTCACATAGCCCCAAACTCCTTTGAAAAACCTAATCTTTCGACTAACATGTTTGATTGTTCTCCTCTGTCCCGGCAGTCATCTTTCATATTATCTCTCCAGTGGGGTTAGTTGGCTCTATTCAACTGGGGTTTGTTGAAGAAGTAGCAATTCACAAAAGCAATGTAAACATAAACAAAGGTGAAACTACCAATTGTCTTCAGTTCCAGCAAGGAGGATAAGAGCAATTTTTCTTATGCAGAAAGTGACAACAGTCTAAACTTCTATCTTATTCTATTGTCATTCTATTTTCCCTTAAAAGTTGGTTAAAACCGATTCAAAATTATTATACCATTATAATAATAATAATATGTAATATTAATAATAATAATACCATATAGTAACAATAATATGTGTCAGGCAGTACTTGAATGAGATCCCTAAACAATCCTACCTTTTAGGCCAACCTACCCCACATATGGGGTTAATTCATTCACCCCACATATGGGGTAAACTCTGGAATGACGAATTCTTCTATTTTCTACAATCTTAGTATTAAATATTATCAGGTGAAAAAAATACTTGAAGTACTCTAATACTTGGAGGTTACAGTGGTATCAGCCCTATTGGGATTATATTAACAGGAAGGATTAATCTTCAAATAGAAGAAAATAAAAAGACCACTATAATGATGAAGGAAGGTTCACAAAAACCTTTTCTTTTATTGAGTTTTATACAGTCATAGTCACACTCGAGTCCAGCGTAATGCATTAACAAGATTTTTTGACCACTATGTTTCTTCCTTTATATATATATATATATATATATATATATATATATATATAAATTTTTATTGTACTAAATGACACAATTTTTCAAATTTGTAAGTTTTACGAATTGTTGATGAATGTGCTTTGAAAATGCTCACACAGGAGCGAAACGTAGCCATTAAAAATTGTGACTATGACTGTATAAAAGTCAATAAAAGAAAATATTTTCGAGACCCTTATAGCTTACAAATTGTAGCTGTTCTTCCATATGATGAGATGTTCTTCCATTAACAGGAAAGATTAAACAATCAACAAAGTGAAAACTGTTGCCAACCAACCCCACTCTCCCCTACATTATGTGTAATTTATATATAACTTTATGTATCTCATTTTTCATTCATAATTTCTCAAAATACACTAACACTTACACGATTAGCTGTATAGTTTTGTCTTGGCTGTCCATAACTGATTAAGAAAATAAAGTGGACAAACGAGCTCATCTGGTTTGCGGTAAAAATACTACATCATTCCGTTTGATAAAGGATGAGGCTTTACAATGCCCTGAGTAGCCCTTGTAACATGTGAACCAACATAGGACGATAACTTTACATTATACAGCACACAGTATAAGCAATAAAGCAAACATCACCCCTTTATTGTCGTATTATCTTGTCTCTGTAATATACATCAGGCATTATATCTTATAAATATAAATTGTTCTCGAGGAATATACGGTTATGTGTCTGTTGAGATGTTCTTTCTAGAAACGAGGATGGGAAAAAAAGAAAAGAATATCGATAAATATTTATCAGCATAATTTAAACATGATCCTGATAATGAAAAGACATGACTACAGTTCTTTGTCATGCAATATTTGCAATTGTTTGGATTCACTCTGTAGTTATTATTATTTATAGAATTATAATTAAAAAAAATAAAAAAAAATAAAATATTGGATTTTTTTTCTTTAATGCACCATAAAACACAATTATCAAGAGATTAAATTAGTTACAATATCTTACATACCATAAATGATGAATTTTAGCAAACATGGAAATGACATTTATAATTATCTAGAAATATGACTTTCATTTCCCTCTTTAATTTATTTAACAATGATTTAGAGCTAATCAACAATAAAAAAAAAACTGGGTTCGTAGATCCTTCCCACATTGATTAAACTCAGAAATCCGATAGCCCTTATTAATCAATCGTAGGGTTAAAATAAATAAAAGTATTCTGTATTTCATATGATTAAGATTTTGGGGAAAATAACCACATAAGAGCAAGAGACCAGTTTAAGGTTCAGCCCTTCAGTTAATTTCCATCAAGGATAGAAAATCGTGGCAATCAAATGAATAGTTCTGTTTCCTGAATAGAATTTCCTGCTCGGAAACCAAGCGCGGGGAAACTGACACCTGCCTAACTGTGTTACAAGTAGTCGGGCCCTCAAAGCGGCTACATCTAAGTTCCTTATCTTACCGCCTCAATAATTTAATTCAATTATTAAATTTAGTGACAGAGTATAATGATATGTACTCAAATACTCTCTAAAAAAAAACAAAAAGTTATATGACAACAGTCGAGAAAGATTGAATCCAGAAGAAAAGATAAAAAAAATAAAGAGAAAAGATATATAAAATATTATCTGACCGTCACATACTTATGTAATATAAATACACATACTGGTTTCGGGGAAAGCGAGTGCGCTGATTCTACTGAATTAAACTGCATGTTTTTGTTGCTTGTAACTCGCAAACGACGGTGGCAATCGGAAAAGTGTGTATAACCAAAAATGTTTGTCTTGACAAACTGAAAAAATGACACCTTTAAAAAAGCCCTGCGAACATTTTCGCTGAGAATTGCAGTTTTTCGCTTACAACTCGCAAACGAAGGGGTATTTAACATTATGACTGAAAATGTTCTTCTTGAAAACCTGAAAAGATTGACACTATCTAAAAATCACTAATACCATTTTTCTCGCAAAAACCGCGGTTTTGCGTTTTAACTCACAATCGAAGGCGAAATGATTGATTTGTATATTTTTCCGGTGTAGCGGTTAAGGAAAGCTTTAAAATGATGCCTCTTTAAAATTCGATGAAGTATTAAGGAAGTTATGGCGTACAGACAAAAAAAAAAGGCCTTGAGAAATAATACTTATAAAGGCATCAAAGAACTTATAAATATTTTTAAAATTAGTTTAGCTAGACAAAATAAAGTAATAGATAAAAGATATTCACTGATCATTTCTATATCTGAAAATCTGAAATGTTTTATAAATGAAACCGATAAATGTGTAATATTAAGGAAAAGGGAGCCATGTCATTGTTCGACAATAGTTGATAAAACTCTAAATTGTATTCAAACAAATTTATGTAGGATAGAGAATACAGTGGATTTTTCCACTGAGTCTAATAAGACGAGTTGAATATCATATTCACTTATTCAAAAAAAAAAAAATTATAATTGAGATAATTATGAAGTAAATTTACTTAAATACAAATTGAGATATGAATTTGAAAATTTACCAAGATGAGTTTTTGGACAAGTGCATTAATCAGTTATTTCTTATCATTTGCTTTTTATTAATCGCCTTCTGTAAAATGATGCTTTAAACAAACAAACAAACATTAATCTACTATAGCAAGGCTTCATAGCCACACCTGTTGATTTGAGGTGTAAAAATATAGAAGTTTAATATTATCAAAGTTCATTGCTTCTGTAAACACTTTTTTATCATTAAAAGAGCAAAACAATTGGTTGGAGTGATATACTTTTGCAATCAGTAAACAATTAATTGTCTGTAATGGTATTTGGAAGTAGTTTATGCACTTCCACATTTAGGTGGAGTAAAGTGTTTAGTCGACTTGAAACTTTTTTTACTTCAACCTAATAACAGTTTATAGGATAGAGTAAAATCAATAATGCTGCTGTAAAGCATAGATTTTAAAGTTTAATACAATATTTAATGCATTAATATTGCTAATTTATTTATGAAGGGACTAATTTCATCAAAAGTCAAGTTTTTTTTACAGCTTGCTTGTTTTTTACTACGAGTTGCTTTTTGCAAATATGTGAAGGTGAATCGATAGGTGTATTTACGTCTCTTATGCCTTTCTGAAAATCAAGAACGATTACTGTTCCTCTAAAATCGCTTTATATTGTTTTCAAAAATTTATTATGGAACAAAAGTTTCTGGATAGACTATTATATTATACCATATGTTCGCGGTCATATACATACATCAAATAACAAGCTTGATGAAAATCGTTAAAGCCAAGGGACCAACATTTATTAAGTAAACTGCCCCCTCCAATATGTCACACACACACACACACACACACAGACCATTTCGCGGGACTTGGTTATTTGGACTCAGGGGACCCCAAAACGTGTATTTCCGTTGTAATTTTTTTACGATCGCAATACTTTCCTTACTACATATTTCATATATAGGTAAGTGAAAGTAAAAATATGTACTGTTGAAAATAATATTGTTTAAAGAAATATTATAAATATTAAAGGATAAAAAAATATTATCTTAGCAACATTACCAGGGTTTTTTATGCTTGGTTAAATTTAACTTTGCACTCCACACAATACACTTACTTATTTCTTAAATTAATCCTTCCACATCTTATTTGTAGTTATAAACAATCAATAAATCACTGATTGAAAAATAAATTAATATATTTTTTTAACACAGCAGAAACAAGTATTGTCAAAAAAGATATACATGAATCTAATGTTTGAAGGGTACTCTAAGCCATCTATGAAGTAAGTGTTTAGCAAAGTAACCATAGGGAAGATTTCACAATTATACCCACAGGGAGTCAATAACTAGTTTTTGCACTTTTTACAATAAATCTTGCCACATGGTAAAACTAGTAAACTTTTGACCCAAAAAAACCTCACCCAAAAATTCATATAAGGATAGATAAAGAGGAGCTATAAGAAGTTTTAATTTGATCACTTCATAAAAAAGTTTTCTTTTTATTTCACCACAGAAATGTAGGATGTCAATAACTGTCCGGTTTTTGATCAATATTTCCTGGTAGTAAAAATCATTTTTCATTTCTTTTTAAATCCGTAGAGACTAGCAATCGACACTTGCTATTCGCCCGAATGGACTTTACGGCTATTCGATGTTCCCTGTGTATCCCAAATTATAGAGTGCCCAGTTTGTAGTTATAACGAAACTGGTTACAAGGAAAATACCATCAGGAATAAAATACCATCGCCATGACCAACTTCGATGCTTGTAAAAAAAAAAAGAATGGTAGATGTATATACATATATATTATTTATTTATATTATTTTTTTGTTACAGGCATCTCAGTTTTTATAAAAGTTCACTAAATAACTTTGAGCCGAAGCAGACTGAACAATGGAACACTCTAATGCCTCCTAAATGCGATAATATTGAGAGCCGGGAGAGACAGGGCTGAAATGCAAAGCCTCCATTAAAATTGTAAAACAGCGGGCGAACGACACTGCAGCCTGTGATGCATCGCTATCCGCAGCCATGCCCGGACCTCGAACATAACTCTCATCAGAGGATCATTTCCATTCGTTAGCACTGGAAATGGGAAGGCAGGCGGTGATCAGAGTTAGGCTGTGGAGGCAGAATAATTGTCATGCATCAATCATGTGCGACTCAATAAAAAACGTAAATAGTTTTCAATGAATAAAAAAAGTATTGTATTTATCTTTATATAGGGGAGGGCGGGGTTGGTTAACATCAGTTTCCATTGTTTTAATTGTTGAACCATTCCTGTTAATATAATTCCAATATGGCTGATACCCCTGTGAACTCCAAGTATTAGAGTACTTCAAGTATTTTTTTCAAAACATAATATTTAACACTATGATCATAGGAAATTTAAGAATTCGTCAAACCAGAGTATGCCAATTAACCCCCATGTGGGGCAGGTTGGCCTAAAAGGTAGTGTTGTCTGGCCATCTCATTCAAGTACTGCCTGACACATATTATTGTTATTAAAAGCTGGTCTATAATGATATAATAATTTTGATCGGTTTTTAACAGCTTTTAAGGGGAAATGGAATAACAAATGGCTGCATTTTATCATACGGCTGCATTTATTTCAATTGAACAAAATTACATAACATTCCAAACAGCAGAAATTAGAAGAATGTAATGGTTCAGAAGCATCATTCCGTTAGAACAATGTAAACAAAATTTTCATAGCACAAAACGAGTTTTTATGAATCTTCAAAACCTTTAAGTAGGATAAATATTCTCTGGCCCTTAATCGTATGATGAGAAAGTGTCTGCGGTGCACTAGTTTCATTTTCATGGTAGCCAGGTGTGGCTGATTCATCAATAAGCTGGCTGAAGGTGAACTTTTATGCCATTATCTTTTTCGTTGTTCCTAAAGGTTCCGTTAAAGTTTAGACTGTCGTCTCTTTTTGTATAGGAAATATTGCTCTCCTTCCCCTCGCTGGAACTAATGACAATTGGTAGTTTCACCTTTGTTTATGTTTACATTGCTTTTGCAATGGGGTTAGTCAACAACCCAAAAGTCCAAAAGTGATCTGACCAAAAGTCAGATTAGGTTAGCCAACTAACCCCACAGGAGAAAGCATATGAAATATGGCTGCCAGGACAGAGGAGGACAACCAAACAAGGAACTGATTAGTGGAAAGGTTAGGTTTTTCAAAGGAGTTAGGGGCTATGCGAACAGAATCGGAGTCAAATGTTTTGACATGCCTTAAAACCAAATTTACTGAAAATATAAAAATTTACATAAATGTTGTAAAATCAATCAATGAAGCACACACTTCTCTACACTGTTTATGCTAAGACTGAAACCTCAGGACAAGACTCCCAAGGTCGAGCGGTGCACATGGCCTGCACAACAGGTATGACAGAAATTATAAGCCAAAGGCCAACCTACCCCCCTATGCCAACCAACCCCCTATGCCCACCCCTAGATAAAAATCTCGTGTCCCGATGTTTGTCGGGGGAAAAATCAGAAACTTCTCAACCGATCTTTATAAAATTTAGCTCATCGTGTGTAGTTTTGTCCAACTTAAAAGATAGGGTAGTTTTTATTTCACACTACAATTGAGTGTGATTATTAGTAAGTTATATAAATGCCCAACAGATGGCGTTGTAAATTGATTAATTGATACATTTTGTTTTGATATTTAGGTAATCGTTATTTATATTTGATAATCATCCAGTAGCCAAATCGATATTTTCTAGCTTGGACCAGAAAAATCCGTGTTTTTTTCCATGAGAAACTATGTGTCGCTTTTCACGTGTGGGGAGAGCATCGAATCTATTTGATTTTGAAAAAGACATTTTTGTAACCTATTTTAGGTTACCAAAATGATGTCTAATATCATATTATCATGTGTTATATTCTGAATTTCAATGGTATCTATTTTGGCAAAAGATTAATTTGGTACATTACAGTTGTACTAAACCTTATTCCAATTATATTCTTTGTTAGTTTTACTAATCCTTATTAGTTATACTAATCCTTTTACGAATCTCTTCTCACCTCTGCTAGAATAATCTAGTAAGTGTTTAATTAATGGATCATTAATACTTCCTTTAGTCAAATATGAGATTTAAAAAAAAACTTTAACAATGTAAAGTTTTATTTTAAATCCCTTTGGTTTATAGATTAGAATAGTTTAGTCGTTCGTTGTAGTACCGACGTATTTAGTCTAGTGTAAATTCAAAGGTAAGTTGTTCCTGAGGCTTAGCTATCCCTAATTTTTTTTTTCTGAACACCTATTTTATTTGTAATTTATTTATTGTATTTCGTAATTTATTTTTATGGCTTTTGTGTTGTAAAAAAATGAAATTTTTTTCTGAATACCTATTTTATTTGTTTTATGTGGTCTATAAAACCAATATTTTAATATTATATTATATATACTATATTACATTTTAATATTACATACGTTACTACCATTAATCTTTAATGATATCAAAACAATGCTAAATAATTATATTTATGTACTGGAAATAAATTTAAAAACACATCATTAGGAATTATTTAGGTGTTAACAATAACAGTTAGAGACCATTAAGGCTTTATGCACAAAATATGGTTTTTAAATTTTTTTTTCTTTGTGTTGTTAACCCGGCGCTGGTCGCGCCCCTCCGTGGGACACCGTTGGTCGCGCGTGAGCAAATTGCTCACACTTCAGTTTTTGGAGATTCTATTATTTTTCAGCAGCATTCTTCGCAATATTTTTGTTTCTTTTAATTTAGAATATCTTTATTATTAAATTATTAATCTGTTTAAGGTGTTTTCATCAGTTTAATGCATTCATTATACTTGTTTTATAGGAGGGGAATGAATAGAAGAGAGTAAACAAGAATAAATGCTTTATTAACACGATTTTTAGTTTAAAAAATAAGTAGTTATTGTAAGAAAAGTGCAGTAGCATACATTAAGCAAAATTATAAAAAGAAAAATAGGAAATTATTAGTAGAAAAAAAAATTATAAAAAATCGCATAAGGTTGGTACCATTGGAATAGGAAGAATCTAATGAAAACAATAACGAATAACAATCTAAAAACGAAATACCCCGTTTTACTCAAAAATATATAAACTAATCTAAGCTTTTACTAAAAAATCGAAGAGAAGAGACGAAAATACTTAGTCATTTTTTTCTTCCGGACGATCCTCCAAAAGCCGTAATATCTTCGCAGCACGTCTTGTTCCACTCATTTTCCGAACTAAACTAACAAACAGAACAGTTACAATATTTTATCAAAGAAATACAAACGTGTACTGACAAGATTTTGGCCCATTACAGCGGAGATGGGCAAGTCCGTGCAGGTCTCGGAGCGGCCCGCACAGTGGCTCAGTTCTGTGTCACGGATGGTCGCGCTGTGAGCATTTTGCTCTCGCTCCCGTTTTTTCGAACAATACGTTTTATAGGGGCTTAGCGCGGCAATTGTTTTTTTCTAAAACAACTTCCTAAAGTGAGTTAATGTATAAATGACAAATAGAAAAAATGTCAGAATTAAATAAAAAGAAATAAGCGAAATAAACAAGATTTTCGGCAAGTGTGAGCAAAATGCTCACAACGCGACCAACGGCGGGTTAAATAAAAGTTCTTCTTCTTTCTGAAACATAAGGTCTGATAATTTAATAAAATTACTAATTGGAGAGCTTCTGAAAGAAAATTGGTGTTAAAATGAACTATCATTTATTGGGCCTTATCATAATGGAAAATATGTGAATATTATTAGTAAACTAAAGTATTTTTCGCATGAAAAAATATATAAATATTATTGGTAAACTAAAGTATTCATCACATGGAAAAATATATAAATATTATCAATAAATCATGGTCTTGAATATTATCTGTTTACTCAACAGCACACAATAATTTGTTGACCAATTTAAATATTTACACCCCATTAGTGGATTGGTTTGACAACAAAAAAGTCTTTTTGCATTTTTAGGAATCAATTGAATAGATCCAAATAAAGAAGGACAATTTTGAATCAAATAGTTAAAATGTTGAAATTCTTTGTTGGGCTGGTAGAAGCCTTTATTCATTTGAAAACAAGATGGCGGACACTGTCTACCAAGCCACTGTAGTATAGACCTCACAGTTTTTATAAGCCCATTTCCAGAAATCTCAATGATCCCAGTCTCAAAGAATTAGCACAACTTGAATATATATCAGAAAAGTATAATTCTTCAAGTGGCTAATATCTGATATAATCTTCCTAATAACACAACTCAATTTTGTTAGATTTACTACACTGGGAAAACTATAGGTAGGTAAAATAAATAAATGATGCATTTAAAATAATAAGATGTAAAATAAAAATAAAAAAGATAGACCAAATATATTCCCCACTAAATAAAAATAGTATTATTCATGCAATAAATACATATGTAAAAATATCCATTTATTGTGAAAATATGTAAAATAAAAATGAATTCAGCTTCCTAATGATAATTGTAAGTTCAGAAAAATATACATATGTAAAATCCGTTTCCTAATCATAAGTAAGCTTTTAATTTCGATCTGACATCTTCAAGGAAAAAATAAGAACATAATTATACCAAAAAAATATTCCAAACTCATTCACACTCCCTTCAATTTGCACCTCACAACTAATTCTAGGAAAATTCTTCGGTTTGAATAATATTCAATATTAGCTTTGGGATTTCTATTACATATACTTGTTAATATTACCATAATAAAAATCTTTCGGTAAAAAATCTAAAAGCTTAACAGTATCCAAGAATAATTTGAACTAATTTACACCAATTAAAATAAATGATGTATACAAACAAATCATTTCAGAGACACTTTTTTTTTTTTTTTTTTCTAGCCTTGAGCTTCCTTCTTTGTCGTGTAGTAAAAACTGAACAATCTACGTAAAATAATTTTTAATTTTTATAAAAAAATAAAGTTTTCAAATGATGCAGTTGACAAATTTCATATTTTAGATGCATTTTTTAACAAGAAAAAGAAGGCATAATTTAATAATTCATTTATTAAACGTTAGCTGAAGATAAAAATATATATAACTTATTTCCTGAGTTTTAAATAATTTTAATTTTACATAATACATACAAATTGATTTATTAATATATTAATTGAGTGATTGGCTAAGATTTAATTATTACACGTAACTATATTTGTATTTAACTAGATCTAAAAAGTATATATATGCATCGAATTAAATAATTAATTGGATAAAAAATAAGATAAGTATTGATATTTTTAAAAAAAGTTAATGGAAATGAAACTACTCACAGCTGGTCATCCAATAGGACGATTTTCCTTCAAGTTTTATCTACACCACTAAGTATTCAAATGAGAATCAGAAATTAAAATTATAATGATCACACACGTAATAACCACTGCGAGAGAACTGATAATCTTACACATACAATTATACACATATAAAATATTATTTGATAATAAATAATATAAAAATATATATACGGACAGCTGCAACCGAACCGATACCCGCACTAGACTGAATATTTTTGAAAGGAGAGTACACATTCAACGGATGTTGTGATGCGATAATTGAGTTATAGAGAAAGAAGGATTCTGATTGGCTATCCCCTCCACTCCTTACCCAGTCTTCTCTGCCTTTTGGTCTCTAAAAGTATAAATCTCAACATTCAAATATATCATTTCTATTTCTTTTAATATGAATTTTTCAAGCCTTATTTCTTTAATTAACATCCTCCATACGTTTCATCATAATATAGGACGAATATTATTTATGTAATTATTTTCCACAATTTTGTTTTTGATGTATTATATAAAAAAAAGGATACAGATTTTTAGGTAAAGCCATTAAGGTTATGAGTTGTTTTTAAATTACATACCTCCACTGACGCAATCGGAATAGCCTTTTTAATTTCCTAATTAAGGCTAAACAGATACAGAAATGAACTGATAACTCACTTTAATCATTGATTCTAAATGAAAAATCATTTCAGTAGTGTAAATATTCCTAATTTTTAAATATTCCATACTTCAGTAGCATACATTTTAATATGTGTATACATATTTGTTTTGTTTCAATTTTTGTTGTCTAAAGGAGGAGACATATGTATGTGGTCTATAGATAGTTATTTTAATAAATATTTTATAGATTTTACTAAGCATACTTACTTTTTTTCTTCTAGTTTGAACTTAGCCGATGGACCTAAGATACGTAGTCCAGTATCCATAGTATATCTATAGTAGCTATGGTGTGGCTTATATATGAGTGATTTGTATATTTTTCCGGTGTAGTGGTTAAGGAAGTGTTTACAATGATGACTCATTCATGAAATTTGATGAAGTATTAAGGAAGTTATAGCGACAAAAAAAAAAGGCCTTGAGAAATAATATACATATGTACATATGTATATGATGATTAAAATGACATCTTAGGCAACCAGTTTTTTACACTGTAACAATATCTTTTTTCTACCACTGAATTAATAATCAAGTATAATGCATGATAGGTACGTTTCATAATATAAAATAGCGAAATGTTTCCTACAAATTTGTATTTATTATTTATAAATTAATCCTCTTGGGAAAGTCTCAAAATCACTTATATTCAGTTGATATTGATAATGCCCTAAATAGCACATCTAACCCTCTGTACCGTCATATAAACTCCCTCGATGGTGCTGAAGAATACCTTCATTTTAATACGCTCATAAATAAAATCAGACGAATGGCTCAACTGCGCCTAAGCGGTAATCACAATGCAAGATTAAACGTTCAAAAATATTCTATAAAATTCAACGCTGAGACTTTGTGCCCTCTATATGATATAGGAAAGAAGAAGACAGAATTATGATTCGAGAACTTGACAAAACAGACAAATTGGCGCACCTTCTCGTGCAGTATACAAAAATGGAAACATCTTTATATTCGTCATGAAGAGCCTGAAAAATAGGAACTTTTTGTCAAATATATAAAAACCCTAGAAAAAATTTACATTAATTATAATATCATACACAATTTTATCATATAAAGTTCGATTTAATTCGATTTTTTCTTAAATATTAATCATAAAGTGTATACATAGGTGTATATATATATATATATATATATATTTATATGTATTTCTAATTATTTTGTATATATTTCTCACATTAAATAACCTAACTTTGAATTCACAACTAAATTTTGTTAAGATATTAATTTTAATTTGTACTGAAATATTTCTTTCTCTTATTTAATGTAAACAACCAACTCCTTGCTATAAGTTTACTTTTATACATTTTATAATTATACACTATATATAAATAATTATAATTATAATTGTGCACTTTATAAGCAATAAACTCATTCATTCATTTATGAAACAATACTTTCTGAAAAAATGCTTACAAGCTTAAAAATCGCTATAGGAGCAGAAACGTTGCGTAGCTAAATAAACTTGTGACTTTTTTTTTTGGTGAAAATTGCCCTAATTTTATTTATTTCATCAAATTAAATAAACACTAAACCTGGAGAAGATATTAGAGAATTAATAATTTGAATTTACAATGTTAGTTGAAGAGTAACTCCTATTTCGCTCACCTAAACACATCAAGTGTAGTACCCATTAATTGCTGATGATAACAGGCTTCGAACACTCAACGGTAATTGACCTAATCAGCAAAATTGCTGTTAGGGCTTGCGTATTGATGTCAATACAGTTTAATCAATGTAACTAACAGTAAAGTTGATACTAAGATGAGACTGTATATTTGATACTAAGGAATTACATCATATATCGCTTAGCAATAACGAAATAAATAAAATGTAATGATATTATGGTTTCAAATAATTTTAATTAGGGGTCTAGGGTAACCGTACCGATAGTTGAAAGTTTAAGAAAAAAAAAATTATATTATTGACACTGTTTACCAATATATTGATGTTAGGATAATCTTTGTTATGAATTTAGTTAGGCCAATCCCTCTAGGAAACTAGGAATACAATATCCTTTGGACTTTATTTAAGGTTTTTATTAAAAATTATTTCTTAGAAACTTTTAAAATAAACGTTAATATTATAATAGTTGACACATCAAACTGTAAAGGTTTGGAAATTTGACACATGCATTAATTTTTTTATTTCCTATGATTATCAATTGGTAATAAAGGCTGCAATATTAGTTAATATTTTTTTATTTATAAACTATTAAACTCACAATAGAAACAAAATAAAAATTTCCACAATTTAATTATTTTATACAAAAAAAAAAGCTTAAATAAGACAAAAAAAAATATGTTTAAACGAAAAATGAGACCATCCAGTTACGTAAGTATGATAAAAAGATTTTAGTAATGGCCATAAATTTCATTTTTTTAATGCTGGATTTCCACAACTTTAGACATAAAATGATGAACTTCATTCTTCAAGAATGAACAACTTTAAACAATTAAAATATGGCCATATTCATTGGTTGGATGAAATCTGTAGCATTTTGTTAGAGAGGAACTGATAGCAAGTATCACATGTTCTTTGCTGAATTGGGAAGTGGGGAGAGTCAGATGAGACGCTTGTCCATGTAGGTACAGGATTATTGGCAATGAAATTTGCTCTCAATGATCCATGGATAGAGGACACTAGCAATAAATTCATAAAATAAGACCTGTAATCCAACTAGACACAGACTTCCATAAACCACCCCCAAATGAAACACTATTTGCTAATTCTGGAGATGGTTAACATCGATGTCAATTATTGAAATTTTTCTTGAATTTTTATGGATTGGATTTTTCTGTTCTAATAGTTGACACTTACATTAAAGCTCCAAAACATCGTATAAATGTATTAAAAGCGATATCAAATGATTAGCATGAACTTAATGAATACAATAAAAGTAAATGAAACATAACTGAATTGAAAAAGTAAATACTGAAAACAAGATAAAAATAAAATCTGGTCAACATTTTTTTTGGATATTTCAATTTTTATCAAGAGGGGTTTTGTTTTTGGCCATGAATGAACAAAATTATATCCTCATCATTATTTTTGTATAAAGGATTTACTATAAAAAGTAATATTTTTTTGTTACCAAAATATCAAAGTCCATCGGCTTTTAGTCAATTGGAAAAGGTTAAGTATGAGCTGAGATATAGAAAATGTATAACATTGTATTTTTGCAAATGACATTGATACAGTATAGTAACATTTACTGTAAGACTATCAATCATACGATTGAGAAATTATCTATGTTTTGAGAATGGGGATCAGCCCCGAAAGGTTAACATTTTTTATGATGTACGTTAATAAATAGTTGTTGAGAAAAAAGGATGATATATAGCTAATTAGACATTAAAAAAATAATATATTTTTTAAAAATATTTTCCATGATATATTTTGAGTCTGCAGTAGGTAGAAAGTCAAATCTTTTTGAAGCCATGGAATGTTCAAAATGACAATTCGAAATAATTTGTGCCTTATACACACTCAGTTTAAAATTAATTTAATAAAACTTAAGCACTGTGTAACAGACACTTTTAAATATCTCAGTTTGTGGGAACTGAATAACTTCCCGGTTATATCATATGTAATTTATAGTATCAGGGGGCATTTTTTTTTTAATTTAATGTGGACTTAAGTTTTGCTTAATAAGCGTTAAATGTTAATAATTTTATATAAATTAATTTAAAAAATAATTTAAGAAGGGAAGTGATGATCCGTAATCAGTTAATATTATACGTTTTTTATATTTTTTCAGCCCTGATGCACACCTGCATTGCAGGGTGGAAACCTAAGCTGCGGTAAAACAGGTGTAAAAGTACAATAAATATCGTCCATACAATTACCGAACAGATAGTTACTATAATTATAGTAATTATTTATTTATTTTTAACTATCATGAGCTCTTCAACCATTTGGGTTATTTTAGCCTCAATACAACATAAGGATGAAATATACATGTTGAAGTGAAATGTACAAAGAGTAAATAAAATACATCCAATAGTACAATGATAGTAACAAAACATAAAAATGATAATAATTTAATCTTTTCTCGTGGGTAACCACCTTATTTAATGTTATATTAATTTTAAATATTTTATTTTTGGAGAGAAAAAATTGGCCTCGAGCGGGAGTCGAACCCGGATCTCCCGCGTGACATACGCGGTGCGCTAACCGTTGTGCCACCAAGAAATGACTTGATAAATAACAACCTACAATAAATAAGATAAAAATTTAGGTGATACATAGGTAGACAGAAACAAAAAAACATTGATAGAAAAAAAAGAAATTTCAGTGCAAAAAATACTATAAATGAATTTAAGTTAAAAACGAAAAAAACAATGAAAGATAATGTAAACATTTAATTAAACTTTGGCAAAATGGTTATTTTTTTTAAGTTATAAGAACAATTTTTCGGCCATCTTCGTAGTGTTACTAAGTATCTCGCCTAAGTCCGTTCCAAGTCCCATTTCTCTTTGCTCTAATTCGTAAGCATAACTATATTATACAATAATAAATTAGTTACAATGTTGTTAGTAATAAAAATGAACAGGAATGGACTAGGAAATTTTCGCAAGTGTAGTTTTCTATATTGTAGTGTTCGTTAATATTAGATAATTTATATTTTTGTTTCATTCCCAATTCTTGTAGTTTATTTTTATCAAAATAATAGGAAAAACAGAGAAAAAATAAAGGCAATATTTAAGATTAATACTAGGGGCCCGGTGTGGCTGTGCGGTAAAGCGCCGTACTCCCATGCCGGAGCTGCGTGGTGTCCCATGCCCGCCCTGGGTGGTGCTTTTCTTTCGTAGGAGAAGTATCACCCAGTGCCATGGGTGTTAGTATGGGCAGTATAGGGCTTCAGTGGAAGCCTTGAAGTCCCAAAAAAAATATTAAAAAAAAATAAAATAAAAAAAATAAGAAAAAAAAAAAGATTAATACTATAATTTACCATTCAAATATTCTGCAGCAGCTGGCTATAATAATTTTTCCCCATATTTAATTTTAATGTTTTATCTAATTGTTTTCAATAATGTTAACAAAAATGAACTGTAGCTGCATTTTGCTGTATGCTGTTTTGCTTAGGACTACGAGTATATGTTGAAGGAAATTTTCACCTAAATATGTCTATAGAGGCTCTATGTGGTCATATTCAGTTGGCATTTCCATCATAGACATATAGTCCTACGTAGTATACAGCAGACTGTAGCTACAGTTTATTTTTGTTAAAAATGTTGCTTGGCACTATTTTGCCCCGACCCCTTCAATTATTGATACCTTTTAATACACCACGATTAGACAAGAGAAAGTAAAAAAAAAAATGAACATAAAATCTAATCAAAATTTTTATCAAGAGTTATTTTTATTTTTGACCATGAGTGAAAAATATATCCTCATTATCATTTTTGCATATTTTACTTTAAGAATAATAACGATTTTCAAGTAATTCTTTGAAAAAAAATATTGTATGTATTTTTTAATATTCTCCATGGTATATATTGGGTCTGCAGTAGAATATCTTTCTAACTTTAAGCAGCTTATTTATAATTTTACACACATTACATTGAAAAATAATTTAGGGTTTTAATTTTTATTACTTAAACAATTTTAATTTTGTTAAAAAGCATATATAGGCTTCCTTGGCAGGTTAAAAAGCATTAAAGCTTTTATCTTCCACTATTGACTGAAATTGCTTTAAATTGCAAAAAAAAAAATTGCTTTAGAAACTGTAAAGCACAAAGGACTTTTAGGTTCAAAGTTTTTTAAACTTTAATAAAAAATAGCGGACCGGTGAGGCGGCCACAAAGGGTGTACTGGGGCCACAGGAAAAATGTTTCTCATCTTATCGAGATAGATTTTCGCTAAACAGTTCAATAAGGTTAAAACAACACAGAGGGCTTTCTCTGGCTTTTCTGTGCATATTGGTTGCAAGGAAAAAATAAAAGGACTGTTAATACCGTAAAAGTAAACAGATTCTTATTTAGTATTTCAACTCGACGTTTCCCATAATAATATTCTCATAATCCGTAGTAGAAGTCAGAGATAGTCAACTATTCTTCAATTACGATAGGTTAAATGATGGTCAGGATTTTCAGTTTACAATGATTTTATTGTGGTAAGGAAACGTTTCGATCCAAATTGTGGATCTTCATCAGGGCTACTGAATCAGTACCTTAACCAGTAACTTAACCAAATAAGTTAAGGAAGGAATAAAATAAATATTTAATTGCAGCTGACTATACTAAATAAAGAATTTAATAGCATAGAAAAAAAATCACAAACTTCAGTAACAAAAAAACAAATAAGTGTTACTAATGTTATCATAATCTAACGTTAATGAAATAGTACTAACAGAAAAAAAAACCAAAACAAATATTTTAACTATATACACAACATTATTATAAAAGTATTGAATAATGAAAACAAAAAATACAAATAAACTTAAAATTGAACTTCTAAAGAAATAACTTGAAACTCCTAACATAAATTAAACTCATATAAACTGTCCATAAGTAAATATAACAAAATTAATATTTTCTATTACAAAATGATTATGTGAGCTTCAATAAACATTGATTAATGAACTAACATTCAATCATGAATATTTATATAAAGATATTGAGCCGCAATCAATCGTTAATATAATGAATAAGTAACATTAATTCAGTTAGGTACCTTTGAGGAATTGTTCCTGTACCAGATATATGAAATGTTCAAAGTTACTTATACAATGTTGGAGGTGTCATCTTATGAGTGACCCAAATGTGGGCATCTTTACGTGAATAACAAAAAAAACGACCGTACTGCAAATGCCGTACTACTGTAGCATTAGATAAGGATAAGTACTTAATACCTAATTTAAAAATCTGGTGCGTGCGCGCAACACACAACTTCCACTTACCAACTTACTTAGATTAGAAATTAATGCGTTTTGTTAATTGCCACTTCTCAAATGAACAGAACAGCTTTAATTATAACGCATTGGTTTGTCATTAAAGGCGTACGGCGCATGCGTGAGCTCAAGGAGTTTAATGAGTTGACGGAATATTTTTCTTTTTTTCTCCTGTATATGTTTACTTGATTTTCTTCATATATCATATTTAGCCATTTCCTATTTTTAGGACAGTTAATTTCTCAATATAAACTAAAACAAAGGTACTTTATAGAAAAACAAAAAAGGCCCCTTCCCCATTTAAGCCCCCTCAGAACATTTTAATAATGATAAGGCTTATCTGATATTAAATAACAACTAATATTCATTAAACATAACGAATTTGATAAAAATCATCAAAGCCGTTTTTGAGATAATCGATCAAAAAGGTAAAAATTGGACAAAATTTATTAAGTAAAGTCCCCCTCCTGTTGATCAATTTTGATGAAATTTTTACAGTCGTATCTCGGGTATATAAATACATCAAATACCAAGTTTGATCAAAATCGTTGAAACCGTTTTTGAGTAAATAAAAAAAACACGTGAAAATGAGACAAAATTTATAAAGTAAAGTCCCCCCTCCGGTTGATCAATTTTGATGAAATTTTTACAGTCATATCTCGGGCATATAAATAGATTAAATACTCAGTTTAATCAAAATCGTTAGAGCCGTTTTTGAGAAAATCGAAAAAAACTTAAAAAGTTATTAAATAAAGTACCCCCTCCCTTTGAGCAAATTTGATGAAATTTTTGCTGTCACATCGCGGGCATATACATACTCTAAATACCCAATTTCAGGTTCGCACGGTTTATAGTTTTTGAGCTAGTCTGTTCACACACAGACACACAGACACACAGACACACACACAGACCATTTCGCGGGACTTGGTTATTTCGACTCAGGGGACCCCAAAACATGTATTTCCGTTGAAAACCGGAAGTCGAAAATTTTCACGATCGCAATACTTCCACTTACTATATATTTCATATATAGGTAAGTGAAAGTAAAAACACGGCTTCTAACATCGTAAATATACACATGAAATTTAAATTAAAATATTATTCAAACTTGTTTCTAATAAATAAAAATATAATTTAAATGTCTACTTAGATTTTTAATGTTGGCCACAACAAAGATAAAACTGTACAACCAAATTTGGATTGAAAGGGTTTTTGCCAATGACTCAACCGGGTAGAGGCAATAATAAATAAATAAATAAATCTTAAAAATAAACAATATACAGAAGCCCTAAGAAATTGTGGGGAAAAGCATCCCTTGAAAAGACCCTACCGGCTCACTTACAAGGCTACGACTTAACAGCTAGGTCACAGGGACTAAAAAACCTCAAGAGACCCCAAGGGACATCAAACCACGACCCTTGAAGGCCTCGAGCGTGCAAGCCATGGCAAAGGGCCGGCATTAGAGTGTGTCAGTCATAGTCAGGATCAGGCGTTAAGGCCCTTCGCTCGATACCGGAACCCAGCCGGCATATAGATGGCCCTTCCGAGATATAGATTGAGCCCTCATCTCTGGGTTTGCCCTGCTCTGTCAGTTCTTTTCTGTTATTTTTCTTTATTTAGAAGGTGAAAAAAGTAGGCTGAAAAATACCCATTTATGTGTGGAGAGTATTTTATATTGAACAGCCTCCGAACACCGGAAAAGAAAATATGTCAAATGCACCACTTCTAATTTGAAATTTTAATTTTAATTTATTAATTAATAAATAGACAGTAAAAATAACAAAATATTAGTTTAGTATAAGTCAGGGGTGTACAACCATTGGGTTGACACGCGTATTAAAATGTATCATTCCAGGGGTTGAATGGCTTTTTACTTTAATTTACCTATTGCGATCGTGAAAAATTTCGACTTCCGGTTTTCAAAGAAAATACACGTTTTGGGGTACCCTGAGTCCAAATAACCAAGTCCCGCGAAATGGTCTGATTCGGAAGCGTTTGTTGGACAATTATTACATGTGACACCGTCTCCATTTGTTTGAAAGGCATGGAAAAGATCCAGAAGGTCGGATAATGGGTACCTCACCAACTGAATGACAGGCAGCATAAAGCTCGAAAAACCTCATGGCAAATGCTGCTCGCCAGGTACAGAAAAAAGTAATTTCTTCATCAAATTGTGACTGGTGATGAAAAGTGAATTTAGTTCGAGAATTCAAAGCGTAAAAAATCCTGGGTAACTCCTGGTGAACCATCGGCATTGCTTGGGGAGGAAGAAAATGCTCTGTGTTTGGTGTGATCAGATGGGATGTTACATGTATGTAACATGTAACATGTTATATTTAAGATTGACTCATAGTGTAGTATACTATGAGCTGCTGAAACCTGGGGAAACTGTTAATACGGAACGCTACCTACAACAGATGATAAATTTGAATAAAGATTTGCGCCAAAAAGTCCCAAATCAAGAAAGGACACACAAAGTGATCTTGCTCCATGACAATGCCCCATCACATTCGGCTAAACGGACCAAAGAAACGATCCAAGTGTTTGGTTGGTAAATTATTCCGCATGCGGCTTATTCACCAGATTTGGCCCCATGCGAAATTGGTTAAGTGATTAGTTTGACTCAGAAGAGGAAGCATTATTTTGGCGGGGGATCCACAAATTGCCTGAGTGATGGGGAAAATGCATAGATAGCGAAGGAATAAAAATTATTTATATTATATTAAATTATTTTTTAATACTTCGAATAAAAAAGTATTTATCACTTTTACACAATCAACTCTTATTTGCTATTTGAAAAATTCCGGTTTCATATTTACACACCTGGTATATGATAAAGATGTGAAAGCCAACATTGCATCAAAATTGGTCAAACAGAGGGGGCACTTTATTTCGTAACTTTTTTTCCAATTTTACATTTTTTCTATTCTCTCAAAAACGGATTTAATTATTTTGATTAAATTCGTCGTGTTTAATTAGGTGTTCTTTAATATCAGGTAAGCTTTATGATTATTATAATCTTCTGAGGGGACTTAAATGTGGAAGAGCCATTTTTTGTTTTCCTACAAAGTACCTTTGTTTTTGTTTATATGGAGAAATTAACTGTCTTTCGTTAGTTCTAAAAAGAAGAAATGGCCAAATATGAAATATGAAAAAAATCAAGCAAACATAGAGAG